>JAUCMX010000014.1:11499132-11595732 GCA_033459395.1 Hemibagrus guttatus | reverse complement strand
GAATGCTCAGCACACACACACACACACATACTTCCGGGTATAAAAATGTATTGTGCATATGTCTGATTTTTCTCTGCGTCTTTCTCTGCAGGTGTAAGTGTAACCTGCATGCATCGCAGTGTGTGTTGGTGGACGGAACTCTGCAATGTGTGTGTGAGCACAACACCACCGGCCAGGACTGCCAGCGCTGCAAAAAAGGCTTCAAAGCCAAAATCTGGAAAGCAGGATCATACCTGCCAACTCCGATTGGCACACCTAACACATGTGAGTAACACACACACACACACACATACACACACACACCGATTTCATAATACACACGTTATTCCTGCTGAAACCAGTTTTGTCATTTGTACGTTTTTGAAACATTTTATTTAACACACACATTCTCTCACTTTCCGCACACTTCATGCACAAGCACACACACACACACACACACCTCACTTTCACTCCCACACACTTGATGCACAAGCACACACACACACACACACAAAACACACATCACTTTCACTCCCGCACACTTAATGCACACACACACACACACACACAAAATTCTCTCTCTCTTTTACTACCGCACACTTCATGCACACAGGCACACACACTTACACACACATCCAGCAAACTTGACACACACTCCTTCTCTCACTCCCCTTCACTTCACACAGGCACTCGCATACCACATCCAGCAAACACACACTGCCTCTCCCTGACACACACAAACACACACAGCTTGCGCTATCCTGAATAACTATTAACAGTGTCTTCCTCTTTTTCCTCTCTCAGGTGCTCAGGCTGGTACTTCCTCTGGGTCCAGTAAGTAAAGCTGGTCTTTAGCTTAGACTGGACTTTCCCAGCTTTGTTCCTCTGTCTCCTCACTACCTTCCTTTCTCTTTTAATTTGTTGTTCGATGTTTTTTTCCTCTGTTCTCATAGCTTCATTTTCAGTAGGCCATCTGTCTCATGTATTTCAGCAGCAGCAGCAGCTCAGGAGCACAGAGTGCAGTTCAGAAAGAAGAGCAAGACACAGACAGGGTTAAAACACAGACAGTTAGGACAAGGAAATAGTGTGGGACGTGAGGGAGACAGAAAGGAAGGGGATTGCAGGATGGGGCCGATACCAGAGGGGTGAAACAGAAGGAAAGTGATTAGTGATCCTCTCTGAGGGCACGCCCTCAGCTTGGGAAAACCCCCCCTCTCTCTCTCTCTCTCTCTCTCTCTCCTCTCTCTCTCTCTCTCTCTCTCTTACACAAACACACACAAACATTTACATTTTTAATAAAATTCTTTCTATAATAATACAAAAAACATCTCTCTCAACTGATGCAAATCCACAAGGAGGCAACCATGGCAAACACCATGACTACCACCACCATTACTACACCTGCTGTATCTGTTATAAGCACAATGGCTGACCTAATGCCTTGTGTATTAGTGTAGATACACTTAATGAAAGAAACCTGCGTGTGTGAGTGTGTGACTTCTATCCGCGGAGGCGGATAGAAGTGCAGGCAGAGCAAGTTTTAATAAACACTAAAGCAAAACAGAAGGCAAAATCAAAACCAGGAAAAACAGGCAAAGGCCAAGCAATTAGCAAACGGATACCATAGGCTAGGCTAGGTAAGAAAGTATGGTCAATATCACAAGAGCTAAGCATGAAACAGACTATGGCTTAATGAGAAACAGGAAACAAAGCTTACTACAGAGAAATCATGACGTTACAACATTAACACTTTGCATTAAGGATGCCACACATGAGAGTTTAAATACATAGACAAATCAAAGAGGAGACACAGAACAGAGGAGAATGATCAGGACGCAATAGGGAACAACCAATTGCAAGACGGGGAGGAGACAAGAAATGAATCAAAACAAACACACGTGGCAAAGTAAATAAAAAAAGAACATACAAGTGGAACATAAAAGAAAATGAGAGCCATTGCTCTATTGCGCTGCAGCACTCAGCACGAAGGGGGGGTTTGTTACAGACATTACCACTCTGAAGTGAATTATCTTTGTATAACAGCCCAGTCTGGGGTGTGTTATTTCACATATACCATAACAATTTGTCAACTATTACAATTTGAAAGCATTAAAGAATGAAATATCACACATTTGAAATGTTTATAGTTACCACTTACATTAAAGCAGCTGTAAGCATTCGTTTCATTTACATTTCTGGCATTTAGCAGACACCCTTATCCAAGTGACTTACATTTTTATGTCATTTTATACAACTGAGCAACAAGGACCTTGCTCAGGGGCCAAGCAGTGGCAGCTTGGTGGACCTGGGATCTGAACTCAAAACCTTCCAATCAGTGGGCCAACACCTTAACAACGAAGCTACAACATCCCCAAGTTAATCAGAAAACACACGTCTTGTTCACTTAAACCCAAAAAACACAAAGTCCTCTGTCCTGAATATTTCCCCATGACAGGAAACCTACTGATTGTTACAAAGCACTGATACTGGAGGCTCCTTCAATAACTGTTACGTACTTCCCATCAGAAAGCTCTATCGTATTATCAGTTACATGTTTTTCTTTGTTAAATAATCCATTTAAGTTTAGGCTTAGTGAATGCTCTTTCACTATAGGAATCTTATTCAAACTAACACATTAATCTAAATATAATGGAATATGTTATGTTATGCCTGATGAAATTTTTTATAACATTGTTTTAGTGCTTAGATATCCGTAATGAGCCACTAAAAGGGGCAAAGCCACAAAATCAATACTATGCTGTTCATTTTGACATAAGCACTCATATTTCTACACAGAATCCACTCCAGTTTTAAAGACGTGAAGCCATTAGATTAACTACATTTTCAATGCGTTTTAAATAAAGTAGCTGAACGCAATGAATGATTTCATCAATTGTGCAAGGACAAGGTGATTATAAACACGGCATCATTTAATTTTCTTAATGCATACAGTACACATTGCTATTCCACTTGTTAATTTTATTCCTTATTGGTGGATATTGTGGGATAATTTTTTAGGCCTATATGAATTTGTGTGATTGTAAAAGGATGAGGTGACATCATGAGTAGTTTTGAACACTATTTCTGTTATTAGTTTAATTAAGTAAGGTTCACAAGAAGGACACATTGTTTGTGTGTGTCTGTTAAGCTTTGTGTAGCTAATGAATTAGCAGTAGCATTCTTGGTGTTGCAAGTCTTGTCGAAGACAGATAGAGTCTGCACAGCAGCGTCCATTGTAACTTCTCTAAAGTTGAAGTTAAAGTTAAGGTCAGGTAGTCCGCTCAGAGCAGTGTTAGATCTGTGACACCTGCAGCTGAAGGCTGGGAGAATCAGTGCTTTGTTGAAGCACACTGATAAAGGTTTGGGGAAAATCAAGTTCACCCCAGGTCAAAGCTAAAACATATTCAAAATACATAAATTAGCGATAAGCTTAGAATAAACATTAACATGGAAAAGGGATGGTGACTCTGACATACCCATGATGTCTTCTTAACATGAAAATGTTTCACACTGCAAAAAATGTTAAAAACCCAAAACATAATGATAGGGATAAGACTCCCATTTTATAAATATTTTATATTAAAGCTGAATGGAAAATAATGTAAAATTAGAATATAATAATGTCCTGGAAAAGTCCACAAAAGAAAAATAGGTGGAGCGTTTTGACTTGAGGAGTTAGGCTGATGTCATCATGTGTGATAAGAAACATGGATATAAACACTGAGCTTGGAAGCTGAGGGTTTTTCGTGGGGTTGATGAGATGTTCCATGTGAGCACCTTGTAATTTGTACTCAGTGCTGATTACAATAAACCTCATCTCTGCGATCATCCAGTCTGAAGTATTTGGCATCTTCTTTAGTTAGAGTCTCACTCAACTGAGCTGTCGGATCAGTATGGAATTGGAGTCAGATAGTGGTAAAGTATCAGTGAGCTAGAGTCAGATAGATAGTTTCGTGTTAGATAAAAATATTTTCCACAATATCAAGCAGAAGAAACTAATAGTTATTAACAGTCGTCTCTCACTGATACTGACCTAAGTCAGAGAAATGGACTGGCAGCTGGTATTTCCTGTATACTACTACTTCAATGGTCTGTCTGTCTGTCTGTCTGTCTGTCTGTCTGTCTCGCTCTCTCTGTCTCTCTCTGTCTCTCTCTGTCTCTCTCTCTGTCTCACACACACACACACTCACACACTCACACGCAATGTGAATGAATTTAAACCCATAAATCATTCTCTTCCTTTCCCCCTAAGGTCTAAAGCAAGGTTTTTGAGTTCCAGTCCTCAGCCCCATTGCACTGCACAGTTTTTAGCTCTTCTTGCTCCCAACACACCTGCTCCAGCTCAGCAGATAATGATCACCGGCCCTGTGTGATTGCCAGCAGGTGTGCTGAGAGCAGGGAAAACTTGAAACTGGGATTTGGTGTGCTGTGCAGTGAAGTGAGATCCACATGACTAGAGCACAGAGTCCCTGCTCTAAATGTCTGTGGTGTTGTCCTAGACCACATACACTCCATGTGCACTGCACTGCACTTCATAGTACAGACAGTGTTGTGTAGTGACTAATGAGCTGAGCTTAGTGTGTGTATAGTACACAGTGTGTGAGGGATGTGCCTTCCAAAATGCTTCCAAGAGTGTATACTGTGAACCAAAGTGTTATTTAACTACTTTTGTTCCTTTTTACTCAAACACAGATCCTGATAATGCAACTCTGGACTTCACTAAAGGTGGGACAAGTTTGACCTTTAGAGGTCCCCTGTAGTGTTGTAGCAAAGCTGTAGAACCCTCATGGTCTTACAAGCAATTAATCTGAAACAAAAAGATTTTTTGTAATAAATATCTAAAGGTAAAAGGTAAAAAGATAAAGGTAAAATCATTCTTAACCATTCCCATGTATACATGCATGTGGATTTGTAATTGCATTAGGTTGTAAGAGAGGTAGACATTTGCTAAATGAGATTAATTTTAAAAAAATTAAAACAATATACTTACACTGCAAGACCTAGACTTTAGTCACTAGCCACTTCATTAGGAACACCATACTACTATTGGCTAGGAATGTTTGCTCAAGGATTCTTTTGAGATTCTGGTCCATGGTGGTATGATCGCATCACATAATTGCTGCAGATGTGTGCATGCTGCACATTCATGCTACTTTTAACACATCCCAGTGGTGCACTGTTCGACCGGGTGACTGGATGAGGGAAGCCACTGAACTCGACGGTTTGAGACGTGTGCTTTGTGACATGGTGCACTATTTAAATTAATTAAAAATTGGGTAAATTGTAGCCATAAGGAGATACACATGGTCAGCTAGTGTACTCAGATAAGCTGTGGCATTCGGTCGATGATTATCTGCTGTTAAATGGTCCATTATGGAGGCAGGTTTGTCATGCTGTTGATGACGAATTCTGACCCTACTCTCAGCTGCACAGACTAGGTGACATTTTTCTAATCCTTAACAGTCTAGTATCAGTGAGCCTGTGACCACTGTAGCCTCTGATTCCCATTCCTGGCTGACATGGCCTTTTACTACTGTAGAACGTCAACCTGAAGGTTTGACATGTTGTGTTTTCTGAGATGCTTCCTGCATTCAGAATGACTTTTGAGTTACTGGAGCCTTCCAGTCAGCTTGAACCAGTCTTGCCATTCTCCTCAGACCTCACTCCTCTCTCATCAGCCAAGCATTTCTGCAGAGATCAGCAGTTAATGAAATACTCAAACCAGCCTGTCTGCTACCAACAACAACGCCACAGTCACAGTTCTGATGTGAACATTATCTGAAGCTCTTGACCTGAATCGACATGAATTTATGCAGTGTGTTACTGTAACATAATTCGCTTCTCGTTACTGTAACATAATTACTTGTCTGGATAATTGCAGGAACATTTATTGCCCCTAATAAAGTGGCTGGTGTGTGTATATTATGTAGTATTATACCCCTGAGTAAGCACATAGTGTAGCAGTGTACCATGCTATACTATGATGATTAGGGATGTTTAGTATAACAGTAACACCACACTCTTCTTCTTCTTCTTCTTTCGGCTTTTCCCTTCAGGGGTCGCCACAGCGAATCATCTCTCTCCACCTATCCCTATCTTCTGCATCCTCAACACTTGCACCCACTAGCTTCATATCCTCATTAATTCCATCCATATACCTCCCTCCTCTTTGGCCTTCCTTTTTGCCTCCTGCCTGGCAGCTCCATGTCCAACATTCTCCTACCAATATACTCACTCTCCCTCCTCTGAACATGTCCAAACCATCTTAATCTGGCCTCCCTAACTTTGTCCCCCAAACGTCCAACATGAGCTGTCCCTCTGATGTACTCGTTCCTAATCCTGTCCAATCTTGTCACTCCCAAAGAGAACCTCAACATCTTCAGCTCTGCTACCTCTAGCTCTGACTCCTGTCTCTTCCTCAGTGACACTGTCTCTAAACCATACAGCATGGCCGGTCTCACCACTGTCCTGTACACCTTCCCCTTGATTCTCGCTGATATTTTCCTATCACACAGAACTCCCGACACCTTTCTCCACCCATTCCAACCTGCCTGCACTCGCTTCTTTACCTCTTAACAGTAACACCACACTAATTCAACCTTTTCTGTTCCAGACTGAAGTTAATGTAATTAATTTCTGTTCTAATGACAGGAAAGATCAGTATATTACATTTATTACATAAATATTACATTTTCTCTTTGGCCTAAATCTCAGCGAGAGGCTTTGTAGATTCATGTTTGTAGATTCATGAACGGAAAAGAATAAAAAATGTTGAGTACTATGTACAGTCCTGTGACATCCATAGTAGAGCAAACAACAGGGATTTCTGTTTATTGTTGCTTGCCTGTAATCTTTGGAGAGGAAAACCTGCTTACATGGTGAAAAACAAATCAAAGCCTCTTATACCAGGGGAAGTGTTTCACAAGAACAAAGAGGTGGATACTCTAGCTGAGAGCACCAATTTCAATGCAAATGTGCCTTAATTTCATAGCGCTAAATGTATAGGAAGCTCCCCAAGCACACACCCACACACACACCCTCATAAAAGCGTACGGTACTGAAAGATAATGTTTCATTGTTCCCTAATGTAAGTAAGACAGATGTTTTATCGATGAAAAGCAGCATTTGTTCATTTAGACAACAGATAAAGCTAGCTGCTAGTAATTAGCACAGAGAATATCTTACTACTACAGGCATACTTCTAGAAATTCATGAACTCAAGTGTGTGTCCGGGAGCCTTAATCTGTTTTATATCCTGAACTATTTACTATTTATGAACTGTCTACTTTATAGTAGATCCTATTCTATCAAACAGTAAGTACAGAAGTGGGGCTAGCTAAAAAACAATGCTGTTAATATGCAGACATCACATACCTGGTAAGCAGAAATGACTGATTTTGGGGTATATCAGACGTGAAGTGGCATTTCCAGAAAAAGCAGATTGTCTCAGCGGTGCTTTCGTTGTTAGCTGTCATAAATTTTGCGTAAAAGTTGCAAAACTAGATTCAACATATCGTGCAGGTTCAAATATACTGACATAAACGGGTAGTGGTGGCTCATTGATTAAGGATAAGGAGGTCAGGGGATCAAACTGCCACTTTTGAGCCCATGAGCAAGGCCCTTAGCCCTCTCTGCTCCAATGGTGCTGTATCATGACTGACCCTGTGCTCTGACCCCTACTATCTAACAAGCTGGGATATGTGAAGAAAAAGAATCTCGCTGTCCTGTGCTATGTGACAAATAAAGGCTTCAGGGTAACATTGAGACACTCAGCTGAAACATTCTCCCTCAGGAGAGTACTATTTAATTCCTGAAAATTTCTGGAGTGTGTCTATAGAGGCATCTGAAATATATAAAATTTTCCCTACACTGTCGAGATTTGAAAGCACAGTGTCACTCCATCCTACTGATTTTTTATTTTTTTAAAGTAGCATACTTTTATTCCTTATTGCATATATCCCATTATCATGTGTATCAGTTCTGGACATCAGAAAACACCTGAAAAAGGGAAGACAGGGATCAGTGTTACTTTCTCTAGATCTGCTTAAGATGAGTAAGAAATAAAATATGATGGGCATGCTGTTAAAGAAAAATAATCAACAACAGGGTGGTGTGATGTTATCTAATGTGAAATTACCAATCCAAAGTGGATATCTGAATGACGTATCATAAATTATATTTAAAAAATGTGCAGCTTGTCATGTTTCTGAGCAACCACAAAACTGCTGACACTAGAGACTCCTTCTGCTAATGTGAAATAAACATCTCCAAGTTTCACCATATAGCCAATACGAAAAAAATGTTTTTAATTGTTAAATAACAAGTTTTTTTATTTGTTTATTATTAGGCTTAGATATTTTTAGTGCATCCAGCATGCAAGTCTCTATAGTTACTATAGAAATTATAGTGTGTTAAAACAAGCAGGCTTGCATTTACCTTGTGGTCAGAACTACCAGAGCTGCTGTTTCAGAAAATTATTCATGGCCTTCTGGCCAATCAGGTTCAATAATTCAGCAGAGTTAACATGACCTATAAATCAATTTTTTATCATTTTAGCATTATTTTAACTGAGGTAGTGGTACTAAAGTTGATTTCCTCTAAGTAATATCTGATGCATCTCCAAATGAAGAGAATTCTGGGCTTAACAAATGCCAGCGTGTGTAAATGTCTCGGCAATGCGATGACACACTTCTGCATTCAGAGTGCATCTCAAAGCACCGGTTCAAAACAACCTTCGTAGTTATTGAACTGTTGCCTTCTAAGCCAATAACTCGTAAGACAGCGTAGTCAGCAAGACACCAAAGCAGCTGACTTCTGCTTCAGTCACACCCACAGAGCGATTGCAGTTGTCCTCTGCTGAGAATTGTGGGTAGCCTCGTGCAGTGAGGAATATGAGTGCACACTTAAGGAGCTAATTGGTTAAACAGCAGCCGCATACCGAATGAAGCCGGGAGAGCTGGGATTTTTCATTTACGAAAGTGCACCGAAGCCTATAAACACTGCATAATCACACAAACAGCACACACACACACGATGAAAAACACTGATAAATGAGTAGCTCATAGAGCCAAATGAATCAAATGTAATGCTGTATAAGGGGGAAAGATTAAAGAGGGGGGATGATGGAGGGAAATGAAAAATGGAGGACCAAGACAGAGCATAAAACAGCCTTCAAAAAAAAAAAAAAAAGACCTGTTATGCACATGTGTGTGAGGGCAGGGTTTAAAGGAAAAAGTGTATAGTTTGTGAGCTAAATTGATTGACTGGCATTGATGTGCTTTACCAGGCACATGAAATGGAAAGACTTCCTGGATTGTCCAGTTTTCATTTCTCTATAAATGTCTCTATAAAAAGATTTCATTCCTTTACCAATAAGCATCCGAATATTTGTATTTTAGCCTCTTGCAGTGACTGTGAGAGGTCAATAGCATTCATTAGGCCCTGCTTTTGAAATTGAGCACAAACATGCACATGTGCTTAATTTGCTATTTGTAGTGTAGCTGCTGGACCTGAATAATAAACTAGGGTCCAGTGTGTAACAGGGTGAAAGCAAATAGCATTATGTAGGGCTAATGGAACACATCGCATTGCCCTAAAATTCAGAATATTTACGCATTCTAATGCAAAACTAATCTGGAGTTGAAGGATTTAATAGCCAGTTTTTAGTTTTAGTCAACAGTTTAGTTAACATAATTCTCAACTAATCAGAACACACATTTCCTGAATTTTGGTTGACAAAATGGCGTATGAGTTGCTTGAGTAATTATATATTTAAAAATAGAAAACATATGCATCATGTACTATAAGGTTCAAATGACCTTCCTGTGATATTTCATGATATGAACCAACAGTGCACTAATAGAGCGCTATAAAATGAAAGACTTGTTCATATTTGGCTCATTAAGATTTGAATGCATTTAAATAGAGCATATTTTAAGTCATGAGAATTTGGACAGAGGGAATTTGACCACTTTGTCATTCTGTGTAAGTTAGACAAGTGTAAAAGGCCATGCTGTCAGTATGTTTAAAAAACTACATCTGTAATTGTTTTCTAAGTAGATTAATGTTGGTCCTGTTGCATGCTGATATGCCATAATATGAATAATTGGTGATTTTCTGAGAAGTCTAATTTAATGTAAATTAGACAGAACTCATTTTGGAAGACATTTGTATGTAAAATTGAACAGGAAGGCCCAAGAAGGCAAACTAGTGAGGGAACAGTATCCTAGCAAATGCAGCCTTCTGTACCAAGTAGGATGGAGCAATATCTGGTCTTCCCATCATCCCTTGCTCCACCGCGACACCTGTATGCTGCTCAGAATGCTCTGACGCGTAATTTCAGAATGGTTTTGCATCAGATTTCGATTTTTGCAAAGTGTTTGATATATGATCATCTTTTTAATCTTTTGCACTAAATTCCCATGCTTGTGATTCGGAGCTTTGCAAATACAACTGGCTTGACTTGACTTTGGTGAAGGATTCTGGAAATGAAAAAAAAACTTGAAGGATGATCAAAAGACAAAATGAATAGAAGAACCGAACTAAGATGCTGAGAGAGCGATAAAACGAGAAATAAAATGTTTATAAGGTTTTGCTGAGTCGGCAAGTGCAGTGGCTGAGAGGACAGAAATTGTTACAAAGTGTCCCAGGAATAGGACTGAAAAAGTGCATTGTGGGAAATAAGTGTGTACTCTGCAGTTGATAAAAAAAGAAAAAGAAAAGAAAGTCCATTTTCAGGTGTGTTACCTATAAAAAAAAAAAAAACTATAAAAGCTTTATTAAAAAGTATGAGTGCAGTTATTTTGGTCAATGCAAACCCAAAGAAGAGAATTAACATCTGGTGTCAGATTTGATATCATTCAGATAAATGAAAAATGCATAAGTACATAGACTCTACAACCAATCAGCTATCATTTCCTTTAAGCAAATGCTTTTAATCAGCGCAGTTATTTATCATCTGATCATCACTAAGATCTTGTGAATATTAAGGGATTTACTCTTTTTTATAAGCTAACAATATAAATGAAATGTAATAATTATATATTTTGCTGAAACTATTTCATATGTGTTTGCTATTATCTTGGTTTCGAAGCCCCGCCCACTTTTATAACTTGAGATAGGGGAATTGAGAAAGGTCCAGTTTTCTCATAATTCAGCATCTTCATACTAGGTACATTGATAAACATTATGGTTCACTATACAGAAATCCTTTGGTGTACTATTTAAAACAGAAGTATATAGTTTTTGTAGGCGGATCGGTAGTGTAGTGGTTAGCGTGTCGGGAAATCCAGGGTGGCACTGAACCTCCCTGGTTTGTGCCCTGCTTCAGATAGTTTCCTGGGTTTGTGTTTCTTTGTATGGGGCAGTGGTGGCTCAAGTGGTCAAGGCTCTGGATTGTTGCATGGAGGATCAGGGTTCAAGCCCCAGCACCACCAATCTCCACTGTTGGGCAAATGAATAAGGCCCTTAATCCTCTCTGCTGCAGGGCCGCTGTATCAAAGCTGCCCCTGCGCTCTGACCCCAACTTCCTCAGCTGGGATATGCGAAGAAAAGAATTCCACTGTGCTGTAAAATGTATGTGTGGTGATAATAAAGTCTTCTTGCCCCCTCTTCTTTTTTATGTTAGTTTTAGATGTTTTCGTTTTTAGTATAAACCTATATATAAACCATTCGTGAACTATTTGCTGATCATGACAAAACCAATCCTAGATCGGCATTTTCATATTGTGAGAATATTTTTTTTAACTATATTCTATTTTCTCCCCAAACCCGGATAAAATTGGAGGGTTGCGTCAGGAAGGGCATCCGGCGTGAAACCAGTGCCAAATCGAAACATGCGGACCAAATGATCTGCTCTGGCGAACCCAAACAGGGAGCAGCCGAAATAACAACAACATATACTATTTTCTCCCCATATTCACAAGCACCCCAAACCCCCAAAATACCAGAAAAGAAACAGCCATAAGAAGGTACCAATAAGATACTTCAAGCAGATGTAATATAAAGCTATTTTGGTGGATGTTGTTCCTCTTGGTGTTTAGGAGTGAAACTGTATGTGGTGGAAAAATTGGTTTTGTAGTAAAGAGCAGGGAATGTGAAATGAGTGAGAATTTAGTTGTTGTTTATTGGTAGTTTAGTGCATATGCAGGAAGGAATGTGTTGATCTTTTAGTATTAGTTTGTATGATAGAGTTCTGTGCAGCTTTTTTGTTGTGATCATTTTTCAGTGTGGGGCATTGGTGGCTCAGTGGTAGGTTCCTCGCCTATCATGCGGAAGGCCTGGGTTCAATTCCCAGCCAATGCCTCAACCCCAGCCACTGGATGCAGTGCCGGTCCCAAGCCCAGAAAAATGGGAGGGTTGTGGCAGGAAGGGCATCCGGCGTAAAACCTGTGCCAAGTTGTTGTGCGGACCAGTTGGTCCGCTGTGGCGACCCCGAACAGGGAGCAGCCGAAAGCAACTTTATTTTTCAGTGTGGATTTTCGGTGTTGTCACATTTAGTTTTGTGTTGTTTTATTTTTCTTTTGTAGTGATATGCATCTCTCAGTCACCACAATTACCCACAATTTAACAAATGCAAAAACAAAAATGGAATCAAATGAAATCTGTGTGTTAGTAAGTAAGTTGATGCAATGCACAAAGAATATAATCTCAGTTGTGATCATACCATTTGTGATGGAACTACTTCTTTGTGGTGGAAGCGGGAAAAAAAAAAAAAAAAAGATATTTAAAAAAAAAACTTTGAAATCAACATTTTACTTTTCTGTATTATAACAGCAACAGAACACTTGAGGTCATGCGTTATCATGAATAACACACCGCCTCTTATATCCTTTTGCTCAAATAGCTGTAGTGTAGTCATATTAGTTCTAGTTTAGTGCATTGGAAGTAAAAGCAAATGATCGCTTTGCTAGTGTGTATCAGAGAGCACATTTAAAGCAGATAATCCTAACTGTCTAGAGAACAAGTTTGTGTTGGTGTGATGTTTGACACTGAGAGAAAAAGGGTCCCTTCATGATCCTTGTCATTATTATCATCTCTGCATTGCCTTTATTCCTCTCCCTCATCTTCTTCAGAGGAATCTGGAACAAATGCGGGGCCTTTGGGAATATATGGAGAGAAAGGAATGAAGGAAGGTAAGAGAGTCAAAGTGAAAAGAGAGTGACAGCAAGACGAAAGGTATCCGTTCACTTTCTGTGTCAAAAAATAACCAGCAATAGCAGATCTGTCAGACAAGTTGGCATTACGATATTTATAGACGTCGGTAAGCAAGTACTTTTTCCCTCATTTTATTAATTTAGTGTTACCTTAGAGAACAACCACATTTTTAGCAACACTTTAACAGTTCATTCGTAAGCTGTAATAATGTTTATCGCTATAAAATAATGAGACAATATAGCCAGGGCTGTCTCAAGTGGTGTGTATAGCCCAAAGTGGTATTTTTATTGTGTGTGTGTATGCAGTAAAAAAAAAAAAAAAAGCTACGGTACCAAACAGTTTACACTGATACCATATGATTTCCAGTCTGTAAGAATCCAGTGGAGTGAGCAAGCTTGTGTGTTCCATCACTGTGCCAGTCACGCCACATAGCCAATTAACATAACATAATAATGGAGGCTGATTTTTAATGCAGGCTTAAATAGCAAATGAACTTGGACTATCAAGGTGCCAAACTGTAAAAAAACAATTGTTAATGGAATCCTTTTTAATCTTCTAAATGAAAATGCAGGTATGAGCATGGCCATGAAGGGGATTATATAACTAAGAGTGAGGACCCCTGCCAGGTCATATATATATTTTCAACTAATATAATATAATATGTTCCACTTATATTTCTCTAACTTAATCATATGTAAGTCGATTCCAAAAAAGCCCATTATGATTAAATAAGAAGCAACTTGATCGCGGAGCATCTCATTCAGAAAGCGACTGCTGATACTGCTGTTGATTCCTTCTATCTTTATTTAATAGCACATTAATAATCATTTCTAAACAGCTAAATAATGTCTCAACATATTTGCCAGAAATTTTACATAGGAAATTTAAGACATAAAAACCTTTTTGATATGGCCTCTCCTAGTTAGCATGCTCACCTCAGTGTAATGCCAGTGCTTTATTACCAAAAGCCACGAATTCTTTTTTTATCCAAAAAGGATTTTGTGATTTCTTTGGAATATAACCTCACCATCCATTTCACACTTAATGTTTGTTGCTATCATTTTAGCTGATGCATAATAAGTATACGTTTGGGAGAACCCAACCCAGACCATTCACCCACCCATTGAGACGGCCCTAGACGTAACAAAGCTATATTAAACATTTTAATCTTAAATCCAATCAAGTGAGGGAATTGAACTTAATTGAGGCCAGTTCTGCTAAAACATTATAACATGAATATCTAGAGACTGAAATCCAAATTCCCACCATCAGACCATAAAAGAAAAGAAGGAGAGGATTATATTGGTGGGAAAGAAGGAACGAAAGAAGAAGAAGAAGAAGAGGTGGAGGGAGAGACAAGCAGGAGAAACCTGTCTACAAAAGAGAAAAGCAGAAAAGCTGAAATTGAGGAACTAAAGGAGAAAGACCAAGGGCATGGAAGAGAAAGATCTTATGAAAAAGAGCATCTGAGCAGACATCACTATGAAATTGAGGAAGAGAATGAACAAGAGAGAGAGCGAGAGAAAAAAGGGGTTGCTGCAAAAGAACATGGGAGAGGACATCACTCTGAAGGTGATGAAGAAAGAGAGCAGCCCACTGAGAAAGAGCATGGGAAAAGACATCGCTCTGAGGGAACGGACAAAAGAGAAAGATCTTCTGAAAAAGAACATGAGAGAAGAGATTATTCTGAAAGTCAGATAGAAACAGAGAGGCTCTCTGATAAAGAGCATGGGAGAGGACATCACTCTAAAGCAGAGGAAGAAAGAGAAAGACCATATGAGAAAGATAATGGGAGAAGACATTACTTTGAAACAGAGGAAGAAAGAGAAAACCCCTCTTCTGAAAAAGCACATGGGAGTGGCCATCACTCTCAAAGAAATAACGAGATGAAGGGACCCTTCAAAAAAGAGCACAGGTGGGGACATCACTCTGAAGAAGAAGAAATGACAGAGAGGTCAATTGAAAAAGAACATGGGGGAAGACATCCTACAGAAGGTGAGGAAGGAAGACAGAGACCTTCTGTAAAAGGGCATGGAGGAAGTCATCACTCTGAAATAAAAGATGAGAGGAACAGAGCCTCTCAAAAAGAACATGGCAGAAGAGATCACTCTGAAAGGGAGGAGGAAAGACAGAGGTCAAGTGAAAAAGGACAGGGTAGAAAACATTACTCCAATGGAGAAGCAGAAAAAGAGAAGCCATCTGGTGGGAAACATCGATCTGAAGATGAACATATGAAGGGGAGCTCAGCTGAAAACATGCATGGGAGAAGACATCACTCTGAACGTGAAGATGAGATGAAGCGGCACTCTAAAACAGACCACTGGAATAAATATCACTCTGAAGAAGAAGGAGAGAGAGATTTTGAAAAACAGCATGGAAGAAGAAATCGCTCTGAAGTGAATGAAGAAAGAGTGGTCCTCTCTGAAAAAGAGCACTGGGGAAAGCATCAGACTGAAGGAGAAGACAAGACAAGAAGGTACTCTGAAAAAGATCATGGGGGAAGACATCATTCTGAAGAGGAAGAAGAGAGAGAGAGGGCTTTTGAAAAAGTGCATGGAACAAGACATCACTTTGAAGAAAGAGAAAGGTTGTCTGAAAATGACCATGGGGGAAGGCATCACTCTGAAGAAGAAGTAGAAGAAGAAGTAGAAGAAGTAGAAGAAGAAGAAAGAGAGAGTTTTTTTGAAAAAGAACATGAGAGAAGACATCACTCTAGAGAAAATGAAGAAAGAGAGGCTGAGAGAAGACGTCACTTTGAAAATGTCCACGGGGCAGGACATCACTCTGAAGAAGAGGTATCCTCTAAAAAAGAGCATGGTAGTAGATATCCCTCAGAGCACTGGGGAAGACGTCACTCTGAAAGAGAGGAAGACAGAGAGAGTCACTCTGGTAAAGAGCATTGGAGTAGACATCACTCTGGAGAAGAGAAAGAAAAAGAGATACCATCTGAAAAAGATTACTGGGGAAGCCATCACTCTGAGGGTGAAGAATTGCGGGGGATGTACACTAAAAGAGAATATGGGAGACATCACTCTGAAGATGAAGAAGAAAGACTGTTAAAAACAGGGCATGGGGAAGGACATCACTCTGAAGTAGAAAGAAAACGACAAAGACTCTCTGAAAAAGGCCATGGTGGAAGACATCTCTTTGAAGGAGAGGAAGAAAGAGTGAAATCCTCTGAAAAAAATCATGGGAGAAGACATCACTCTGAAGAAGACATGCCAAGGAGGACCTCTGCAAAAGAAAATGGGGCAACACATCACTCTGAAGGAGAGGACGAAAGAGAAATTCCCTCTGAAAAAGAGCATGGGACAAGATATCACCCTGAGCACTGGGGAAAACATTACTCTGAAGGGGAAGAGGACAGAGAGAGACACCCTGATCAAGAGCATGGGACAAGACATCACTCTGAGCACTTGAAAGAACATCACTCTGAAGGTGAGGAAGACAGAAAGAGACACTCTGATAAAGAGCATGGGACAAGACATCATTCTGAGCACTGGGACAGACATCACACTGAAGGACATGAAGACAGAGAGAGACACTCTGAAAAAGAGCATGGGACAAGACATCACTCTGAAGGGGAAGTGGACAGAGAGAGAAACTCTGATATAGAGCATGGGACAAGTCATCACTCTATACACTTGGAAGGACATCACTCTGAAGGTGAGGAAGACAGAGAGAGACACTCTGAAAAAGAGCATGGGGCAAGACATCACTCTGAAGGTGAAGAGGAAAAAGAGAGTCCCCCTGAAAAAGAGCATGGGACAAGGCATCACTTTGAGCACTTAGAAGGACATCACTCTGAAGGTGAGAAGGACAGAGAGAGACACTCTGATAAAGAGCATGGGACAAGACATCACTCTGAAGGGGAAGAGGACAGAGAGAGACATTCTGATAAAGAGCATGGGACAAGACATCACCCTGAGCACTGGGACAGACATCACTCTGAAGGACAGGAAGACAGAGAGAGACACTCTGAAAAAGAGCATGAGACAAGACATCACCCTGAGCACTTAGAAGGACATCATCCTGAAGGTGAGAAGGACAGAGAGAGACACTCTGATAAAGAGCATGGAACAAGACATCACCCTGAGCACTGGGACAGACATCACTCTGAAGGAGAGGAAGACAGAGAGAGACACTCTGAAAAAGAGCATGGGACAAGACATCACCCTGAGCACTTAGAAGGACATCACCCTGAAGGTGAGAAGGACAGAGAGAGACATTCTGATAAAGAGCATGGGACAAGACATCACCCTGAGCACTGGGACAGACATCACTCTGAAGGAGAGGAAGACAGAGAGAGACACTCTGAAAAAGAGCATGGGACAAGACATCAGCCTGAGCACTTAGAAGGACATCACTCTGAAGGTGAGAAGGACAGAGAGAGACACTCTGATAAAGAGCATGGGACAAGACATCACCCTGAGCACTTAGAAGGACATCACCCTGAAGGTGAGAAGGACAGAGAGAGACATTCTGATAAAGAGCATGGGACAAGACATCACCCTGAGCACTGGGACAGACATCACACTGAAGGAGAGGAAGACAGAGAGAGACACTCTGAAAAAGAGCATGGGACAAGACATCAGCCTGAGCACTTAGAAGGACATCACTCTGAAGGTGAGAAGGACAGAGAGAGACACTCTGATAAAGAGCATGGGACAAGACATCACTCTGAAGGAGAAGAGGACAGAGAGAGACATTCTGATAAAGAGCATGGGACAAGGCATCACCCTGAGCACTGGGACAGACATCACACTGAAGGACAGGAATACAGAGAGAGACACTCTGAAAAAGAGCATGGGACAAGACATCACTCTGAGCACTGGGAAGGACATCACTCTAAAGGAGAGGTGGACAGAAAGAGACACTCTGATAAAGAGCACTGGAGTAGACATCACTCAGAAGAAGAGAAAGAAAAAGTGATACCATCTGGAACAGGCCATGGGGAAAGACATCATTCTGAGGGTGAAGAAACGAGGAAGGTATTCACTAAAAGAGAACATGGGAGGCATCATTCAGCCGAAGAGGAAGAAGAAGAAAGCCTGTTTGAAAAAGAACATGGAGGAATACATCACTCTGAAGAAGACATGACAAGAAGGTCCTCTGCAAATTACCATGGGGGAAGACATCACTCTGAAGTAGAAGAACACATAGAGAGGCCTTCTGATAAAAAGCAATGGAGTGAACATAACTCTGAAGAAGTCCATGGTGGAAGACATTATTCTGAGGGTAAAGTAACGAGGGACATTAAAAGACAACACGGGAAGCATCACTCTGAAGACAAAGGTGAGAGCCTATTTGAAAAAGAGCATGAAAGAAGACATCACTTTGAAGAAGACAGAAAAACAGACAGAATCTCTGAAAAAGATGGGGACAGACATCACTCTAAATCAGAGGCAGTAAGACAGGAAAAAAGAGAAAATGAGCATGGGGGAAGACATCACAATGAAGAAGAAGAAGATGAAAGCCTGTTTGATAAAGAGCATGGGGGAATACATCACTTTGAAAGTCATGACAAGAAAGCAAGGTCTTCTGGAAAAGACCATGGGAGAAAACATCATGTTGAAGAAGGAGAGAGCCTGTTTGGAAAAGAGCATAGGGGAAGTCATCACTCTAAATCGGCAAGAGAAAAGAAAAGACCATCGGAAAAAGAGCAAGATCATGAGAACAAGAAAGGTAACATAGGGCCATGATGACATAGTGCAAGTGTAGAGATAGTATAACCTTTATTTATTAGTACGAGGGAAACTAGAGTTTAGTGTGTGTGTGTGTGTGTGCATCAGTGTGAATTCAAAGAATTTTTCTCTCTAAAGCGCTACTGAAGCTTCTGCTGTCTGGAAGAACTCAGCCTAAGAGTCTAAAGGGAGTGATATATGATGACTTTAAAGGTGAGAACAGTAGGATAGATGGATGGATAGATGATGGATGGATGGATGGATGGATGGATGGATGGATGGATGGATGGATGGATGGATGGATGGATGGATGGATGGATGGATGGATGGATGGATGGATGGAGTTGGGGCAGATGGATGGATGGTGATCTGGATGAATGTGTGAGTGGGTGGATAGGTGGCTAGATGGATGGATGGATGGGTTGGTGGTATTAATGGGTGGGGGTGGGGGTGGGTGTGGGTGTGGGTGTGGGTGGGTGTGGGTGTGGGTGTGGGTGGGTGTGGGTGTGGGTGTGGGTGTGGGTGGGTGAATGGGTGAATGGATGAATGGATGGGTTGGTGTTATGGATGGATGGATGGATGGATGGATGGGTTGGTATTATTGATGGGCTGGTGTTATTAATGGGTGGGTGAATGGATGGATTGATGGATGGATGGATGGATGGATGGAGTGATGGAGTTGGGGGCAGATGGATGGAGTGATGGAGTTGGGGGCAGATGGATGGATAGTGATCCGGATGAATGTGTGAGTGGGTGGATAGGTGGCTAGATGGATTGATGGATGGATGGGTTGGTGGTATTAATGGGTGGGTGTGGGTGTGGGTGTGGGTGTGGGTGGGTGAATGGATGAATGGATGGGTTGGTGTTATTGATGGATGGATGGATGGATGGGTTGGTATTATTGATGGGCTGGTGTTATTAATGGGTGGGTGAATGGATGGATGGATGGATGGATGGATGGATGGATGGATGGATGGATAGATGGATGGATAGATGGATAGATAGAAAGTAGTATAGATGTATAGATACAGATAACCTAGAAATAAAATCCTGTACCTTACCAAGCTGAATATTTGGGGAAAAAATCATGCCTCACACATTACATCAGCAACTGTTATCAGTTACACCAACAAGTCTGACTGTAAGCTATAAGTAAATATAAATTTGAGGCTATTGCATCTTAGGTAGCACACAAACTGTTACAGTAGCTGTACGTGAGTTACTGTATAGTAAGACACTGCTTTATAATTTCTAGAGAAAACACAGTGTATGTTACAAAACATACATCCTTCTTAATTCATGTTAGAAACACACTATGGCATTTTAACATTTCATTAACTAGAAATAACTGTATATATTTATGCATTTTTACACGGTTTCATTTTAGTTTGACAATTTTTGCTGCATTTATTGCACATAACACTTTTGTCATATCCATCAAAATGAATATTTGCATAACAGCATTATATTAAAGGTATATTAAATGGTTCTTCAGGAGTTTTTTTGGTATTAGAAGTCATTTAAACACCAAGCAGCATTTTCCAGCATTTGAATGCAACATTCAGAAGCTAGATAGACCAAGTGTTAGTAATAAGTCTATTCCATATTTTCTTGGATCCCACATGAATCTGTGTGCAGAACAATTTAACCATAGACAACATTACACTCTACCAGATCTATATATTGTTATATAGATATATTATATATTAATTTTAAATTTTGTAAAGAAGAATCCAGAAGATTCTGTACTACTACTACTATTCATTCATTGTCTACCGCTTATCCGATCTACTCTCGGGTCACGGGGAGCCTGTGTGTCATCGGGCATCAAGGCAGCATACACCCTGGATGGAGTGCCAACCCATCGCAGCGCACACACTCTCATTCACTCACGCAATCACACACTACGGACAATTTAGAGATGCCAATCAACCTACAGTGCATGTCTTTGGACCGGGGGAGGAAACCCCCAAGGCACGGGGAGAACATGCAAACTCCACACACACGGCGGAAGCGGGAATCGAACCCCCAACCCTGGAGCTACTACTACTACTACTGCTACTACTACTATGGTGGAGTGGTCAATGGCATGAAGGCACTCCCAAGAATTTTCACCATTTCTTTAGTGGTAGGGTTCCCTACAGTGTCAGAGCCACACTTAATCCAGAGGAAATGGTCCTTGGCTCTCAGGGGGCCAGGCTGCAATCTCTCCACAGGTCCTCCTAATGCTTACAGTTTCTACTTAAAGAGACTCTGGGATTCCTGGTTGAAGGGGTTTTCGCCTGCTTACAGCTGGCCTAAACTGCTTAAAACTGACCTATTTAAAGACTGGATACGTCTCTTACATACACAAGTACACATTCTACTCCATATACTTTCTCTCTCCTTCACACACACTCATACCAAGTACACATTCTACTGTATACTCCCCCCCCCCCCCCTCTCTCTCTCTCTCTCTCTCTCTCTCTCTCTCTCTCACACACACACACAAACACACACATACACGCTCTCATTAGACTCGCAAATACAGCTAACATTAGAGATTCACTCTACTCAGCAGATTCAAATCTGTGAATCAGGAATCAATTGCCTCTGTTAGCGATTCCCTTAGTTTTCTCCCATCAAAGAGAATAAGAGAGTGGAACAAGTGAAGATGAAGAGAGAGGAGAGATCAAGTCTTAAGCTTTTAACTAAAGCTTATATGCTCCAGAAAGCTGAAACACCCACTCAGACACACACAAACACACACACTGAGTGAGTAAGGCTCTCTGCAGTTTAAATGTAATATTGCATTGTCAGCACACTTTCTTCCCTGTATTAAACTTTCACACCTTTTCCTTTTTCTTCTTCTTTTTGTTTCACACCCACCTCCACATCAACCCCCTATCTGCAAATTCATTTTGCTCCTACTTTATGCTTTATGTTGGTCATCTCAGTTCAACTCTTTATTTATTCTCTTTCTCTTTTCTTCTCAGACTGTGAGTGTCATGGCCACTCCAACCGCTGCAGTTACATCGACTACCTGAACATTGTCACGTGTGTGAGCTGTAAGCATAACACACGTGGCCAAAACTGCCAGCACTGCCGCGTGGGCTACTACAGGAATTCCTCAGTTGAACTAGACGACGAGAGTGTGTGTGTAGGTGCGTACAGAATAATGTGATACGGTTTCAGTTTAAAAGTCATCAAGTGGTCACACTGATAATTAATATATTCTGTATATATTTTACTATATAATCTTGCCTATATCTACATAAGCATATTCTGTTCAGCATATTAAGTTCTTAATGTCTTCACCACTTTTGTACAACGATTCCCATGTACATATCACCCCATAGATGTATATCCTTATTCATAATTTATTGTAAATATGTCACTAATGCACTTCTGGTTAGATGCTAACTGCATTTCATTGGCTTTGTACATGTACTTTGCACAATGACAATAAAGTCAAATCTAATCTAATCTAAATCTTAGCATAGCCTAAATTAAAATCATATCAAATTGTACCCACTCTTAGTGTAGAGTGGTAGTACCAGACCAGAACTTATCAATATAGAAATAGATAAATATGGGCATTCTTTAATCATAAGAAGTGCATTTTGTCATAGTTTTAACAAGATCCAACAAGACTTCCAGTTTTATTTAGATCTAAATATTCTTCTAGTTCATAGACCTTGTGCTTTATCAGGTTAACAAAAGTCTACTGTGTCATAGTGAGAACAAAAACTACAAACACGGAGAAATGAATAAAGGAGGAAAGGAACCATGGGATAAACAGAAAACAGAAAGAATGATGAAAGAAAAACCCATGCTAATACAGGATATCATTGATCAATATCCAGAAATATCTGTGTAGCATTTCACGGATGTCCCCATTCACTGAAACATGGACATTGACCAAGCCTTATGACATAACCAGATAATGATAGCACTCCTTCGTAGTAGACAGGTCTGGTATTTATCATCATCTTAAAAATTAAATGAAGCAAGTTTTAATGTGGGGGGCATGGTGGCTTGGTGGTCAGCATGTTTGCCTCACACCTCCAGGTTTGGGGGTTCGATTCCTGCCTCTGCCGTGTGTGTGGAGTTTGCATGTTCTCCCCGTGCCTCGGGGGTTTCCTCTGGGTACTCTGGTTTCCTCCCCCGGTCCAAAGACATGCATTGTAGGTTGATTGGCATCTCTAAATTGTCCGTAGTGAGTGAATGAGAGTGAGTGTGTGTGTGTGTGTGTGCCCTGTGATGGGTTGGCACTCCGTCCAGGGTGTATCCTGCCTTGATGCCCAATGATGCCTGAGATAGACACAGGCTCCCCGTGACCCGAGAATAGATCGGATAAGCGGTAGACAATGAATGAATGAATGAAGTTTCAATGTACTACTGAATAAAGAGCATGTAGACTGGGGATGAATGGATTAAATGCATGTTAAATGGTTTTGGTCAAAAGGGCTTTTTGCCATGAGCAGTTCTGATGTCCGAATCCCACAGAGAAAGCAACTAACAAAAAACCTACAAAACGTTTATTGAACTTTCACAGCAGGGAAGGTGCAGCAAAACCTGCAGAGCCTAGGACTTTAGTCAGAGCATATTTTTTTACAGTATAGATAGTCTTCCCTTTCTCTCTCTTTCTCTCTCTCTCACACACACACACACAGTCTACAGAGTAATCGAGTATACAGAGTGTATTAGGGCTAGGATTCTAAAGAGAATCAAGCTGGTTAGTATTAATTAAGTTTCATAATGTTAATTAAATAAATTTGAGCTTTTCTAGTCTTTTCTTTACTGGAGTTAAACCACTTTAGGAAGCTTTAGAAAATATCTCAATTCAACACAACTCTTCTGAAGTGAGGGAAAAAATTATTTCAGTACTTATTTCATATATATATGCAGTCATAACGGTTTTAGTCCATACTGCTGATATTAAAGAATTATTGGAATTATTATTTATTATTTATTATTATTAATAATCTAGACATGGGGGTCACAGTCCAGTGACTTCTGTGCCGGTCCCAAGCCCGGATAAATAGAGAGGGTTGCGTCAGGAAGGGCATCCGGCGTAAAACGTTGCCAAATTTAACCATGCGAATCGTCAGTACGAATTTCATACCGGATCGGTCGAGGCCCGGGTTAACAACGACCGCCATCGGCGCCGTTGACCTACAGGGCGCCGGTGGAAATTGGGCTACTGTTGGTCGAAGAAGTAGAGGAGGGAGGAGAGTGCACAGACAGAGAGAGAAGAGGAAAGGTAAGAGTGTAGGACTGAGAATAGGAACTCTGAATGTTGGTACTATGGCAGGGAAAGGTAGAGAGCTGGCTGATGTGATGGAGAGAAGGAAGGTGGATATACTGTGTGTACAGGAGACCAGGTGGAAGGGTAGCAAGGCTCGTAGTATAGGAGCAGGATTCAAGCTGTTTTATTATGGTGTGGATAGTAAGAGAAATGGGGTAGGTGTGGTCCTGAAGGAGGAGTTTGTGAGGAATGTTCTGGAGGTGAAGAGAGTGTCAGACAGGGTGATGAGTCTGAAGTTAGAGATTGAAGGGGTGATGTTGAATGTTGTTAGTGGTTATGCCCCACAGGTAGGTTGTGATTTGGAGGAGAAAGAGAGATTCTGGAGTGAATTAGATGAGGTGATGGAGAGTATTCCCACGGGTGAGAGAGTGGTGATAGGAGCGGATTTTAATGGACATGTTGGTGAGGGGAACACAGGTGATGAGGAGGTGATGGGCAAGTTTGGAGTTAAGGAAAGGAACCTTGAAGGACAGATGGTAGTGGACTTTGCTAAGAGGATGGACATGGCTGTGGTTAACACGTATTTTCAGAAGAGGGAGGAGCATAGAGTGACTTACAAGAGTGGAGGTAGGAGCACACAGGTAGACTACATCTTATGTAGAAGAGGCAATCTGAAAGAGATTAGTGACTGTAAAGTGGTAGTGGGAGAGAGTGTAGCCAGACAGCATAGGATGGTGGTGTGTAGGATGACTCTGATGGTCTGTAAGAAGAAGAGGTCAGAGACAGAGAAGAAAACCAAGTGGTGGAAGCTGAAAAAGGAGGAATGTTGTGAGGAATTTAGACAGAAGTTGAGGCAGGCTCTGGGTGGGCAGGTATTGCTGCCAAATGACTGGGAAACTACAGCAGAAGTGATCAGGGAGACAGGGAGAAAGGTGCTGGGTGTGTCATCTGGAAGGAGGAAAGAAGATAAGGAGACTTGGTGGTGGAATGAGGAAGTTCAGGATAGTATCCAGAGGAAGAGGTTAGCCAAGAAGAAGTGGGACATGGACAGGACTGAAGAGAATAGACAGGAATACAAGGAGTTACAGTGCAGAGTGAAGAGGGAGGTGTCTAAGGCCAAGCAGAAGGCATATGACGAGTTGTACACTAGGTTAGACACTAGAGAAGGAGAGAAGGACTTGTACAGGTTAGCTAGGCAGAGGGATCGAGATGGGAAGGATGTGCAGCAAGTTAGTTATTAAGGATAGAGATGGAAGGGTGCTCACAAGTGAGGAGAGTGTACAGAGGAGATGGAAGGAGTACTTTGAGGAGCTGATGAATGAGGAAAATGAGAGGGAAAAAAGAGTAGAAGGGGTGAACTCTGTGGAACAGAAAGTAGATAAGATTAGAAAGGATGAAGTCAGGAAGGCTTTGAAGAGGATGAAAAGTGGAAAGGCAGTCGGTCCTGATGACATCCCGGTGGAGGTCTGGAAGTGTCTGGGAGAGGCAGCAGTGGAATTTTTAGCTAGTTTGTTCAACAGGGTTTTAGAGAGTGAGAGGATGCCTGAGGAATGGAGAAGAAGTGTGTTAGTGCCGATCTTTAAGAATACGG
The DNA here is from genome assembly GCA_033459395.1 of Hemibagrus guttatus. Taxonomy (NCBI): domain Eukaryota; kingdom Metazoa; phylum Chordata; class Actinopteri; order Siluriformes; family Bagridae; genus Hemibagrus; species Hemibagrus guttatus. The sequence goes on along the minus strand of JAUCMX010000014.1, from coordinate 11,570,093 downwards.
GTGACGTGCAGAGTTGCAGTAACTATAGGGGGATAAAGTTGATGAGCCATACAATGAAGGTATGGGAAAGAGTAGTGGAAGCTAGGTTAAGGAAGATAGTGGAAATTTGTGAGCAGCAGTATGGCTTCATGCCCAGAAAGAGCACAACAGATGCAATTTTTGTCTGAGAATTTTGATGGAGAAGTATAGGGATGGTCAGAGGGAGTTGCACTGTGTGTTTGTAGACTTGGAGAAAGCGTATGACAGGGTGCTAAGAGAAGAGCTGTGGTACTGTATGAGGAAGTCAGGAGTAGCAGAGAAGTATGTCAGAGTGGTGCAGGACATGTATGAGAGGAGCAGGACAGTGGTGAGGTGTGCTGTAGGTCAGACAGAGGAGTTCAATGTGGAGGTGGGACTGCATCAGGGATCGGCTCTGAGTCCCTTCCTGTTTGCTATAGTGATGGACCAGTTGTCAGAGGAGGTCAGACAGGAGTCTCCTTGGACAATGATGTTTGCAGATGACATTGTGATCTGTAGTGAGAGCAGGGAGCAGGTGGAGGAAAACCTGGAGAGGGGGAGGTTTGCGCTGGAGAGAAGAGGAATGAAAGTCAGTTGTAGTAAGACTGAGTACATGTGTGTGAATGAAAGGGAGGGAAGTGGAACAGTAAGGTTACAGGGTGAAGAGGTGCAGAAGGTACAGGAGTTTAAGTACTTGGGGTCAACAGTCCAGAGTAATGGAGAGTGTGGGAAAGAGGTAAAGAAGCGAGTGCAGGCAGGTTGGAATGGGTGGAGAAAGGTGTCGGGAGTTCTGTGTGATAGGAAAATATCAGCGAGAATCAAGGGGAAGGTGTACAGGACAGTGGTGAGACCGGCCATGCTGTATGGTTTAGAGACAGTGTCACTGAGGAAGAGACAGGAGTCAGAGCTAGAGGTAGCAGAGCTGAAGATGTTGAGGTTCTCTTTGGGAGTGACAAGATTGGACAGGATTAGGAATAAGTACATCAGAGGGACAGCTCATGTTGGACGTTTGGGGGACAAAGTTAGGGAGGCCAGATTAAGATGGTTTGGACATGTTCAGAGGAGAGAGAGTGAGTATATTGGTAGGAGAATGTTGGACATGGAGCTGCCAGGCAGGAGGCAAAGAGGAAGGCCAAAGAGGAGGTATATGGATGGAATTAATGAGGATATGAAGCTAGTGGGTGCAAGTGTTGAGGATGCAGAAGATAGGGATAGGTGGAGAGAGATGATTCGCTGTGGCGACCCCTGAAGGGAAAAGCCGAAAGAAGAAGAAGATTTATTATTATTAATAATTTTCAATTACATTATTGAATTTAACTAAAATCTAACTAAACTAAAAATCTAAATCTATTGCTGTTCAGAATAGAGAGAGAGAGAGAGAGAGAGAGAGAGAGAGAGAGAGAGAGAGAGAGAGAGAGAGAGAGAGAGTGAATAGTTTTATTACTTAAGGTGTACTCAGATCTGGAGAACAGGAAAGGAATGTAGATTTTCTTTATATAACACTTTATATAAGTAAAGATTTGGCCCCAAACCTCAAAAAATCCTTTCTTGCATATCTAAGGATGTGGAGTAGTTTTGGCTCACATGATGCAGCATAGAGAAAAGCAGTATGGGCCAATGGCATGAAGTGATGTCTAATGCCCTGTTCTATCAATAATAATAATATTTCCCTAAACATATCATTTACACCATGCACCAGAACATATTTCTAGGCAGCACTGATGATGTTGGATTACAGTTAGACCACTATGTATTTCTTTTAATAACAATGAGCGCATTTCATTTTTTGCTGTTGAATTTGGTCAATCTCTAGAGTGCAGCTGTAACCAGATGGGTTCAAGACATGACCGCTGTAATGGCACTGGATTCTGCCAGTGTAAAGAAGGCACCACGGGCATCAAGTGTGATGAATGTTGGCCTGGATACTACTGGAAGCAGGGCTGTCAACGTGAGTGCAACACACACACACACACACACAGACACACAGTAATTAATTAGCTAATTAATAAGCTAATTAATTGTTATGCTTTAACTCCAGTAACCAAAAGAAAATCTTTAGGATCTTTTTTTTTATTATTATTTTAATTAATGTTTCTGTTTAAATAAAATAAGATGTGCTTCTTGGGGACCAGTCAAATGACAATGGATATGGATGTCAGTTATATCAGCCATAACATTTAATGTGAATGTTTCTACTTACCTTATTATAACCTTAACATTTCATATGCATTTAACAAAAAATAATACAGGATCAGAAGCACTATGTTTTGCAAGAATATTAAAAAGTTTGTTATTCAAAAATGTGTCCCTTATTCTGTGCAGACATCTCACCATGGCTCCGTTATGGACCTGTCTCAAACTGCACTGTATCCCCTATATATTCCATACTTTTTAACACTCAATTCCCTCCTTAATAACGTCAAAGGTTTTTTAGATAGAAGTGAGATTTATGAATTCACAGAAGCTTTTGTTTATAGGTTAATGATTAAATTTGTACGCAGCTCCCTAGCTGCCTTAAAGAACTGCATCTATAAGATCCAATGGGTTTAAAGCTAGAACTGCTTACCTCTGGCAAAAGAAGAGAATATGACGATTCCTGTGTGTATTCACTTATGAAGCACAGTGCAACATGTTTCTTTTTTATTAGGTATTTGAGTTATGCTTTTTCAGCAACTTTTCTGTACTATTCTTTCATGTCCATTCAGCTGACCAACTAGTAGTTAATTATAACCTTCCTTTTACACGGCTAATCAGCTAATCCAATCTCTAACAATGGAGACCAATAGGGAATGTTTTGGTCTATTTTTTCTTCACTGGGATCCTTTATTGTTCCCATTAAATCACTAGGGTTAGACAGAAACGCATAACCTATGCAGCATTCAAGTAGAATTTCGACCTCCTACTAGAAAATAAAAAAAACTCCACCTTGGAATCTCCTTGAGCCCGAGTTCAGCAAGTGACATAAAGTCAACGTGACTGCACATCAGCAGTACACATAGTAGCACTGCTTTACTGTGAAATGAGTTGTGTATGTGTGCAAATGTGTGTATATATTATATTGCCAAAACTTTTGGGACACCCCTCCTAACCATTTAATTCAGGGGTTGGGCTTGGCCCCTTAGTTCCAGTGAAAGGAACTCTTAATGCTTCAGCATACCATGACATTTTGGACAATTTCATGTTCCCAACTTTGTGGGAACAGTTTGGGGATGACCCCTTCCTGTTCCAACATGACTGTACACCAGTGCACAAAGCAAGGTCCATAAAGACATGGATGAGAGAGTTTGGTGTGAAGTCCTGACCTCAAACTGACAGAACACCTTTGGGATGAATTAGAGCGGAGACTGCAAGAACATCAGTGCCTGACCTCACAAATGAGCTTCTAGAGGAATGGTCAAAAATTCCCATAAACACACTCCTAAATCTTGTGGAAAGCCTTCCCAGAAGAGTTGAAGCTGTTATAGCGGCAAAGGGTGGGCCAACTCCATATTACATTCATGTGCATGTAAAGGCAGATGTCCCAAAACTTTTGGCAATATAGTGTATACCAACATACAGACATTTTAGCTTGTTAAATCTATAACTTTGACTTTAGCTGTAAACTAACTTACTTGTTTCTCCTCAAAAACCTCATACAAACCCAAACCATTCTCCATAGACTATATCTGGACCAAGGGCATAAAGTTCCCTTCTCTGATTAAGTCTGGGAGACAATTTTATTATCCGCAAAAACCCCAAAACATCAGAAAATCCATTGAGAACTACTTCATAGGATTTAACTGACCTCCTAAAATGGTTTTATATGCATATGTCACCTTCTTCAAATTGTCATGAATGTCCACAGATAGCTCTTGGCACATATATACATTTTTTACTCCTCCCCTTCTGGTCCCAGCTTGCTCAGGACAAATCATTCTTGTTAGACAGGGATATGCTTATGATTCCAGCTTTTCTTCTTAAATTACTTCTCTGAACTGTCTTTGGGGCAAAGAAATGAACTTTTATCTGCTTTCACAGCTGCACATGAAATGCTAGTCAGTCACTGGAACCCTTCATATACAATGTGAAGATGTGTATGGGTCTCATTTCTACTGGATATAGGTTTTTTGGCTTTCAATAGCAGATATGTATGCAGGGGGCAGACAATGAAACTAAAACAACTGGTTTTAGATTACAATAATTTATTAGTATAGTGTAAAGCTTCCCTTTGCTGCAAATACAGCATTAGTTCATTGTGGGAATGACAGAAACGAGTTCTGCACAGTGGCCAGAAGGCTTTTGAGCCATTCCTCTTGCAAAACAGTGGCCAGGTCACTACATGATGATGGTGAAGGAAAACATTTCCTGACTCTTTCCTCCAAAACACCCCAAAGTGGCTCAGTACTATTCAGATTTGGGGCCTGTGCAGCCCATGGGAGATGTTCATAAGATCATTGGTATTATATATTACTGTAATAGTCTACCCAAAGGTGGGGGTTATATTAATTTGTAATCTGTTTTTCATCTCTTCGTCTTGGCCAGATTATTTAACAAAAACAAAACAATTAACAAAACAGTTACACAAAAAAAGAAAGCCTACATCAATCAACACAATTAGATGACTAGGTTCATGCTAACAAAAGACAAAAACACTCTTCTTCTCTGTTGTAATGGAGTGAGAATCTTCAAGGCTTGCTCTACAGATCAGGAATATCAAAGTAACTTGTTTTAAGGACTTACAGATTGACCAGAAGGATCTCGTTAATCGTGTCTGAAGATCAAGCTTTCTAAGGATTACCAGTCCAGCTTTAATCTGTGAGAGCTAAATCATTTTTTGGACCAGGTGTAATGGATTAGGATTGAAAACAAACTGAGTAAGAAGGCAGATCTCCTGGAACACGGTTGCTTATCACCAAAATTGTATATAGATATATAGATGTGTGATCATCAAAGTGTGTGTGCGTGTGTATGCGTATGTCTGCGTGTGTGCGTGTGTGCATGTGTGTGGAATAATCCAATTTGTCCATATGGGAGCTGTAAGCATCTATAACATATAGCAGCAGTGTTTTGCTCAACCTTAACTGAAGTTATTTTTCCTCTCTGAAACTCTTGCACTTGTTTCCCTACTCAGCATTGTGACTATTATTAAGTTATTGTTACTTGATCCTTGCATAATCACATCACTGACATAACAAGCGAACTTCATTGTCTTTCCCCTTAGCAAACGTGTGTGATGAGGAGCTGTTGATGTGCCAGAACGGCGGTACATGCCACCAGAACCAGCGCTGCATCTGCCCACATGAATTTAAAGGTGTCCTATGCCAACACTCACGCTGCGAAGACGGGAAGAAGTGCATCCACGGCGACCACAATGGCGCCTCTGTGCCTGCTCTGAGCCTGGCACTGCTTTTGCTGTGCCCGCTCCTCACCCTCCTGCTGGGTTCTGCAGTCCTGCGTCCTGAAACAGTGCCCGTCTTTCTCCCACCGTCACACACATCAACACACACCTGTGATGGCGCACTGGCCATTACTCTGCTCTGCACCCTCAAGGAACCTAGGACTTCCTGGACATAGAAATAGGGAAGATAAATGACTCAAAATGAGAGATTTGTATTTTTTTGTTTTGTTTTCTTTTCTTTTTCACAAAAGAAAAACCATAGCCCAAAAATAAATAATATATACATGTATCAAATATTTATATATATATACTATACAAGTATCAATAACAGATATGAAGAGTTTAGGCACTATCCTGATTAATGATTTAGGGAAAAAAATGTAAAGTAGCAGGGAGAGAACTACTTAGCGGGAAGAGCAGGAATTTCAGCACTCTGATTGGCCGAGCAAGAGAGGCTCTGTCTTTATATCACCCTGCTGTGCTGTTGTATGTAACAAACTCACTGTTATATGCTAAAAAGTTCTAAAAAAAAAAAATCAGTAATCTAGTATCTGCAAGCTCAGAACTATTAAGGGTTTATACACTGTTCTGAGTCACCACAGTTAGAGGAACACCGTATTCAAGATGCTCACTATGAAACTATGAAGAAAAAGACGGCGGGAAAAAAAGCAATGATGACGCTTACATATCACGTTCAAATATTTTTGGTACAGATTATTTTTCTTTGCATTTAAACCTATACATTTTGTTGCATTTAAATCAGCCTGAGCCTGTCTTACAGTATAAGCGTTACACACTGATATATTACAGACGTTTATTCTGTATGATAGTTCAGCAAGCTCCTGAGCACAGCTTAGAATGAACTCAACCCAAAAAATATTCTTGACTAATTCAAATAAAATGCGAGGACTAATTAAGTCACAGATAAAGGAAATCTAGATGCAGCATCGCAGCATGTTAACATCTTTCTGTTGCTTACTCAGTACTTTCAGACGTCACTCATAAGCGTCAAGAGTTTATAGTTTGGCCTGTGAAAGCATTTACACACATCCAGGCACCATGCATACACACACTCATAATCGTTCAGCAGTTTATCATAGCTAATCCAGCTACTGTCATGTTTTTGAGAAACAGATGGAAGCTAGGGAATATAACTCAGATTAGAACGTTCCCTCACACTTTGTCAACAAATCATATTGGATTTTCACTTTGTCCTGAAGGATCTTATTTGATTTTATGAATCTTGATTGAACGCTACTTCTGTTTCATTTGAAATGATGCTTTGTTTTTGGAAAGTTACTGGAAATTACAGAGTAAGCTTTGGGAGTTTTCCTATGGTTTTGGTCCATGAATTATTAAGCATTAATGACCAAAACAGAATAAGATGTTTACAGGATGGTTTCTTAAGATATGTCTGTTTTTAAATTCTATAAAGTAATAATAGTTGAAGGGGGGCACGGTGGCTTAGTGGTTAGCATGTTTGCCTCACACCTCCAGGGTTGGGGGGTCGATTCCCGCCTCCGCCGTGTGTGTGGAGTTTGCATGTTCTCCCTGTGCCTCGGGGGTTTCCTCCGGGTACTCCGGTTTCCTTCTCCCAGTCCAAAGACATGCATTGTAGGTTGATTGACATCTCTAAATTGTCTGTATTGCGTGAGTGAATGAGAGTGTGTGTGTGTGTGTGTGCCCTGCGATGGGTTGGCACTCTGTCCAGGGTGTATCCTGCCTTGATGCCCAATGACGCCTGAGATAGGCACAGGCTCCCCGTGACCCGAGAGTAGATCGGATAAGCGGTAGACAATGAATGAATGAATAATAGTTGACCATTTAAAACCGGTTTTAAACAGTTCCATAGGAACTCGAATGGACACCAGTAAAAAGTGCTCCTACAGGACATTTATGTTTTGTGCTATAAGACAAATCTTACAGGAATCTTATAGGAAAGGTTCCAAAATAGGACAGAAATTCTCATTTGAATCATTGTACAAGTCTCTAATTGGAATCCTTTAGGAGGTTTCTTCACAAGGGGTGTCATTTCACACGAAGTAACCTCAGCTCATGACATGAACCAGGGACAAGGAAGCTATGAGGCAGTAACACTACCCACAGCACCACCATGCAGCGATCAGCAAACCAAATATTACCTAAAATCACAAAGTATAAACTATTTCTATACTCTACATTGCTGACTGATGAAGCATTGATGTTACTTAATGACAAATAGAATGCAAACCAGCTTAGTTACATCAAACCCAGACCGGTCAGTGGTACACAATTATAAATCCAACTACTAATTAAAAATTTAAACATAATATCCTTAACCAAATCAAATCAGAACATTAGCTAAGCACTGAAGTTGGCTGAAATGGAAGCTAAACAGTAATAAACAGTATGCTTCCCATTGCCAGGATGCCTTAACTCCTGAATAAAATCCTTCAGAAAACGATGGCACACATTCTCCTGGTTTCCTCAGTGAAAAGTCATTCTTTCTTCTCTTGTTTTGTGATTCCTACAATCAAATGCTGCACATTGTGATGACATCATTGTAAAAAAATAAAATGTACACAAAGAGGGAAATGTAGCAGCATCTAGTTTTCCTGTATCTATAAACACGGGACAGTTAGGACAAGAAGTTCAGGTTAAATACGATAGATAGAAGGAAATTATTATACTGTATATGGCAATATAACTTAAATAATAACTTTGAGACACTTGCACTACACTGGAGGTGCTACAAGATGTGATGGATGAGTATATGACCTTGCAAACAATATAGGGTTGAAATAAGGAATAAATTAAGGATATTCTATATAACAGAAAAGGAGGTTCATGGGGGTGGGGAATACAGTTATATTTATCAAAATAGAAAGAAATGTATCTAACTGTTCATGGTTTGAAACAATGGACAGACTATAAACTACAGAAATGCAATAATTATTAAAGGATGGATTTAACTCTTTCAGAGAGACTTTCATTATGAGAGATTTTGACACTGTTGTAAACTTTACAGTAAATATGACTGTTATTTGGACAAGGTCTTGGCTGTGTGTTTTATTTGTTTGAAAGATTTTTTTTTAAATAAGAACATTAGAAGAGGATCATTTGAAGGAACTGCTTAACAACACTCAAGTTTGGATCAACATTCTCCCAGATTTCATTATTTCAAATTAGACTGTACCCCAGGTGACTAGCCAGTCAGGTAACGAAGAAAAAACACTTTTATAGGATACTGATCAGAAATATGGTGAGTGATGCAACATGACGCAACTGATTCACTTCCTGTAACAGTACATGACAAAGTGGTTTATTTTTCTTATACCACAGCAGTTTAACCAATGCAAACATTTTTTATATACATCGATTAGGCATAACATTATGACTACCTACCTAATATTGTGCCGGTCCCCCTTTTGCTGTCAAAACAGCCCTGACCTGTCGAGACATGGACTCCACTAGATCCCTGAAGGTGTGCTGTGGTATTTGGCAGCAAGATGTTAGCAGCAGGTAAAAGCTACTTTTGATAGATACTGACCACTGCAGACCGGGAACACCCCACAAGAGCTGCAGTTTTGGAGATGCTCTGATCCAGTCGTCTAGCCATCACAATTTGGTCCTTGTCAAACTCGCTCAAATCCTTACGCTTGCCCATTTTTCCTGCTTCTAACACATCAACTTTGAGGACAAAATGTTCACTTGCTGCCAAATATATCCCACCCACTAACAGGTGCCATGATGAGGAGATCATCAGTGTTATTCACTTCACCTCTCAGTTATGGCTGATCATGTATTTTTTTGTCTATATGTTTTGTTACATAAAAAAAACCCCACAATTTTACCAAGAATGCTCCCCTGTTCAAAAAGTTTAAAGGAACAGCGTCTTTAAATTGGTTTGTAAAGAAATGTCCACCCCAGAAGTCACTGTGTACTTTGTTGCCATAGAAACCATAAGATATTAACTATTGCCATAACATGACAACTAATGTCAAAGTCGCTGATGCAGAAAATTGATCATCATCTGAGCAATCCGAATGTGTGTGTATTATAGAAATTAATTAATGGAGGTTTTGCATTTTTTCCAAAGATCTCATATGTTCCAGACAAGTTGAAACTTGTTTCATTTTTAAAATTATGTAATTTGATCAAATTAATAAGATACCAAATTCTCAGTGGATTCAAGTTTAGAGAATGGGAGAATATGATTAATCGCCCTAAAAGAATTAGAGTCTGTCCTCATGATAGCCTCAGATTCCTGTTCTGGGCCTGGCGCCAAGCGTGGTCTTCTGCTATTGTAGCTGTTCCACCTCAAGGTTTGATGTTTTGTGTATTCTGGGATGCTTTTCTGCTCACCAAAACTGTAAAGAGTGATAATGAGTTACTACAGCCTTCTTTTTGCCTTGAACCCACCTTGCCATTTCCCTCTGATCTCTCTCATCAACAAGGTGTTTCTACCAACGGTTACTCGCTTGATGTTTTTCTTCCCCACACAACATTCTGAATAAACTCTAGAGACTTTTGTGTGTGAAAATCTCAGATGATCAGTTTAGGAAATACACACCCAGCACGTCCGGCACCATCAACCATGCTACATCAAAATCACTGAGATCACATTTTTCCCCCATTTTAATGGTTGATGTGAACATTACCTGAAGCTCCTGGGTTAAATGGTTTATGCACACCACTGCTGCCAGACAAATGGCTGATTAGATAATTGCATAATGGTGTTGGTGTAAAGGTGTTCCTAAAAAAGTGCTCAGGAAGTGTATTTCCTAAACAACACAAAAGGAAGAACTCTTACTGCTGAGTCAGTGAGTTTATGAATAGGAACACAATGTAATAAAACCGCTGTGTCACAGCTCGAAAAGTACAATTCACCTGCAAAAGAAAAAAAAAAAAAAAAAAAATCACCTCAGGGATTACTTTTGATGGAAACGTCAATGTTAGAGTGCAGTTTAAAGCAGAGAAGATTGTCCAATTCATCGTCCTGTGGCATTACACAGCGCTAATACGATCAAGTGATTGAGACTTCACTAGGAGTTACTCAAATGACACTACAGTCTGATTCAATTTCCTTCTTAATACAGTTAAAAATACAGCAGGGTGGCATAACGGGTAGTGTTGCTGCCTCACAGCACCAAGGTTCCAAGTTTCCTCTTAAATTTAGTTCACTGTCTGTGAAGTTGCAGATGTTCTCCCCGGTGTTCATGCGAGATTCCGCCCACTTCCCAACCCATACAGACAGGTGGGTTGGCTATGCTGTATTGCCCCTGAATAAGAATGTGTGCATGAGACGCTCCGTAATAGTCTGACTTCTCATTTGGCGAGAATTCTCTCACCTTGTGCCCAGTGCAATATTTGTACATGATCTAACATTTAATACTTTATTGATTAAAGGGATATCTATCTTGAGATGCAGAATCATAAAGAGAATACTGACGAGAGTGTGTTAAACCGTATCTAAATGCAGACTTCATTTAGCAAAGAAACAATGTGGAAAGGAAATTGGAACAAAGGAAAACAAGCACAACATTCACCCAGTTTAAAAAGACCTTGAAATGTTCGTACCATAATTTACACGATAAGAAGCACTGCGTTTTCAGCGGTGTTGATGAAGTAGCCCGCTAGCAAACAGTGACATAAGATGCAGAGTTTAGAACTGTTCAGGAGTGAGAAAGGAAGAGAGGGGGATCAATTGAACACATGTGGCCAACAACACAAATTTCCTTGTTGTCCTATTGGCAATATTGACAGTATAGGCTTCATATGCGTTTGACACTTGTAGATGTGTATTGCTATACAATAATTTCAGGTCACAGTGTAGGATAATGTGGAGTACAAGCGCACTCTGTCGGTGTATTACAGTAATACACGTTAATGCCTGCACTTTCCTGGCCAGTTGGTTATGGCTGGTTTATTTAATGTTTAGTTACAAAAATAGAAACTTTCCCCTCCGACACCTCAGAAGATACGGATGCAATGCGGCACCATGGTTTCACTGCCATGCGATTCAGTGGTACACAGTTTGGAATTAAGCAAACATACCAGATATTTACTCCTATGGGAAGGAAGAAGAAAAACCAAAACAAGGTTCCATACAAAATTTGTATTACAAGCGTACATTTTTAAAATATTTACAGAAAAAAACCTGCATTCTCAAAACTTGGAAAATATATTTCTTGTTTACAATTTCAGAGCTATTTTTAGACGTGAGCATTTTGTTCTCAATTTGAACCCTTAAGAACAGGAAATTTGATCTCCCAAATCTTCACCTAGAGCATAGCTTTCAACTGGCAATGGTTTGCTCTGAAAATATATATTTAAAAAAAAAAAAATAAAATAAAAGAAGCAAAAGACTGCTCCAGTTTGTCCACTTCGTAACCAAAAACGATTGCCACTAAAATGTTTTGAAGGTTTTTATAACTGAAATTCTGTCTGCATAAAGGTTAGCTAGAAGTGCGTCAGTTTTGTTTTAAATTTGTTTGATTTGTACATAGATGCGAAATTTTGTATTGAAAAACATGCAAATCTGAACAAATAAAAGTCTATATTATTTATCACGTATGAACACGGGGACAAATGGCTAAAATAAAGCTGATTAGCATTACCTTGGGTACAATGCTAATGTGGTTTTTAATCAAAAACGTCTGTCACAAGATACCATTATTTTACAGAAATACTTCAGCTAGCAACTTTCTAGGTCAGACTGAACAAGTCTTAAGTTTCTTACTGTTTAGTCAGAGCTACCATGAAACGCTGACCATCACTTTAGGCAGAAGGGATGTAAATTGAATGCAAATATCATTTTCTACGTTCTCTAGAGGAAGAGACGTGTTGTTCTTGATGTCGTTCTGAAGTCAAATGAAAGGAACGTGTGGAGCTTTGGTCGAGCCGTGGATCTAAAGTACTGCGGCCCCGTGGCCTTGGCCGAGTGAAGCTTTGGTTCCCACTGTCCTGCTCTCTGCTGGCAGGCAAAGGTGCTGGTAGACGTGGGTCTAAAGGTCTAGTGTGCATTCTTTGGTCTCTTTGCCCATCAGAACACGCAGGATTGGACATGTGGCTCGGGGGGTGTGAGTATCTACGAGGGGGGCGACTAGGTTTCAGCACCTCCCTCGCAATATTGTGAAAGTTGGACTCGGTCACTGTTATTTTGGCACCACGTTTCACTGCGTCCTGTACCAGTGCACCCCAGTCACTGTGCTCCTATGGGAAAATTGGAAAAAGAAAAAGGTAGGGAAATTAGTGTTGTTGATATTATTCCCCTTTCAGCTAATATTTTCTTTACAGATTTGATTAACTGTCACATTCCTGTTTACAAATTGCACACAGATGTGTCCACAGTTAACCAAGTAAACATCTATGTCAGTGATTCTCAACCGGTGGGCCGCGGCCCTCAAGTAGGCCTTTGAGCGCCATCTGGTGGGCCGTGTAGACAGTGGTAGATACCCCCAAATTAATTTTTATTTTTTAATTGACAAATCTTATTTTCTAATTATCTAATTGTTCTTATGAATTTATATGATCAAAAAACACTCAAGTCAAGATACATTATCTAAAAGCTAATTTATGCTTAAATATCGCAACACCAATCACGTCACAACGTCAGACTGGAAAGGTGGTCCTCGGAAAGTTTTTAAACAGTCATTGGTGGGCCATGAGTTGCAAAAGGTTGAGAACCCCTGATCTATGTGACAGAAGACCAGTAATTTTCTGTACATGAGCAAAACAGAGTCACAATTTCAACAATTATGGCATGTGAAAACAAGTAAGATTTGGAATGACTTAATTCTCTGCAAAGTAGGTATGACCTGGTAAAGCAACAAATCCAAACAGGCTCTAATGATTCCATGCACTAGTCCTGAGATACATGTGATCCTTTGTGTCAACAGAGTCATGTATATTTGTATAGTTTTCCTTCCCCCAACAACCCCTTTACCGTGAGTGTACGGAGATGTCCCAGGATATACAAACTGGATTTGGCTCTAGTTATGGTCACATTCATCCTCTGGCGATTTGCAACAAACCTTAAAAGACAAAAATGACAAAAATAAAAAACAGATAAACCAAACAGTGCACAGACTATCACATACTATAAACACAAAGCTCACAAAAAGAGTCTTACCCAATAGAACGGTTTTCATTGCTGGCTCTTACACAAGACACAATGATGCAGTCCATTTCCCGGCCCTGGAACCCGTCCACAGTGTCCACCTCCACACTGGCCAGACAGAAGTAAGTTTTAAATTATATTAGATTTTCTAGATGCATTAAAATGGTACTTCCTGGAAGTGTATAATGCCTTTGACAGTAATACAAGGATTAAAAAAAAAAGCTTATAGACTTAAGAAATGAATGCACTCTTACTGTGTGCCTTTTTTTAATTCCATGTTTATATCGTTGTCAAGGGCCTGCATGATACGTTGTTTCTGGGCATTATATGGCGTGATGATGCCAATGCGCATCTGCTGCTTTTCCTTCCGCTTGGCATGATATTCCACAAGCAGCTTATAAAGCAGCACCACCAGCTTGACCTCCTTGGAATTACTATATGAACTGATGAGAATACAGAGATAGAGAGCAAGAGTACAGTCACTGGTCATAATAAATATTGCCATACAGAAGTGGTTATTTTATAAAGCGTGCATATGAGTTTAATTTTAAAAATCACACTACCAAAGAAGTGCTCACCAATCTTATCTGCTCCAATAGACACTTTTGACCAATCCCAGTCTTCCGTGCAGCAAGGGTTACAAATCCTGCCTGTTCCCATGGTTATTTTGCTTAAATACACCTTTAATATATCCTAATAAACTTCTATGAATTCTTTTTATACAGCAGTTAGCTCTGGTCAACCCATGTCCTTATATCTAGTATAACTGCACTGGGATATTTCATCATGTGCATCACTCCGTTTGTCCATGTTCACCACATTAAATTTCATTTCCTAGTTTGAAACAGCTGCTGCGGTGGCATTAACATCACACACAGCTTTGCATTCACAAGGTCTGTTGCAGTGAATATCTATATGGCTGGGAATCGCTATAGGCACAAGGCCAAAAGGTATAAACTACACTTTTTTTTTTTTTTTTAAATATACTCAATAATGCTTAAACAATGCCAATGTCACAAATAACTGCCTGCTTCCATTGCTTTTTGTTGGGTGCCTTTGGATCCCAGTCTCAACAGTTTTTATTATACTTATAAAAACATATAATTAAAAAAAAATCAATAGCTAAAGGTCTACTGATCAACTTATAATTAAAATACACAAGAGTAGCAGAATGGCATTCCTAAAATTTAAGCAAATTCTTTGTCCTGTGTCCATTTTCCCCCCAACTTACTCGGTCTCTCTGCTTTCTTTTCCATCGGTCACATCAAACACTCTGTAGGCTTCAAACGGCCAGGAAATTGAGCACAGCTTCTGAGCAGTCTCACTATGGGAAAAAAGAGGAAAACAGGTCAATACATAACATCTAAAAACAAATATCCCAAATTCCTGATAGTAAATTTATGATGGACCCACTGATTGTTTATATACAGTCCAGAATGCAGCCACCAGAGTTCTTAACAGGTCAAGGAAATATGAACATATAACCCCAATATTATCATCCCTGCACTGGCTACCTGTTAAGTTTAGAATTGAGTACAAACTATCGCTACTTAGGTACAAGGCTCTAAATGGTTTAGCTCCCACATATCTAGCCAGTCTAACACGCTACAATAATCACAGAAAGTCTACAAAAGGGGGTAGTGTTTTCGTATTTAGCTCCTAAACTTTGGAATAGCCTTCCTGACAGTGTTCAGGGCTCAGACACAGTCTCCCAGTTTAAATGTACATTAAAAGACATATCTATTTAGCCAGGCATACACATAATACATCTCATAACCTTGTACTCCAGTACATCATCATGTAGTGCTTGCTAATATTATGATCAGCAGCAACGCTAATTCCTTTCCACTCGTTTCTCTTTTTCTACCCATCCCGATGCATCTAGAGATTGTGCCAGCTCCAGTAGACCTTCAGTGAGAAGAGGTGAACCCTGCGAGGATCCTGAGGCATCCAGAGATAGACCAGCTCCAGCTGGATTCTGCTTCGTGAGGATTTGGGTATTCAAAGCAACGATGCCCACCCTATATGGACTTTGAGGATGACAACAACCTCCTAATTAATACACACACTAACATTCTACATATGCTGTATGTGACACACTCCAGTGTTTAATAATTTATAACCACACTCTCTGGTGTCACCCAAATGAGGATGGGTTCCCTTTTGAGTCTAGTTCCTCTCAAGGTTTCTTCCTCATACCATCTAAGGGAGTTTTTCCTTGCCACAGTCACCTCAGGCTTGCTCACTAGGGATGATTTTGTCTAACATCTAGGACTTTTTGCACCATGTTTTTTTGTTTATGTTCTGTAAAGCTGCTTTGAGGCAATGTCCATTATTAAAAGTGCTATACAAATAAAATTGAATTGCATATTGTACTGTATTTATAAAAACGTGAACATTGAAACTATTAAAATGTTACTTCCAAATTCATCACCACACCCAATGTCAATCTTCTATTAATCTAATAGTAAATAATAATTTAAAAATAAATATGTTAGTTAAGTGAACCATATCAAAAATTATTACCAACTGCAAATAATTCTATCCACAGGCATAAAAATACCAGCTTGGGTGAAGCATTTTGTGTGGTAATGTCACACACCTTTACAAATGTCTGCTACAGTTGTCTATTTTTTTTTTTTTTTATCTGCCCCTTTTGCCTTACAATTTGTAACAAGTAATTACAATCATAATGAGCCAAATGACTGTCCCAATATTGTGGAGATACAACTAGAGGATGAGTAGGTTAAGGAACCCTGAGGGAAGTAAATCTAATCATTTGTCTAACAAATTGTGTGTGGGAGAGGGTGCAATCTCTTACGGGTCACTTTTTAAGTTGTTGTCGTAGATGTACTTAGAAGGGAACTCGCAAATATCTGGGTGCATGCGGTACTGAACACGGAGGGAGATGCTGGGAGACAGGTGTGTGTTCTGGTAACCCAAACTCTTCCAAACCCGAGCCATCAGTGATTGGTCATAGCCCAGCTCTTTGGCTCTCTAGCATATCACAAAACAAAACACAGAAACAAGTTGACAATAGTAATACCCCAGATTTGCTTGTAGCTTTTTACATAATGACAAGTTGTCCACAAAGGATAATGTGAAATTATTTTTGCAAAAATTAAATTAATTAATAGGAAAAAAGTAAGCAATTGTGTAAGTAACAACTGTCTATGTAACCCTGAAAAAACTGCAGATATTTATGAGATTAACAAAAAATATGTAAAAGATAAATCATGTCAGTTTTTCCACCTTTGATAGGATATAGCAACCAACAAGATGCATGTGGAAAAATCAAATCGAAATCTTAAATCACCTGGCTACATTTGTATACAATTTTATTCCACTCTTCCTTGCAAAAAGCTCCAAATTTTGCAGATTTGGATTTGTGCTATTATGTTTGAAGGTGAAATTTTGCTTCATCTTCAGCTGCCTAGCAGAAGCCATCAGGTTTTGAGTTAAAAAAAACAACAACAACAGGTATTTGGAGTTATCCATGATCCTCTCCATCATGTCTAAAGCCCTAGTCCCAAAGAAAAACAGTCCCATAGCATGATGATGCCATCACCAGGCCTCAGTACTGTTATGGGGTTCTTTGGACAATGAGGTGTCTTGTTTTTGTGCTAAAACATCCTTCAGAAATCATACCCAAAAAGGTTTTATCAAGACCATATCAAATTTCCCCCACATGGTTTGGCAGAATGTAAGCTTTTTTGGTGATAAAGGGCTTCAGTCTAGTCACCTTATCCTATAGCCCAGACGTGAAGAATATGAAATCTAGGGAGTGTGCAGTAACTGCTGGTGTTCCATGGAACATCTAATGTTTTGGAAATTCTTATGTACCCCTAAATCTGATCAGTACCTTTAGATACTGAGATTCCATACATGCTTCCCTAAGCACTTTGTGGACTGTGGCTTCACCTAGAAGATGTCAGGAAAATCCAACAGAAAAGAGCTGACCTTTATTTGGGGTTAATAAAAATTACCTTATGATAGTTGTATGATTATTAGTTTTTACTTTACTAAAATGTTTGGTTGTTTTTCCACTTGAATTTTGTTGGTTGATCTCACGGTAAAAGTCTGACAGATCCGACATGATATATCTGGGTTTCAATTCACAAAAACATACAATTTTAAGACTGGTGGGTATACTCTATATCTCCACTGTAGTCAAGTCAATTCACTAAATGGAATTTTGTTGAGTGGTGGTGATCCCGATTTTGGCGGTTTATTCTAGTGTGAAATACCTGGGATACGACAGTTGGTGGGAGCTGCATCGGGTCGCCCACCAGGATGAGGTTTTGGCATCGATAAAGCAAAGGAATCAATGTTTCCGTTTCTTTAGCTTGTCCAGCCTACAAGGATACACACAAAACAATTATATTAGTATACCTTGAAACCCATGAAATATGCTTATTGGAAAGCATTTATAAATACACAAAACTGATATTTAAATGATCTTAGTCAAGCATACAGACCTCATCAACAATAACACAGCTGAATGGCTCGTGTCCAAGACGGCGGAAAGCAGACTCAAGGAGGCCACCACCACTTGTGCTCAGCGTGCAGCAGATCACATGAGCGTCAAGCAAAATACGCGACTGCACCGATTGTTTTTTATTACGAAGCTAAAGACAGAGTAATTTTAAGAGCGAGTGAGGTAAAAAGGATTACAAAACAAATGTAACTGACATTAGGAAAGTTAGCATAATGTAATTCTTTGAAACTGAATACCAGCATGGTTGATACATGAAACAAATGAAGACTTTTTAGATGTTTGTTTTGTTGAAAGTTCAAATGATGTATACCTCCTTTAACTGTCGACTGAGATGCTCCCTTTCGTGCAAGTAAACCATCTTTCTGTTACTCAGCTGTTCGAACTGCAGGAAAGACAAATGACCGTAGCATACATGAAGTAAGGAGTAAGGAGCAAGAATGGAATATTAAAGATTGCTGTCTCTCCTTAAACATTTTTTACATATGAACCATAACCACATGGAATTAACTGCATTTATAGAATACTAGAGACACCAAGTGTTACATATTGGGTAGTGACAGTTTTTGTCTTTATCCATGAGTTTAAATAGAGGAACCGTGATTTCCTACACTGGATCCCAAGCAGTACAACAGCAAAGTGTTTACTCTAGACCACAAGTTTGAATCCAGGGACTTCAGTGTCGCTTGTCCAACTTTAGGCTCAGTTTATTGTCTGTACATACGTGTGTCCCCCCCCTTTTTAAACTGTTGCTTGGTGCAATTCTGGAAAGTTTCTAAAGATGTGAAAAATCACAAGCAAATGCTCTGGAAAAGCAAATGAGTCTATTGCTAAGAAGGAGAAATATTAGAAATCTTTGGAGTATGGAGGTGTATAGTAGTGCCTCACCATGTTTGATTTTTTGTCTGTCTTGGCACACTGCTGAGACAGCGATTCAATCTTTTTGTCCAGTTCCTCCTTCTTCCTCTGGATATCCAAATCACATTTTTGCTGCGCTTTCTCTGCAAAAAAAAAAGCCAAAAAAAAAAAATGCACAAAGGAATCCAACATTACAGACCAAATGAAAGGTGAAGAACTGCTAGGGGTTTGACCACACAAGAATATACTGATATATTGTGATAAGGAATGATTAAATAGCATTAGTCATTTTCACACTGAAATATAATACATAAATGTAAGCCATTACATTATATACACTAAATATAAATATACTCCAAACTAACTAGTCCCTGACCTAATGAGCTAGCATGGTAATGTGTTTTTGTTTGAGGCTACAAAGCACTTCTGTAAGTTGCTTTAGAAGTGTCTGACAAATGCCATAAAAGGTAAACGGATGTTGTCATCCTTCAGCTGCACCCTGTACTGATCTTGCCACTGAAACACCAGTGACAAATATAAATGTCTATTATTTTCATAAACATTCCAATTGAATAAATTCAGCCAATAGGATATTAGGTTGTGTTTCTACTGTGCCATGAATGTACTATTTTCCACCTCAACTGTATGTGCAAGCCTTTTACTCACCCAATCCTTTCCTGACCTGGCAGTCAAGGCTGAAGGGTTTCAGGTATTTAGAAATGGTCCTCTCACTCCCTAGTCGCACCAGTTTGATGTCACCACAGTTCCCTGTGTATACAATCTTGAAGTAATGTTGTGTATAGATGTTTGCATACACCAAACCGAACTAAAGTTTTCCATTATGTTTAAAAAGTTTAGGAAACCCTGATTTTCTTCATACTCTCATGCATATTGGGGAAGAATGGCAATCACCCTTAAACCTATGTGAATAGCACAACAGATTCACATCTTGGTCTAGCCTTCAAAACTCCAGAAAAGGCAACACTCACAGTTCCAATGGACTTTCTCAGAGGTAGAAGTGAAAGTTATTCTGACTTGTATCTTTGCCAAGAAAACCTAAATATTATTATTATCTAAAATGTGAACATGCAAAATGAAAATTGTATCTACTGTTCCTAGCAAGTAGATCACACAGTTAAACACTGCTACGTTAATTTTTTAACAGAAATCCCCCCTCCTCATGCCAAGCAACATGTCTGCACAAGTTGCCTAAACAACTACAAAAATCACTGTGCAATTACAAGGAAGGATGTGGTTGTATGCTCATAACCAGTACCTTGTGGAAAACGGATGTCCATGCACTTTTCTTTGAAGACAATAATGATTTTCATCATCAAGTTGTCAATGGCAGCATTAGATGGAGCGCAGAGAAGAATTCTGGGTCTTCGAGACACTGAAAGACTCTCTGGATCCTGAGTTTACAACATACACAACCAAATGGGGAAACCACTCCAATGCATATTGAGTGTAAGAGGTTGAGGAAGAACATAAAGTAGCAAAAAGGCACACACACACACCCCTATTAAAGAAGACTTACAGAGAGAAGTCTGTGCAGCATGCCAACTATAAGTTTGCTCTTGCCAGTTCCGGGTGGTCCATGTATTAACAAAATCTTTGGAGTATTCTGCTTTCTTTTCACCATTGCAACACCACAGCTGATTGCGTTGGCCTGCTCAGAATTATATTCCTACAGGGAAAAAGTTTTTACATAACTTTCCAACTTTCCTCTTTCATGTACATTAAGAGTGGCATGCTCTTCATACCTGATCATCATTAGTATATTTAACTTTACTGAATTTAAATCAAGCAAAACTAAGCATCACATCTGACAGCATAAGTGACCAAACAGCTCATAGAGAAAAAATAAATTTCCAGCAAAAAACTAGGCTCCATTTGCAGTTAAAAAGTCTAGCCCAGTGCCAACAAGTTGTGTAACAACCTATTGTTCCTCATCACCTACTTACAGGCATATCTATGTTGGGCAGGCCATCCTGGCAGGGTGCGTAGAACTTGATGTCTGGCTTGAGAATCGGATGTACCATTTTGCTCTTTTGTAGCAAACACAGCGCTCTGAATTCCCGCAAAGTACTGACCAGAGAACCAATCAGTTCACAGCGTATGCTTTGGGTGTTAACAGAGGACACATTTCCACGCGTCTGAATGTCAATGTTCAACGTAGAGAACGGGCCTATATGGGAAAACAGCAAAATCTCAGCTGTGTTGCATGTTGCAATACTGATCAGCATACTATTCAGCCAAACACTCTGAATCCCATTGACCCAAGCTGTCCCTTTAATTTCACAACTGTATTTAACATACATTTTAAGGTTGTGAGAAAAGGCTCAAGCCTTTTCTCTTTAGAAATATAAAATAAAATAAAAATAAATAAATAAATAATAAAAATTTTAAAAAATTAAAAAAAACTCTGACATCAGCTCGTTACTCTCAAATGAATATGCCCTGAACTCAAAAGTATTGCACATTTGAAGGTTTGTCTGCTAGTCATACACAGTGGACTAAAGTACACACCACCACCACATACATACCTCCTCCATTATTTAGCACGCTGGATCGCAACACACATCCAAAGTGGGGACAAATATCAGGAAACTCTGGCTCATCATTAGCATATGCACCAATGTTCTCCGGCAGCCAAAGGAGCACAAGGTCATCATCTTTAGGATACAACTGCTTCGCCTCCTGCTCAGAATTAAGGCTTGCTATACATTGTGACAAACACCATTTAAATTAGGTTACATATACTATACATGTGTAAAACAGAATTGTAAAATCTGCACAAAATTGTAAAACCTAGCAACACCGACAGATACAGGTCAAGAGCTTTAATTAATATTCGCATCACCCATCACAATTTTGGAAAATGTGACTGACAGCGACATGCATATCAAGGTATAGATCACATACATTGAGGTGGATGGACGTAGCACCAAAAGACCACATGGAGATCCACTCCGGTCAGTGAAAAACAGGAATGTGAGGTGGGCACAGAGGGCACAAGTGCACCAAAAGTGAAGTCAAACATCACCTGATCTTTTTGTGGTTGCCTGCTGTTGTAGATCGTGATGTACAATGTTGTTCATACTGAAGTGCTTATCAAAGTTTTGAAAAAAAAAACATTTTATATTTAGCAGCGTTTCTGTGAATATGAACAACAAAACAAAAAAGGTGCTTCCACTGGAAAAATGCCACTCAATGTTTTTCCTCAAATTGTTGGACATCAGCAGGTTCTGAAATACTCAAACCAGCGCATCTGGTATCAACCACCATGGCACAGTAATCATGTCCCCCATTCAGATGTGAACATTAACTGAAGCTCTTCACCTGTACCCGTCATACCTTATGCATTACAATGCTTCCACATGATTGGCCAATTGAATAAAAGCAACTATAGATGCTCCTATTAGTGGTTAAGTGGTTGATAAGTGTATAATCAACATTTTACTGAGAGTTTATTTGCAATAAAAAAAAGCTTGATGCTAAATGTTCACAATAAGATAAATTCACCTGTGAACCTGGCAGTGGCAACACGATTGCTGTATTCAAATCCATGGACCTTCAGTTCAATTCTAATTTTCCTATTATTAAGCCATTCATTGACCATCTACAGGAGAAAAAGAAAGTATTTTAAAATGTACCAGGAAAAATACAGTGGGAAAACATGAGCTAAAACAAAGTAAACAAAAACTGTTCAGAGATACAATACATAGAATGCACAATATGAACATTTGACAAATTGATTCAGACAAATTGATTAAATTAAGGGAACAAGGAATATATGACCCCTTGTTTATTAATCTCACAAAAGATTTGAAGCTGTAGGAATTTGTTGAGTAAAACTGTAGAAAAGGAATGTGCATTTTAAAAGGTAAACTTGAACACAAATACATAGGCTATGATCAAATTCCAAACAATGAATGTGCATAGTGCAAAGCACAGTAAACTAGTTCACGTTTACGGCAGTGCAAGATGAAACATAGTAAATTCACCTCCTCAAATGTATTAATGAGCAGAAGTGGGTACAAGGTGTTAAAGTAGTCTGTGTAGCTTGAGAACGTTGTCGGTACTTCCTTAGGGTCCAATGGACACAAGTCTTGGGGTGTCCCAAACGCTTTGTAGTTCTCAAACATGCGGTACTCCCACTTCAAAATAGCCCGTTTTAGGTAGGACTGATCAAACATTGGAGAATTATCAAATCTTCGAGCTCGATCCATTGTTGGTGTCCGTACTGATACAGGCGTTTCTGGTCTGGGGTAGGTCTTATAGGAAGGCACGTGGGAAGCATGTGTTACATTAGAAAATGATGATTTTGAAACCTGATTTGCAGTGTGCAGGATGGGTTTAGGTGGGAGTGGTGTGGTTTTTGGAAGTAGCGGTGATGGCATTAGTGGTGGTGGCATTGATGGTGACGGCGGCATTGATGGTGACGGCACTGCTGGTGGTGGTGGCGGCCGTGTAACCTTTGCCTTAGCAATATTAGCAGTAGGTGGAGGGTTGGCTACTTTTCCCATTTCTTTGGCCAAAGAGGCAATGCGGGAACATGACTTATAAATTTTTGTTGGAGGCTTTGCTTTTTTCTGACACTCTGTGAGCATGTTAGGATTGTTTGTAGTGGTCGCAGTGGAAGCATCAGGAAGTGATTTCTGAAGTGTGTTGCAAGCTATTAGTTTAAGTGGTACACTAATTACTGCTTCAGAAATATTTGGTTGGTTGCCAGAGTCATTGTCCATGCGCACAGAGCCTGTAATCATTATGTTCTCACCATACTGTTCCTCCATTTGTTCCATTTGAGAG
Source organism: Hemibagrus guttatus (assembly GCA_033459395.1). Taxonomy (NCBI): domain Eukaryota; kingdom Metazoa; phylum Chordata; class Actinopteri; order Siluriformes; family Bagridae; genus Hemibagrus; species Hemibagrus guttatus. The sequence goes on along the minus strand of JAUCMX010000014.1, from coordinate 11,546,453 downwards.
CATAACTCCATGTCTGTTGGCTCATTTTGTGTAAAGGACATCCATTCATCATCAAACTTTTCTTCCCTGGATTCTGCACCTTCTGCCATGGAACCACCAGCACATTTATTGTTTTGAAGGGAACTGAACTCTTTACTTTTACTGCTCTCCCAATCACTAATTGCTTTTTTGGAGTCATTATTGACTTGAGTGGTATCCACTTTATTGTCCATCCTTCTGTCAGGATCAGGCTGAGAGCAGGGAAGGAAAGAGTAATCATCCTCCTCGTCTTCTGGCTCCTTCACAGTTTCATTTGCAGAGTTTAATTTTGGTAGGTTCTCTGGTACAGGATGTTGTTTTGATTTGGCAACAACAGGAGTGGCTGACGTTGACTTCTGGAGCATACTACGGCTCTGTCTAAAGTATTGCAAATCTTGTGATGCAAGCAACTTATTTCCTTTCTTCACACCAACCTTACGTTTACAAAGTCTTTTTGACTTCTGTTGCGGCTCAACATGCACATTCTGGCCATGTGATCGAAGTTCACCCAAACTGACCAAGGAACGCTGTGAAAAGTCAAAAGCTTTTCTTTCCTTCTTTTTCAACCCCAGAAGCTCTGCTGGAAGTTCTGGTGCAACACGTTTGCGAACCTTTTTTGGTGGAACTATTGCAGGGGTGGATCGTAAAGGTGCAACAGAGGAGGCAGAGGAGCCTCTGGAAGGGGCAGTAGTAGAGGGTGAGACAACAGAGGAGGCAGAGGAGCCTCTGGAAGGGGCAGTAGTAGAGGGTGAGACAACAGAGGAGGCAGAGGAGCCTCTGGAACGGGCAGTAGTAGAGGGTGAAAGAACAGAGGAGGCAGAGGAGCCTCTGGAAGGGGCAGTAGTAGAGGGTGAGACAACAGAGGATGCAGAGGAGCCTCTGGAAGGGGCAGTAGTAGAGGGTGAGACAACAGAGGATGCAGGGGAGCCTCTGGAAGGGGCAGTAGTAGAGGGTGAGACAACAGAGGAGTCAGAGGAGCCTCTGGAAGGGGCAGTAGTAGAGGGTGAGACAACAGAGGAGTCAGAGGAGCCTCTGGAAGGGGAAGTAGTAGAGGTTGAGACAACAGAGGATGCAGAGGAGCCTCTGGAAGGGGCAGTAGTAGAGGGTGAGACAACAGAGGAGTCAGAGGAGCCTCTGGAAGGGGCAGTAGTAAAGGGTGAGACAACAGAGGAGTCAGAGGAGCCTCTGGAAGGGGCAGTAGTAGAGGGTGAGACAACAGAGGATGAAGTCAGCATTGTGGAAGAACATGGTTTCACAGGGTCCTTAGAGATGAGGTCATGTGACCAGCGGAGCTTCTTGGTTTTTTTACTCAGGGCTGCAATAACAGGAGGCTTTTTGCTCGGCGATCGTTTGCCTTCCATTTCAGGCAGGACAGTTTTTTCAGTGGGACCTTTGGAATGTTTAGACTTAATGAAATCACAATTTTCATTGGAACTAGGTTTGGGTGGCGCTCGCATACTTGACGAAATTGGTTTCTGTGGTTGTTGCTCTCTACAGATTTGTGCCACTTGACAGGCTCTCTCAATGTCTTCATCAGAGACAGGCTGAGTCTGCATGGGCTCCACAGCATAATGACTACTGCATGCTTTGGAGTCATTCTCAAGTTTGTGCTTTTTGGTCACATCTGTGATGTCAATGTGTGGCTCATTCCAGACAGATGCCATGTGGGCTTGTGTTTCAAACTCAAATACTTGTGATTCACTCAAATCATCATAATCACGTCCTGGGCTCTTAGAAGAGTCAAGATCCAAAACAGGGTTGCGTGCTTCCATGTTTTCTAATAGGTTTTTGCCATTTGAACAAACCTCGTCATCTGGAATGGTGATTATGCTACTCTCATGGATCTGTTTTGCAGTGCTAGACAACAGTATTGAAATCTGTCTCGCATTAGTTGAATCCTCTTTACTAGACTTAAAAGCTCTTTTTAAGCAATGCCTTCGGACATCAAGGGGCTCATCGTCATCATTGTCATTCAATTCCTTATTTAGGGATTTGCCAAGCCTGGCAGTGCCTGGGACCTTGAATTGTGAGGTTGAAGGCTGAGGGCTTACACTTCTTGAAATCTCTTTCAAGCCACTGCATTCACCCTGTTCTTCAGTTTTAAATCTTCCTTTTGCAATGGCTTGTATCTTGGAAAGATTCCGAGCAGTTAACTTGGATCTAATTTCTTGTATTTTCCATGGAGGTATATTAATCCCCCCAGTAGGAGGTCTAGATTCTGAAATTGGTATTTGGTTGCAAGTTTCTTGTGTTGCATTGATCATTTCTTCATGGCCATAAAAGAAACTTTGACATTCTCCTTGATCCCACAGTGGCTCATCCTTAATAAAATTAATTGCATCTGCTGAACGACATGGACCAACGAGTGCATCTTTAGTTTCCACCTGCTGCAGAGGAGGGGTCAATGTGGAACTTGGGTAGGAAATTACATTTTCCAAGGGATCTGATGGTGGCGTTGGTGGAGCACATGGCAGAACATCATTTGAAACTGCAGACCTTTCTGTTATTCCTTTTACTAGCCTGAGTAAGCATTTCTTAAGACACTCGTATTCTGATTTGGGTAGATTCCACCCTTTAGAAGAGAAACCGCGCAAGTGTCTGTTAATTAGGTCCAGAAAATGTGCAGACTCTGGAACTGTTCCTATACGTCCCCCTTCTTTCAACAGAGAGCGAATCAACTTCATGCAGGCTTGACTCACTGCACCAATACCCATTGCTGGCATCTGGGTGCCTCTACCAAAATGTGAAGTTGAATAGACCCCCCTGGTATTACAAAAGCCATCAGAAAGTGTAGCACACTGCATTACCATATCTACCCATATATGGGTAAAATAGGACAGTCTTTCCATGCAGCCATTACTTAAGTGCAGCTCAATGATATCAACAAGGATGCGGATGAAGAACTCTGTGACTTTGTCGCAGGTGTGTGTCCGCCCAGACAGCACATTCTTGTCAACATTGTTCTCCAGATAGTGGAGAACCTCCCCAATGCATATGCTATTAAGTGCAGTCAACTCCATGAGAGAGCGAACAAAAGGAATGAACCAAAGAAAGGTGCTACCATATACACGCATGCCTTGTCCCATTTCGGACTGTAAGACATTAACTAGGCAGCTCATTTCTTCAAAAATCGCATTGCCACTTGTGTCACTATTGCCAGATGAACAGTCCGATAACTACAGGTCACAGCATACATGGAACAGAGAAAGAAAAGGGGTTGGTAAATATATATATATATATATATATATATATATATATATATATATATATATATATATATATATATATATAAACAAAAAAAAAACACATTAATTACACAAAAACAAAACACTCTTCCATACATCAAGAGTGTGTGGATTACTACAGTAATATAAATATTGTATGCATTTAAGAAAACAATGTCTTACTCTACTTGTTCGCTCCGTAGTATAACAGCCATAAACAATCTGACTGCAGGATATCAGATCATCATAATTTTCAGGCTCCACTTTCACCCTTGTCCTGATTACAGTTAGAGAAACAATTAAAAAACAGAATGAAAAAAAATCATTTAATGTCATAATGTCACAGCCAGACCACATACCCTGCAGTTTTCCCTTGGATATTTTCAATTTTAGCTATGTAGCTGCCTGCTTTAGTGATAGCCTTGAAAGCATCTAGTGGTTCTATTTGACCCCAGATCTTTGAGCCCAGTCGGTCTAGAATGACCAAGAAACAGTGCAAAGCAGGCCAGAAGGGATCTAGGTCATCATCTGAAAACAAAACAGATGAAAAGGGAAACATTAAACATCCAGTTTATTTGGACATTTTCCCAAATCATTCAAGGAGCTTTAGTTACTCTAGCTAGTTAATTTTCTAGATTTACAGGTGAAGGCTAATCAATATCGTTGTGAAATATTTCTGAATTCCCAATTTCAACTTTTTTGTTTACCTTAAGTGCATGAAAGCAACTACTGTTGTACTTTTCACACCTCATGAACAAGCAAAGAAGAAAGGCAAAACAAATATTGACGGATATCTGGTTCGAAATGGTGTTCTGAGTGCTAAAATCAGTTCAATGTCTAGACCCACAGGGAGCCTCAAGGACATGATAGTAGAAATTAGGTGGGTGTGTCCTTAAGACAGATAATGGAATTTCATTGTGTTATGTCAGCAGAGAACTCATATCAACTCACAAAGACAGGCCATGTTAATTAGCCAGTCATTACATCAAATATTTTTGTTCATACTGTGGTAAAATAAAATGAATGAGGCATTGGTGGCTCAGTGGTAGGTTTCTCGCCTATCATGCGGAAGGCATGGGTTCGATTCCCAGCCAATGCCTCAACCCCAGCCACTGGATGCAGTGCCGGCCCCAAGCCCGGAAAAATGGGAGGGTCGCGGCAGGAAGGGCATCCGGCGTAAAACCTGTGCCAAGTTGTTGTGCGGACCAGTCGGTCCGCTGTGGCGACCCCGAACAGGGAGCAGCCGAAAGCAACTTCTTCTACTGTGGTAAAATAAAAAATGATTTTCTGAATGAATCTAGCTGACTCCAACACCGCACTAACCAGACTAGCCCGGTCGAGCAGATTAAAAGTTAAAAAAATAAATAAATAAATAAATAATACCGACTGGAGAAATGAACCCTTGTATTTATATTCTTTTCCTTATCTTACATGATGACTTCAGACAAAATTCCTTAAGTTGCCCAACATGTATTTTTTTTTTTTTTTGGAAGGCTTTGGGCACCGAACCAAGATACAATAATAGTGTACTTTTTAACAAAGTGTGGACTCCCTCCGATTCCAGCTGCAAGTTTCCTAGGGAACCAACACTACTGAGAGCAGTCTGCCTGCCCTTGACCTCGACTTCATCTACAGGATTTTCTGATAAGGCTTGCTAAACTAATGCTGGTTTCTGTTAGTTTGCAGGCTGCTCAAACAGGCTCATGCTCAACAGGGCACTCGGGCATCACGTCAGTCTTGTCGTGTAAAAACTTACGTTATTAAATCAATAAACAATGGTGGTGTCTGAAACTACTTATAATGTCTTCTTGTCTGTTACACTTATTCAGATTTGTGCAGGCTCAAAAATACTCCCACAATACCCACCTGTTTCTTTTGCTCAAAACACAAATATGCAAGTAATTTAAAACCACAGCAACTACTTAATGCCTACTTAAAACTTAATACACAGCTATTAATAAAAGGCATACAATGCCATGCTTCAGTTGTGTTAAAATAAACAACGCATTAAACAATTATAAAGCATAAAATTCTGTGATTGTATTTTACCTTTATTACAGTCATTCATGGTATTGATAATACATTGGGGAATGCTGGTCTGTCCTTCTGGCCCCATTAACAACGAGTCCATGGCTTGTGAGTCCAGCTGCATCAGCAACATACAGATACCTGAAAAAAGTTTTCAGGATTTAGGAAAGGATTTAGCCCTGGAAAATCCTTTCTGCAGCTAATCATATATTCTTCTAGTTTGGGAATCGTATCTAGCTAGCTGTAATGCCTCAAGTGAGTGCAAAGTGAATTCAAATGTGGGATGCACACATGACGCAAATTCTTACATTGTGAGGAGTGGGCATACCATGTGGATGTGTGTGGTATTTGTGTCGTTTCTCAAAGGACAAGTGGATTTGTGTCCTTGGATCCTCATGGCAGATGTTAAGAACAAAAATGTGAAATTGTTCTTCTTATTTAGAAAAACAGCTGCCGAAGCACAGACTATTTGTATTTCATCAAATCTTGCATCAAATAAAACATAATTGCAATGACAAACTGACTTCATAGAGTGTTTATTCCCTTTGAACAAAAATTACCATTAAGGGATAAGGGGGGACAGAAAGCATACCTAGCCAGTAACTCTTCTTATTTTTGGAGTCAAAGAGATGTGGCGGTAGCACATTGAGCTTGCCAGAGTAGTAAGTGTCATCCATGCTTAGAAAGTCCACATCGATTCCTAAATCAATGACATAGAACATGCAGGAGAAGACCTCCTGAAGATCATAATAGTTATCTCTGTCCACCCTGCCCAACGATCTGGCAGTGGCTATTGCCCAGCGACGAACCTAAGAGGGGACAACGACAAAAATGAAAATAGGGAATGAATTTAAAAGTAGATATACTATATAGACAAAATTATGTGGACCATCAAACTTATGTGCTTGTTGAACATCCTCTTCTAAAACCAGGAGAAGTAAAATGCTTTGTTGCCATATAAATGCCTTCACTCTTCACTAGATGCCTATGGGGATTTGAGCCTATTACCTTTTACCAGTTGTAAGATTAGGCACTGATATTGGGCATAAACTCAGGGTGCAGTCGGTGTTGCAGTTCATCCCAAAAGTGTTCAGTGGTTTTGAGGTCAGAGCTCTGTGCAGGCCACTCGAGTTCTTCCATCCCAAACAAGGCAAATCACATTTGTATATCCTTAGTATATGTAATATACATGGAAAAGCCATAACATTTAAATTTTATCTGACCAAGCCCCCCCTCTTCCACTGCTCCATTTCTAAAGCTCACATAGGTGCTTTCAGCAGTGGACAGGGGTCAGCATGAGCTCTCAGCTTGCTCTTTATAGGGCTTTGTAGCTGCAGCCCAGTCAATGAGGCACTGTGTGTCCTGACACCTTTTCATAGCCAGCATAAAATTTTTCAACAATGTGTGACAATAGCTCTTCCTGGTGCATCAGACCATGGTTGCATAGGTTCACCATGTGCATCAATGATCCTTGGGCATCTCCGGTTCGCCGATGGTCCTTCCTTGGACCACTTTTGGTAAGTACTAACCACTGCATATCGAGAACATGCCACAAGACATGCTGTTACGGAGATACTCTAATTTAGTCGTCTAACCATCCATTTAACCATGGTCAAAGTCTCTCAAATCCTAATGCTTGCCCATTTTTCTTGTTTCCAGCACATCAACTTTGATTTGTTTTTGATCAATGGCACCTCTCAAGGTGTATGTGAACAGTAAGTTGTCATATTTACTTCACCTGTCCATGGATTTTAGGTCATGGCTGATCAGTGTATATGAATGTACGTGTGTGTGCATGCATGCATTTTAAGAAAATTAAAAGTAGCAGCATTTAATAGGTGCTACAAGGTCAAACCAAGCTTTTTAGTTTTGGCTGCATTTCTTGTTGAAAAACTCAGGACATACACACTAATATAAATTTTAAAAATAAATAAATAAATAAACAAACAAACAAACAAACAAACAAACAAACAAACTCCAATTCCATCTAAATGAATACACAGAGGTTTACTAATAATTCCTAAAACTACATAAAGACTTACTATTTCGTTTGGGTGTACCATAAGCAGGTAGGTTCCCTGATACTGGTCATGCACTGGTAGAGGGTTCTTCATATCCTCCATTTTGCATAACACATTCACTACCATTTCACCTGGGAGAGAAAAAAAGAAAGAAATCCCTTTAGAAGAAAGTAAAACATTAATATGACAAGCATTTTTCATGCTCATCAGCTGCCCTACCCAATTAAACAAGGCTTTCAAGTAGTCTGACAAAAATAAATAAATAAAAATCCAACAAGTTGGGTGAACTTTTCTGTTGGAAAATACTGAACGTCCTTAAGTTTCAGAATGTTACATCAATAAGCAAGACCTAGAAGATATTATCTAACAGCAAGTTGTTTTAGCAAAGTTAGCCCTAATTTCAGTTTCAGCCTACAAATGTTAGTGAACTGTGATATTTAAAGAAATACTGTGATATTTAGAAACTACTTGTGCAGCAACCCAAAACAGAGTATCGGTATAATGTGAGAAACGTCCTAGAATCCTTTGGATCTGTACTAGATATTTCAGATCATATTTGTGGGTGTACTTTATGCAATGATCATGGGGCATTTCAGACTGTTCTATCACAAATGAGATGACGTTGCATTTGCCCCAGATACAGATTAAACAAGAAATGCTGGCTCTCCACAGGTAGTGTCATTAGAACTCTAGATACCAGTTTAGAATAGTGCAAATTGCAAGGATTATCACTTTTTGTTTGTGCTGATGACAAAGGTAATTTGTAACACTATTGTCATCAAAAACCAGTTGATTTCACAAGAGAATTTTCTTTTCATTTAAGTTTATATCTGTCTGATCAAAATTTATCACCACGGATAATTCAACAACGTGTTTGTTAGATCAAATTCCAACTAGATTGCTGAAAATAGTGATACATACAGCTGGAGAGCCTCTGCTCAACATTATTAATTCCTCGTTATATTTAGGTCACGTCCCTAAACCGCTCAAGCTAGCAGTTATTAAGCCTCTTCTTAAGAAACCTAAACTAGATCCTAATGAATTATCAAATTACAGACCGATTTCAAACCTTCCGTTTATATCTAAAATATTAGAAAAGGTTGTGTCTGCTCAATTATGCTCCTTCTTACAGGAAAATAATATCCTTGAAGAAATTCAGTCAGGTTTCAGGCCCCATCATAGTACAGAAACTGCACTAGTAAAAATCACAAATGACTTGTTTTTAGCTTTGGACCAAGGCTGCATCTCAATATTAGTCTTACTTGGCCTTAGTGCTGCATTCGACACTATAGATCATAACATTCTCGTATATATCGCTTACAAAATCACATGGGTATTCAGGGACAGGCATTAAAATGGTTTAGATCCTACCTCTGTCCAGTGTAATACCAGTGAAATATGGTGTCCCACAAGGATCAGTTTTAGGACCTCTGCTTTTCTCAATATACATACTTCCCTTAGGCAACATCATTAGAAGGCATGGGATTAGTTTCCACTGTTATGCTGATGATACCCAGTTATACATCTCATTAAAACCAGATGAAATATCTAAATTGTCTAGATTAACAGAGTGCGTTAAAGATATTAAAGACTGGATGACTGATCATTTTCTATTACTAAATCCTGATAAGACATATTACTGACTGGTCTAAAAACAGTACACAAAAGCCTTCACAATTCAACTTGCATTTAGATGGATGTTCTATTACCAGTAGCTCAACAGTGAAGGACCTGGGTGTAATATTAGACAGCAACTTGTCCTTTGAAAAACATATTTCCGACATTACAAAAACAGCCTTCTTTCACCTCAGAAATATCGCCAAGCTTAGGAACATTTCATCTGTATCTGATGCAGAAAAGCTAGTTCATGCATTCATGACCTCCAGACTGGACTATTGTAATGCATTACTAGGTGGTTGTCCTGCATCTTCAATAAACTAGCTACAGTTAGTCCAAAATGCAGACGCCAGAGTCCTTAACAGGTCAAGAAAATACAATCATATAACCCCAATATTATCATCCCTTCACTGGCTACCTGTTAAGTTTAGAATTGATTATAAACTAGCACTACTTACTTACAAGGCTCTAAATGGTTAAGCTCCCACATATCTAGCCAGTCTTCTAACATGTTACAATCCATCATGCTCCTTAAGATCTCAAAACTCTGGACTTCTGGTAATTCCCAGAATATCTAAATATTCAAAAGGGGGTAGAGCGTTTTCGTATTTAGCTCCTAAACTTTGGAATAGTCTTCCTGACAGTGTTCAGGGCTCAGACACAGTCTCCCAGTTCAAACACACAATAAAGACATATCTCTTTAGCCAGGCATACACTTAATACATCCCATAACCTTGTGCTCCAGTACATCTGATTAAATGCACATTATCATCTAGGGCCTGCTAATATTATGAACAGCAGCTATGCTAATTACTTTCCATTTGTTTCCCTTTTTCTACCCATCCCGAGACGTATAGCGATTGTGCCAGCTCCAGTGGCATCCAGAGATGGACCAGCTCCAGCCGGGTTCTGCTTTGTGAGGACTGGGGTATTCAAAGCAACGCTGCCAACCCTATGCGGACGACAACAACCTGCTAATTAATTTACACATAACTTTCTACACCATGTATCTGCATCACACAACTAATGCAGAAAGGACATTGTTCATATCACACTCTCCGGTGTCACCTAAATGAGGATGGGTTCCCTTTTAAGTCTGGTTCCTCTCAAGGTTTCTTCCTAATACCATCTAGGGGAGTTTTTCCTTGCAACAGTCACCTCAGGCTTGCTCACTAGGGATAATTTTGTCTAACATCTAGGACTGTTTGTTGTTTCTTATGTTCTGTAAAGCTGCTTTGAGACAATGCTCTTTGTTAAAAGCGTTATACAAATAAAATTGAATTGAATTGAACTTTTCTGTTTTCTTCGAGTTTCCAACTGCAAGAAAAGCCGTTTTATATAGTGGCTATATTAGGTATTGGGTAACCAAAAAATGTTGCTTAACCAAGTGGCAGTTCAGACAAATAAACCAGGCTTAATTCAAGGGTTTTTTTGCCATGGTAGGGCAAGGTTTTGTTTTGTTTTTAAGACAAGGTTTTTTGCCATGGTATTGTCACATTCCTGTCATTACTGTGACTCCATTGTCTCCCAAGTTACCCACCAGGCTGTAGTGCATCATAGTGATGCAAAAAATTTGACAAATCTTTAGAATTTTCAATATAATATTTTTAAATTATATTCTTCCTTTGTAGTATATTCAGTGATATCTCCCAAGTTACTTTCAGGAGTAACTTACAGAGCTCCTGGTGGCACAGCAGGTAAGGGTATTTCAGCACTTCCACAAGCGGGAATCTCAGCCGGTTGTGAAATTCCTCAGGTGTAACCGTGGAGACACGATGCTCATGACCATTGTCGACTAGGAACAGGTCATCGTCCTCCAGATCGGCCTCCAACATTTCACGGAAAACTTCAAGCAGCCGAGTCGTCTCCAATTCCCAGAGACGCTGAAGCAGAAAATGAGAGACTCAGAGCATTTATATATCTTTTAATTAAAAGACATTAATTCTGATAAATGGATAATGGATATAGGACCATACATATTTTACGATTTTAAGAGGACATGTTTTTATGATAGTATATCGTCTGTGTTGGTGTTAGCCTAACAGTGTATTTAAACCCGCTGTGTTTTAATACAAATTATTTCATTGAGCTCTTCCATCATTTATGACTGTTAAAACAAAATCAACACAACTGCTATTGTTATAAAATCATTACAGTATAAATGGGTGAATAAACAAAAGGCACTGCTATAACTAAGAGTATAATGTTATACCAGTGACAGAATGGGAAGATAAGAATATCTGAAGCAGCTTGAACCAATTCAGTTGCAAAAAACAACCAAGTTGGACCTGTCTCTGCAAGTATTATAAAAACATCCAAGAAAACTAACTTGCTAATGTTGGCGAAAGCACTATGTAAAGCTAGCCATCTTACATTGAATGTAACTAGGTATATACAGATGAATCTGATGTTTTCTTTAGTCAGAGCTACATAGTGTCCTGGTGTAATGCCAATGTTTTGTTTTATTTTTTAAAGAAAGACAAAAAATTATGTAAAATTAATTATATTCTGAAGGGCAATTTTCTAGTCTATATCATTTTGTTGCTATTGTCTCACAATGCAGCAGGCAGAAATGTTTACAAATTCCATCAGTTTGGCAAACTCACATATGCAGGGCTGAGACACCCATTGCCACTGATTTACTGAGATGAGACTGCTTACTGCGATTTGGTAATTCGCTTGCTCCGTGTGCACACCTCATTCAATGTTTGGATACCTTCTTGTGATCTGTGTGTACTTTGTGGTAATGTGGTGACCTACTTTCTTGCACTACACAAGTGTTTATACCACATTCAATGTAGCTACCTGCATATGTACTGTGTGCAGGTCTGTGGCTAGTACAGTGTAAATACTAGCTTATTTTCTGTGTGTGCACCTTGTGCAGCATTGGCGTGATCTTTCTTGCTTTGTGCCTAAAGGTGTATTTTGAGCAATCTGAACACACCCCTTTTGGCTGCAACATACCTTGTGCAGGTCAGGGACCATCTCTCTTGCTCGGTGGTACTTTACCACACACTCCAGACAGTATATGAAGTCACTATTAGCATCTTGAATTTCTTTTGATGTCATTTTACCGGTGCAATAGCGCTTTAGAACCTCTGTGACAGCCACATCGTTCTCAGGGGATGCTGTACACCACCGACACGTCTCCATAGCTGTAAATAAATAAATACATAAAACAATAAATAGACCTGGTCCAGACCTAGTTTTTGCACACACACTAATAAATGGTTACATTCTTAACCCAAATACATAGCAACTGGAACACATCATATATTGCTTATCCTTTATTATGATTAAGATGGGGGGGGGGGCACACTAGCATCCGCCCACCCTCCCACGCATGAACACAAACCACCAACCAACCAACCAACATTAAACACACCCATCCAACAACCAACCCACCCTCTCTCTCCCACGCAGGCGCACGCACGCCCACCCTCTCTCTCCCACGCAGGCGCACGCACGCGCGCCCTCTCTCCCACGCAGACACGCACACGCCCTCTATCCCGCACAGGCGGGCGCAGCCGCGCGCCTGCCCCCTGTCCCGCGCAGCCGCGCGCCTGCCCCCTGTCCCGCGCAGCCGCGCGCCTGCCCCCTGTCCCGCGCAGCCGCGCGCCTGCCCACCTTGTCTCCCTCTCTCGGATGCAATGTCTCCCTCTCCCGGACGCACGCACGCACCCACCCGGTCTCCCTCTCCGGGACGCACGCACGCACCCACCCGGTCTCCCTCTCCCGGACGCACGCACGCACCCACCCGGTCTCCCTCTCCGGGACGCACGCACGCACCCACCCGGTCTCCCTCTCCGGGACGCACGCACGCACCCACCCGGTCTCCCTCTCCGGGACGCACGCACGCACCCACCCGGTCTCCCTCTCCGGGACGCACGCACGCACCCACCCGGTCTCCCTCTCCGGGACGCACGCACGCACCCACCCGGTCTCCCTCTCCGGGACGCACGCACGCACGCACCCACCCGGTCTCCCTCTCCGGGACGCACGCACGCACCCACCCGGTCTCCCTCTCCGGGACGCACGCACGCACGCACGCACCCACCCGGTCTCCCTCTCCGGGACGCACGCACGCACGCACGCACCCACCCGGTCTCCCTCTCCGGGACGCACGCACGCACGCACCCACCCGGTCTCCCTCTCCGGGACGCACGCACACACCCACCCGGTCTCCCTCTCCGGGACGCACGCACGCACGCACACACCCACCCGGTCTCCCTCTCCGGGACGCACGCACGCACGCACGCACCCACCCGGTCTCCCTCTCCGGGACGCACGCACCACCCACCCGGTCTCCCTCTCCGGGACGCACGCACGCACCCACCCGGTCTCCCTCTCCGGGACGCACGCACGCACGCACCCACCCACCCGGTCTCCCTCTCCGGGACGCACGCACGCACCCACCCGGTCTCCCTCTCCGGACGCACGCACGCACCCACCCGGTCTCCCTCTCCGGGACGCACGCACGCACGCACCGCACCCACCCGGTCTCCCTCTCCGGGACGCACGCACGCACGCACCCACCCGGTCTCCCTCTCCGGGACGCACGCACGCACCCACCCACCCGGTCTCCCTCTCCGGGACGCACGCACGCACCCACCCACCCGGTCTCCCTCTCCGGGACGCACGCACGCACCCACCCACCCGGTCTCCCTCTCCGGGACGCACGCACGCACCCACCCACCCGGTCTCCCTCTCCGGGACGCACGCACGCACCCACCCACCCGGTCTCCCTCTCCGGGACGCACGCACGCACCCACCCACCCGGTCTCCCTCTCCGGGACGCACGCACGCACGCACCCACCCGGTCTCCCTCTCCGGGACGCACGCACGCACCCACCCACCCGGTCTCCCTCTCCGGGACGCACGCACGCACCCACCCACCCGGTCTCCCTCTCCGGGACGCACGCACGCACCCACCCACCCGGTCTCCCTCTCCGGGACGCACGCACGCACCCACCCACCCGGTCTCCCTCTCCGGGACGCACGCACGCACGCACCCACCCGGTCTCCCTCTCCGGGACGCACGCACGCACGCACCCACCCGGTCTCCCTCTCCGGGACGCACGCACGCACGCACCCACCCGGTCTCCCTCTCCGGGACGCACGCACGCACGCACCCACCCGGTCTCCCTCTCCGGGACGCACGCACGCACGCACCCACCCGGTCTCCCTCTCCGGGACGCACGCACGCACGCACGCACGCACCCACCCGGTCTCCCTCTCCGGGACGCACGCACGCACGCACGCACGCACCCACCCGGTCTCCCTCTCCGGGACGCACGCACGCACGCACCCACCCGGTCTCCCTCTCCGGGACGCACGCACGCACGCACCCACCCGGTCTCCCTCTCCGGGACGCACGCACGCACGCACCCACCCGGTCTCCCTCTCCGGGACGCACGCACGCACGCACCCACCCGGTCTCCCTCTCCGGGACGCACGCACGCACGCACCCACCCGGTCTCCCTCTCCGGGACGCACGCACGCACGCACCCGCAAGGTCTCCCTCTCCGGGACGCACGCACGCACGCACCCGCAAGGTCTCCCTCTCCGGGACGCACGCACGCACGCACCCGCAAGGTCTCCCTCTCCGGGACGCAAGGTCTCCCTCTCCGGGACGCAAGGTCTCCCTCTCCGGGACGCAAGGTCTCCCTCTCCGGGACGCAAGGTCTCCCTCTCCGGGACGCAAGGTCTCCCTCTCCGGGAGGCAGGCCCTAAAGACCCCCCGCCGCGACCAGTCTCCCTCTCCCGGAGGCAGGCCAAAGACCCGCCCGCCGCAACCAGTCTCCCTCTCCCGGAGGCAGGCCAAAGACCCGCCCGCCGCAACCAGTCTCCCTCTCCCGGAGGCAGGCCAAAGACCCGCCCGCCGCAACCAGTCTCCCTCTCCCGGAGGCAGGCCAAAGACCCCCCCACCAGCCCCAGCCCAGACCGCCACCGCCCCGCCCATGCACACGCACACCCACCAACCTACCCACCCTTCTCCCTCTCACGCATGCACGCGCATGCACCCACCCTCTCGCCCTCACATGCACACGCACTTGCATGTCCACCCAACTCAACCACACACCCTCTCTCCCACGCATGCACGCGCCCTCCCACCGACCGACCGATTTCTTGGCTGACATTTATTTCTTTCCACAGCATGCATAAAACTAGCACCATTCTAACTCATAATTTATACATTTCAATAAATTGTTTAGCTAATTCTGCTTAGAATGCATCTTTTCTTTAACTTACTAAAAGACAGTATCTATGTATATAAAAACACACTAAAAATCATATGTAAATCTTTCATCTCGTTCCCGGACTGTGACTGATGCTGAAATGCACTGCAAGTGAACTGCAATTGCATGTCAATTTTGACAGGCTCCATTCTCAACAATGAGGAAGTGAAATTGCAAATGAATATTGCTGCCATTTTGATAATGACAGTCATAACACCTAAGACCTAGGAAATGCAACTGCAAATGGCCTTTACTTTTCCATCGAAATTCCACAGACTTTGTAAACGAAAAGTCATGAGAACTTAACACACGAGATGGTGTTAGAACTGTAGAAAAGGATGCACAAGGCTTTGTTAAACATTTACTCTGCAAACTGACTTTGGTTTGATTAATAATCATTTTTTTATTCCACAACAAAAACTGGAAAGCTGTCCAGCTTCATTGAGCCAGAATATGAGCACTAATCTACCATCTGCATTTTCATGCACTGCTCTGTGACCACGTGCTCGACTGAATAAACAGCTGTACGGGGGTTTTAATAATGGAACCCGGAAGTATATAGTGCATCATTTTATACCAAGTCTAATCGCACTAGTTTAGGCTGTCTAATGAAAGCTGCTCGCTTGCTTTCGTCATAAAGCTACAGGAAGCTAAAGGAACACGCTTCCAGAATGTTCATGCTGTATGCAACTAATAGACGAACAGCTTTATGGTAGGTCCAGCTCCTGAGCTAGTGTACTAGCATGAGGACTGAAACCGAAGGAAGGAGACTGTCAAAAAGTTTTCAATGTAAACACTTGTGAGTTAAATATAATGTGCGTTTCTGAACAGAGGGAGAGTTAAAACTGCGGTTCATTAAGGTCGCTAAAGAGTTGGTTTACGCAAAGCTTTGCTTTTGGTACTAGGTCCGTATTCACACCCTGTGTATCTGTTTACAAGTTCCGGCTTGAAACTGAACTGAAAGTTCCGTCCTGGTAGACCAGAGACAGCGCCTACTCTTTCTGTCTTTCCTTCTTAGTATTATCGCTTATGTAACGATGAAGTCTGCGGTCCGTGGTGTTTTCTGTCGAAGTTAGCATGGTATGCTGATTGTAAACATACGGCCAGGCATAAGTCTTCACAACCGACAAAAAATGTTCTCTTACCGGCTTTCAGGCTTTATGCTGTGCGTGGCATTGGTAATTCTCGTCAGCCAAAATAAACAAAAGGTAAGAAATAGCTAGTTAGATTCGTGTTTTGGTTCACAACCTAGAGAACTCCGCTGAGCCTACTCATAACGTCAGCGCGCCTCAAACATGTCCGCGCTGTGGCGCAGGAAGTGGCTGCTGCTTCCGTTTATAACGCACCCATCTGCGTCACCTCAATATTGTTCAGCTGAAATGTTAATGAACACATTGTTCTAATGGATAGCAACGATGTTACAAAGTAATTAGGAAACCAGTTTAATTTGCAATAGCTGAAGGCTTATTGTGATCTGGTATATGCCTCGGCGCTTCTGAATGGTCTGTTCTGATTGGTCAAAAGGTGATCCATTTTTCTAACAGCAGATCTAACAGTAGATCCTGCTGCAAGGTTTACATTAATGCGCTCGTTCTAGTACGTTATCGCTTCTGTAGTAACGCCTCATTCATAATAAGTTGCATGGCTGCCGCTTCACAAAAGGTGGTGATAAACTAATTTTAAAATGAAGTACACCGATCAGCCATAACATTATGACCAGCCGCCTAATATTGTGTTGGTCCCTCTTTTGCTGCCAAAACAGCCCTGACCCGTCATGCACTGTGTATTCTGACACCTTTCTATCAGAACCAGCATTAACTTCTACAGCAATTTGAGCAACAGTAGCTCGTCTGTTGGATCGGATCACACGGGCCAGCCTTTTCTCCCTGCATGCATCAATGAGCCTTGGCCGCCCATGACCCTGTCACCAGTCCACCACTGTTCCTTCCTTGGACTACTTTTGATAGATACTGACCACTGCAGACCGGGAACACCCGACAATAGCTGCAGTTTTGGAGATGCTCTGATCCAGTCGTCTAGCCATCACAATTTGGCCCTTCCTCAAACTCGCTCAAATCCTTACACTTGCCCATTTTTCCTGTTTCTAACACATATGTTATTACGCTAGCCCATTAATATTAATGGTTGTGCTTTATTTATCATAATTTTACATTAGGCAAAGCCTGCTACTATTCAACAGCTAAATAATTTTGATAGATAAACACTACTTTTAGGCAAAGTATTGCTATTTTAAAACTAAGCATAAAATTTAAAACAAAGCATAAAAGTTTTCTCCGACACTACTCCTAGTTATATGGTTAACTTTTGCCATAGCTGATAGTTTAAGCACAGATTAAGATAAGAGAGATTAATATATGTAAAGCAAAATAAGTAAAGATTAACTCTGGACTCTGAATTATGGATTAAAATAGTCTTAGATTTTATTTAGATTTAAATTTAAGGATTAAACATTAACTTTTGATGTAATGATTAAAGTAGATTAGATTTGATTTAATGATTAAAGTAGATTAGATTTGATTTAATGATTAAAGTAGATTAGATTTGATGTAATGATTAAAGTAGATTAGATTTGATTTAATGATTAAAGTAGATTAGATTTGATGTTTAAAGATTAAAGTAGATTAGATTTGATGTTTAAAGATTAAAGTAGATTAGATTTGATTTAATGATTAAAGTAGATTAGATTTGATGTTTAAAGATTAAAGTAGATTAGATTTGATGTTTAAAGATTAAAGTAGATTAGATTTGATTTAATGATTAAAGTAGATTAGATTTGATGTTTAAAGATTAAAGTAGATTAGATTTGATGTTTAAAGATTAAAGTAGATTAGATTTGATTTAATGATTAAAGTAGATTAGATTTGATGTTTAAAGATTAAAGTAGATTAGATTTGATTTAATGATTAAAGTAGATTAGATTTGATTTAATGATTAAAGTAGATTAGATTTGATTTAATGATTAAAGTAGATTAGATTTGATGTAATGATTAAAGTTGATTAGATTTGAAAAGTTAAATTTTATTTAAAGTTGATTAGATTTGATGTTTAAAGATTAAAGTAGATTAGATTTGATTTAATGATTAAAGTAGATTAGATTTGATGTTTAAAGATTAAAGTAGATTAGATTTGATATTTAAAGATTAAAGTTGATTGAATGTTGAAAATTTTTAAAATTTTTTAATTTTAGAAAATTTTTCAATGATTAACCCTTGTTGAGATGTTTTAAAATTCATTAAATTTTATATTTTAAACTATTCTTTATTTTCCCAACTTTTCCTTCCCCTCGCTTAAATTTTTTATATTTCTCTTTATCCCTCTTTTTTTTTTTCCCCCCCCCCCCTCTTCCCCTAGAATACACACATCATTGTGTCTGCCATCCTAATCAACCATTTCAAATAATAGCAATAGTAATAATATTAATAACAATAATAATAATAATGATGCTAATAATAATAATACTGATAATAATAATAACAACAATACAGACCATATAAACATTTAGCCCCATTATAATACTTTAAACTTTTTAAAGTTGGCATTTGGCTTTACATTCAACCTTAACTCATTTAACTCATTAATCACTTTATGCTCAATTAATCACCAATTAATTTCAACCTAATTTCAACCATAATTTCCTCAACCCTTAATTGACTTAATTAAGTTGGGATATTCAATGGGGCAATGGTAGTCGCAGTCGCTTTCTTGCACTCAATGATGCCCATATATTCCCATTCATATGCAAAGGGCTTAAGCTCTGTGTTACAGCAAGTATTTCTGAAACAGTTTCTTTCCACATATGAAAAACAAACAAGATTTCGGAAGAGCCTCCAACCTTGTCCCGGCGTGTGGGAGGTCCATATAGGGTACTCACAGAAATAGACAGTGACATACTGGAAAATGGTTTGCTGTTGAATGTGCAGGAGATTAGATACGCATGACGTCCTTTGTGGCCATAGGCTTGGGCCATTGAAATGGCGTGATGTAGTCGGTATGAGTGGACTCGACAGGTGAGCCTGTTACTGAGTTGATAATCTGTGTCCAACTTGTGGTCAATCCACGTTCCATTGGTAAACATCATGGTCACATGGGCCAGAAGGTGCGACACTGGACGGGTGTCCTCAATCAGTGGAGTCCACGATGGATGCTCACTGAACAGTGGATAGGAATGCCAGCAGATGTGTGTATGTGGACTGGAGCAAGCCGCAAGTGTTCGATCCCATCTTGTTCTTCCAGATGTACCAACAACATGAAGTAGGCTGCACACTGGAAGTGAAGAAACGTGTTGACAAACCCATGGTACATGGCTCCAGCATGGCACACAATGCATTGTAAAGCCGTCGGTGTTGACACCGCAGTTGGCCATATGCCAAAGTCCTTCACACAGCACTTAAACCAAGATACAAGAGACAACATAGACGGACATTGACATGGACATGAAGAGAGACAAATAACATGGAACAGACAACAACATCAAAGACTCTGGGCAATTTTTCAGGTTTCTAAGCCGTCTCCTTCCTCCTTTAACACAGAGGGACCTTAAAGGGACCTTCACATAGTGGTTCTTTCCAATGCTTACTCTTGAACACTCTGATGTATATGTAGTCTCCAGGCTCTACTCGGTGTAGTGGCTCCTCTACCTCAGTGCCGTGTACAGTTTTGCCAAAATGTGAACACAGTGTTCTGTGGATCTGGGTTAAATTTTTACATTTTTACATAATATTTTTTACATAACTTGACATTTCACCCTCGAGTTGCTCCAGGAAGGGGCCCTTATAGGGTCCCCTTGTAAAAGCTACTGGCACTGGTCTGCCTGTTAACATTTCATGTGGATTTAAATGACTATTACGCTTAGTCTGTGATCGCATTTTCATCAAACCCAGCAGCAGTGCTTGGACCCAGCTTAGGTTTGTGCTCTTACAAATCTTATCTTTTTCCTCCTTTAGTACTCCATTAGTTCTTTCCACCATCCCTTGCGACTGCGGATGGTACACACAACCTAGCTTGTGTTTTATACACAATGCTTCTGTAATGGCTTTAATTACTGCATTCACAAAGTGTGATCCATTATCTGAACTAATTTTATCTGGAATGCCAAATCGTGGGATTACTTCTCAGCATAGAAACTTTGCTACAGCTTTTGCATCATTCTTAGCCGTCACTACTGCCTCCGCCCACCGGCTAAACCGGTCTACCACAACTAGAATATAACGTTTTCCCTCTCGTCTCTCTGCCATATCTACAAAATCTATTACCAAGTGTCAGAAAGGACCTTAGAGCTCTAAAATGTGGCTTATTGTGGCTGTAAAGTGTTTGCGCACCTTCCGTTCTGCACAAAGATTACACTCACTCAGAGCTTTTTTTTACCATGCTAGCCGAATAAGGTGACCACCAGTTTCTCCGTATTGTTGTTATTACTTCTCTCTTGTTGCAGTGATCTATTCCATGTGCCACTCTTCCATTTCTACTTCCTCTGGACTGGCTGTGTACCGCTTGCCTCTTACATCATCGAACGTCATTTCTCTAATTTTGAATTAAATTGTGAGAGCCTTTATTTCTGCCAATTGTGCTGAGCAGGGTTGTGGAAATGTCAACACATTCGCTGTTCTAAACTCATCCATATCTACATCATACTGTATTACTGCATATCCAGCTTTGTTTCCGTCATTTATTCGATAACAGCGTTTCCAAGTCATTTTGTAATTTCAATTGTAATCTTTCGGATTTCTCTGAACAATCATGTGGTGTTCTTTCAGTTGGTAGCACTACCCTGTCTTACCCTAGCACCGGGTTAATGGTGCTACACCTTTTGATGGTTAGTTCGGGTGCTGAAAGTATCACATCATAGCCTGTGCGCCTGGAGTTGGTTATCACAAATGATTGACTTGTTAACAATGCATGTAACGCATGTGATGTGTATAATGTCATTCATATAGGTCTATTGGTATATAATGTAATTCATATAGGTCTATTGTTTTCCTCCATAAGTAAATGCAAGCAATGGTTGAGAATCTGGATGCACTGGCACACTGAAAAATGCTGTGCACAAGTTTATTACTGTGTACCATTTCATTCCTTCTGGAATATTAGACAGTAGTGTATGGGGATCTGACACTACAGGAGTTTCCGTCACCACTACCTGATGTACTGGTCTCAATCATGGACCACCTACCATTTGTCTAGGTGTCGAGTTGGGCTTCCTGATCGGAAAAATTGTTTTGCAATAAGTGTTGCACTGGCTCCGAGTTGGAATCAACACTCCTGCTTCCACTAGTCCTTCTATTGTTGGTTTTATTACTTATATAGCTTGCTCTGATGGCGGGTCATGTGAACATGTGAACAGGGAATGTTTCAGTTGAATCTTTACTATTCCTGACGATTTTACTAATCCTACATATGTGGAATGTTTTGGCCATAACTGCTCTGGGGCTCTTGCTAAAGCTTCCTCTTTCTTCTAGGGAGTAAGATCCTGCTCTTCCTCTATTTGGGGCATCTACACCTTTACTTCTACTGCTTCTAAGCTAAACTGAACTTTGGTTTGCTGGCTGGCCATTACATGGGTTGCTATTACTTGTTCTACTGTTGTCTCCTTTATTCTGATATCTCCTATCTGCAGATATTTCTACCTTTGGATTTCATGTCTGCATCCAGTCTTTCATCTGGCTTGCCTCCCTCATCATTGGCCCTATGTCTTTTGATTCAAAATCTTGCCCGAGCATACGAATGATGTGAGGAGGTGCTTTTAGTATTTGATAACAGCCTTACACTTTTTTCTGGTAATTCCATTCCAGCTGCAATTCCTTGTTGGCCTATTACAATGTCTATCACTAACCCTAACCCAAAGCTGTAGCTTTGTCCTGCCTGCTGTTCTTCCCAGAGAGATTCGTATTCTTCTTTACGTCTTTCCTCAGTATATTTAATAGTACAGTGCCAGGGGTCTTTGCCTCTTGGCAGTCCGGGCGTATGTGTGTCAGCCATGTAGATGATGTGTAATGAGGCTACTGTAATTCCCTCCACTTTATCCACTGTGCACTTCTCCTGTTATTTGCATCCATCTTTTATTTCCCTCTTTTCGGATGCTATGTTCTCTTTCCTCTCATGCTTCTGGGAAGGATGCTTCTTTTACTTTCTCCGCTTCCTTTCTCTGCTCTGCCTGTCCATGTTCATCTCTTCCTCCTTGCTGGCTGGTGCATTCAGCACTGGGACTTCTCTCATTTTTAGGCTCTGCAGCGAGCACTTGCAGTTTTTGTCTGGTGCCTCTAAGGAATTTGTTATATCATCTGGATCTGACGCTGTTCTTGTTTTCCTTCTCATCTGATCTGATTCAAGTGGGGTACTGTGAGGCTGCTGGGATAGCTCTTGTAGTTCTCCTCTGCCCCAGTATTCTCTTGATTTCTGGAGGAGTTCATCTTCCCACTAAAGTGTTTGTCGCTGTTTACTTTCTTCGTTCCCTTGACTTCGTCGTTTTGGTCTTACCACCTGACTGTCAGCTCTTGGGTGGCTGGTTTCTTCATTTCCCTCTGACACTGTTTCTCTCATTACTCCTGTTATTTGTCCCGTCACTATTTCGATGTCCACTTCCCTTGAGCATGGAAACATGGGGTATATTCCCTTCACGGCAGGAGCAAGTGTGCAATCCTGATTATATGGTGGTGGCCATCCATGCTCCACACATGTCTCCCATGATGGGGCTGTTCTTTCCTCTCCCTTTGTTGTCCAAGTTCTAGCATCTCTTCTGTCTTCCATGCCTCTTTTTCAGTTTTTCCATTTCCCTTTTCATTTCCTTCCTTTCTTGTCCTTCATTCTCAAACCACTGTATAATTTCAAATTTCCTCTTTGTCTTTTTACTGTTTTCTTTTTTTTAGCTTCTCCGCATCACTCTATCCTGGATTTCATTTTCATGCAATTCATCATCTCAGCTGTTCCCACTGACGGCCACTGAAACTCTCCTTTTGTCCGATCATGCCATTTCCACATGTATTTCTTGATGTCTTTGCTTGCATCTATGTGTTTTGCTATTACAACAGGTGTGAGAAGACTCCTGTCTAGATTATGTGTTTTAGTGGGTTTAGGTCTTCTTCAGTCGTTCTCCAGCAAGATAGCTAAGCTATCATCCTTGCTGGAGAACGACTTGCAGCTCCTTCAGTGACAGACTGTTACATCATAAATGTCTGGAGCAGTGTTAATTTCGTTAACAAAATGACGAAAAATATTCGTTAACGACCATTTTTTCTGTGACTAGGGCGAGACGAGACTAAAACGAAACTAATATCTGATGATGAAAACTATGACGAAATTTAAGACGTTCCTTTGATGGAAGTGTTGCACTGACTCTTTGTTGGGTACAGAACTCCTACTTCTACCAGTCCTTCAATCATTGGCCCTATCCCTGCTATTGCTTCTTTTGACAAGGGATACTGTTTTTGATATGGTAACTATGCTCCTGGCTTAAGTTGTATCTTAACTAAACCTGCTGACCTTACTAACCCTACATCTGTCTGATGTTTTGTCCATAACTGGTCTGGTACTTGTGTTAACGCCTCCCCCCCTTTCCTCCTCTATGAGTTTACACCCTTTCCTGGGCCCAATCCGGGCAGTTGGTTCATTTTATTCTTTTCTATCCTCACTTTCTCAGCCCTGTTTATCAATACAGTGTGTGGCTTGACCTCATCTATTTCTTCCTGCCCTATTTTTAGAAACTTCCTATCTAGCGATACACTGACTCCCTGTCCTACCTGTGTCCACTGTTTTATCTGACTCACTTCCTTTACCATTGGCCTCTTTTGATTCAAAACCTCGCCCGATCAGCAGCGAGACATGAGGAGCAACATCTGGGATTTGATACCACTGTTCGAGTTATTTGGCAGTTGAACTGTCGCAGCCACTCCTTGAGGACCCACTCTGAAGTCTATGATTTTCAGAGTATATTGTATCTTTGCCACTTGCTCGTCCCACATGGCCTCATATTCCTCATTCTGTCCTCCTTCATTGTACAACATTGTGCAGTGCCATGGTTCTCTGCTTTCGTGACAATCAGGCTGCATTTTGATAAGCCAGGATTTCCATTGTGCATATAAGTCCCTTATTCCGCCCTGCATTTTGTCCAATTCCGGCCAGTAGACCTTGTCCATTACGCATCGTTCCAGTTTCTTTCTCCATCATGACATATTGTTGAATCAGAAGTTTTGGGAGCTCTTTCTCCGCAATGTATTTTGGTTCCCAACTTGCAGAGCACATCTCTTCCAAGTAGATTTGCTGGAGTTTCTGGGGAGAACAGATGCTTGCACTGTCACTCCTTGTACTCCTTCAGCTCTTGAGGCTCAGTAAATCGTAAATCTGCATTTTCCCTGAGAAGCCTACTGTTTTTAGTGCTTTAAGTTTTGAGCCTTCTTTGCCTATACTTGTGAATGTTGCTCCTGTGTTGATTAAAAATGGTGCATAGATTTGTTTTCCTACTACTACCGTGATAGTAGGTTCCTGAGCGGGGTGCAGCGAGATGGTACACTGCACCAGCTCTCCCTCTGGCTTCTCTGGGCCTCTTCACCTGTTCCCCGAGGGTGGCCCCATTGGGCCAACTCCTAAGTTCACTGGTCCTTGAGACTGTTCCCTGGACCCTGCCATCCTTGATTTTGCTGAGGGTTGCCTCTTGTGGGCACTATTGACCCCTCCTGTTGATAGGCGTATGGGCAGTCTCGTTTTATGTGACTTGGATCTTGACATACCCAACATCCTCTTCCTTTTCCTCCTTGATTCATTGGAACTCTTCCTCTCATAGGCTGTTGGAATGTTCCTCCTCCCCGACCTCGTCCTCATCCCTGATCCCATCCTCGATTCTGGGGTGGGTACTGTTGCATTGGGGGGTGCATCACCAGTGGTGGAGGAGCATAGTACGCTGGTTATGTCTGTTGTGGTGGAACCATAGGCATGGCTTGTGTCATGGCCGCCGGCTGTGGCACCGGAGGTGTAGGCTGAGCTGCAGGGGGCACTGTTGGCTGTGCCACGAATACTGCTGCCTGTTTTGCTATGTTTTTTTTCTTCTCTTTTTTTCTCCATATTTTCTTGTTTGTTGCGGGCCAACTCACTCAGCTGGGCCTTGTGGAGCTGCATAACTAGACTTTCAGCCACCTTTGTCGCCTCTTTTTCCCTTCGTCTGGCCATCATGCTCAGTCCCACCACTGTATCCAGTTGATCTTGGACTTCCATTGGAAGAGCCTTCTTCACCATCATTCGAAACAGGGTCTGACTTGCTGCTGTTCATCAAGTCATCCCATGCTCCTCCCATTTCTTCTCTCCAGGCCTTCTGCAGCTTCAACAAAAATTCTGCTACACTTTCGTCTTCTTCCATCTTGATCTTTTCTATTCTTCCTGGATCCGCCCACGTTGGGTATGCTTCCCTTAGAGCTCCCCAGATGCAATTATTCCATTTTTGGCAGGTTTTCCTGATGCTCGCCCCACATGCCGGGTTCCCATTCCCAATTCCCCAGATATCTTGTAATCCCGCAGCCAGCTTCCCTCATCTTCCACTTGGTATCCCGCTAAGCTGGGATACGTTTTTTTTTCTTTTCTTGAGCACCACGCTGCTTCTTCCTCTTTGTCTTTGTCTTTTTTACTTGACCTGCATATTACTTCACAATCAAAATGGCCGTCTAGTATGTCCATTCTCACTCTTTGTGACCACTTATCTTCCATGATGACGTAGATTCCTGCTTTCTGTGCACCGGACATTTCTCTGTACGGGGACGGTTTCTCCTGCTCCGCAAGCTCTTCTGCCGGTGGGGCTGTAGCCTTTTCTTTACTTTCTTCCCTGAATGCCCTTTGTCTTTCTCCTTCTATTTGAAACCATTTTACAATCTCTTTTTTCCTGTTTGTCTTTTCACTGCTTTCTTTCTTTATCTCTCTCCAACACTCTAATCTCTGGTCCTACTGGATTATTCTTCAACCACGTTTATTTCATCAATCAGTACTGCTGTTCCCAGACCTCTTTCCCAGAACACTACCCTGGTTTTGACCGTAATACCAGCCTTCAGCCCTTAACAATAGCTACTCTGTGTTGGTCTAGCTCTAAACAACTTCTCTATAGGCTCATCTTCCTCTCCGTGTGGATCATCAATGAAATCAAACACTGAAATTACAATCTAAGCCTGTCTGGGCTCAGGGGATTCCACTACTAATACAATAAAATATAGGGCTTAGCACTTGAGGTTTCCAGAGTTTCTTAAGTTGTTCCGCCCAAGTTTTTTCGGGAAAATGGTGACACACTGGTGACTGGTTATTGTCAATTCATAATTTTATTACCACTAACCCTAGTTCTTAGCAACATAAAAAAAAAAAGAAAGCTTAGACAATTTAAGCAGCAAGTCCACAAGGGTCAAAGCAAGCAAAAATTCACTGAAACTATAACACTATAACAGACACAGACTATAATCACGAGAACCACCCTTATACCACAGTATAACAAGAAAACCTTCTTATCAAAACCATCAATATTTTCAACCAATTCAACCAGTTGATATCTTAATAATCAACCATTAAATCCTTCTTCCATAATAAGCAATACTCAATTAAGCAATACTCAAGCATAAGCAATACATAAGCAATACTCAATTGTTATTCATCCACCAGCAGTTCATGCAATTGAAATTGAAAACCTCAGCAAAAGTGATAGGAACAGTAGTGATCCATATCATGTACTACTGATTCTACATATATTAATTATTATATATAATATAATATTAATAATCTACTGTATTATAGTATATGCAATATAATGTTTAGTATAAGCAATATCTAGTATAGTGCAATAAACAGCAATAATCAAATGCATGCAATAAATCAGCAATTATCATCACACAAAGCAATATAATATAATCCACAAAGCAATTATCAATGCAATTGGGGGAAATAAATAAATAAAATAAAAAAAATTCAGAAAGCTGATACATAAACCAACCGAGAAGAAGGTAAAATTATACAAGATTTAATAAATAATTACTCCACCAGCAATCCCCTACTCCAAAAAAAATATTAATAAATCAATCAATAAATATGTCGGAACTCAGAGTCCCCTCCGAGTGGACATATCGCAGGATGAATGTTGAGTTTGTATCTATTTCCCCTTAGTTTTCCATGATCAATTAACTCAGTAATCTTATCAAAATGAAACTCAGTAAACTACCACAACTTAGCCAAAATAATGAGCGGTCAGTCAGCAGATGGGAAGAAGCAATTTTTTTTTTATTCAGCAAGACACACCCGTCACATGCTTTACTGAAGGGAGCAGCTGGTCTGAAGAGCTTCGAAAAATTCCCTACTATTTATACACGTTTATTCCAATTCAGTTTTAACATTTCATCCCCTTCATTTTAGCCCCTCCTTACCTAATTTACATACATACATACATATCTGTGGCCTTCTTCAGCTATCTCTTCAGAACATCTCGACCTCTCACCTAGTTTTTTGAACCATCTCTGCAGATCTACAGAGCATGTCGCGACTTCTCACCTAGTTCTATGATTCTTTGAACACGATGTTCTCTTCACCTCCTTGTGACTTCTGACATAATATTGACCTTTTCTAGACGTGTGTAAGCTTGGGTAACCGCATGTTGCAACGTCAGCATTACGGTTTCATGTTCTTCTGCATTTTATTTGCCTAGAATGGTGCAAAGCAAGCTTTTCAGTTATACTGTTCTGCACCCTTATTTTGTGTCTTGTGTACCATCTGTTCAAATGTCCCTGTAACCACACTGTCTAGTCTATTTCCTCCTTTGTCTAGTTTTTATTTTTGTTTTTCTTCAATCTCACTGCAAATTGTGGGCTCCAAGCCTTTAAGCGTTTCATAACCTGCATTTTAAGATGTTCAATATACTCTCTATCCAGTAACCACAATGCCCCACCTAAATTGTTGTCATGAGAGGGAACATGACAACTGCATGGGCACGCACATGCGCGATGACAGTCAACTATAAACAATCTCACAGTTCCACCGTCTACCCAGCAACAGTTGACCGAACTTTTTTATTTCCAGCCCCACCTATACCAGCCACTCTTCCTCTAATATGTATATTTACGAAGACTAGTTAATGCATTTACTTTGTCTCCAAATTAGGTTTTGGAGCTCATCATTCATGACTCTGTCTCCTTATGTACGGAGCTCATAGGTTCCTCTATTAGGAACGTATCTCACATTCACACTTTGTCTCCTTATCTATGGAGCTCATCAATCACTCACTCTGGTCAGTATGATATCGATCCGTGTAGTCCAGGTCATACTTAAATGATCCAGGGACAGTACAGATCAGAATCCAGCAAAAATAAAAAGTTTATTCTTAATCATGCATTCCCATACAGACATCCAATTTTTTCAGTAATGAGTATTAAAGGTAATGATTTATATGTGGGGACTGTGCTTCTGACTTCTGGTCTCAAGTATCAGGAGAGTGGCTTACACACACACATAGTGAACAGGAAGCCGCAAAAAAACACACACACACCAGAATACTGGCTTACACACAGACATAGCCTGAACAGGAAGCCGCAAAACAAAACAAAACAAAACAAAAAAAAAACACGGAAAGTTAACTATTTAGTCTTATTTAAGTACCTTTTCTTAACGTTAGGTCAGTGTTACTGGATGTGTCCACAGGGAAATTCGCTAGCAAGTTTTACATTATAGCTTTCTGCTAACTAACGTCAGTTAACTAAGCTTACTGCACAGTTCTGAGCCAGACTTTCATCAATGTACAATGCTTCATTATATATTGTACAACAGTACGGCTTTTCTGCAGCATTCACCTCTGTTTCTAAGACAAAGGTATGTTAGTAATATATGTTCAGCTGCTTTTGAACATCTGTCTGTTTATTGCAAATTTATTTGAAGTTTCAGAAAATAAATACAGTTTTTCCATAACAGCTAAAGAAAACATTTCTGGCTTTTATTTGATATTTGAACTATACACCACTTTTACTTATCCTTAATGTATGATCCTACCTTATAAATGAGCAAGGGCAGCACAGCAGGCTGATCTAAGAAACTAAGAAAAAGGGATATGTAGAGCTGTACAAGTGTTAAGAGTGCAGTGTCAATATAGCTTGTTATCTTGATTCAAATTTCTCATAAGCTTATTTTTGTCTAAATACTACATAGACAATGAACAAAATTAAAGCTGGTATCTGCAGTTAGACTAAAACTAATGACTAAACCTTCAGAAAAATGCAATGACTTTTCGTCAGCTAAATCTAGACTAACACTATGAAAGACTAAAATGACTAAAATGTGACTAAGACTAATAACCATTTTCGTCTAAAGATAAAGACTAAGACTAAATCAAAAACGGCTGGCAAAATGAACACTGGTCTGAAGGAGTGATACAGAAGTTCTTTTCTCCCTACTGCTATTAGACTTTACAATCAGAGCTGCTCTCAGTGAGCCAGTTGCCATAATACACATTGTTAGTACTGATTTTTTATATTGATTTTCATACTGTGTTATAACTGTGAAATAACCTGTCATCATAATACACATCATTGTGTGTGATATTTTTAAACTGTGCAATTATAATAATAACAGTTTTGTGCAATAACAGTGCAATAACAACAATTTAAGATGTGCAATAACCAAGTGCAATTGTTTGTTTGTTTGTTTGTTTGTGAAATTATTATTATTGTTTTTTTATTTTTCTTCTGTATTTATATAGATTTCTTAATCTCTGCTTCATATTTGCACATTTTCTCTTATTGCTGCTGTAACATGGGAATTTCCCCACTGTGGGACAAATAAAGGTTTATCTTATCTTATCCTATCTTATCTTATGTTATCTTATCTCATCACATCACATCACAATACATCTTACTGCTTTCACTTTGTACTTCTTGTACATTATTTATTACTGTACTGTAATTATACTTTATCAGTATAGTAGAATATCACAACATAATATAATCCAACAATAATGCTAATAATATTGCACGGTATTATAATATAATACTGTACCACACCACAACTGCACTACAATATTATATCGCTTTAACACTAGTCGTTATTGTAATCAATTATCAATCAATTTATCACCACAGTCTGATGTGAGCATTAGCAACAGGCTAAAAGGAAGGAAAGGAAATGTTTTCTTAGAACATTTAACCTTATGTGCAGTAAAATCCACAAAAGGTCAAAAAATTAATTAATTAGAACCATTAAAATTCACTGAAACAGGAAAATTGTAACAAGTTGTAACCAGGAAGAATCAGAATCAATTCATAAAAATAAAATAAAAAAATCAATTAATAATTCAGTATTCAACCGTTAATACTAATTCAATAATCAATCATTCAAAACTTATTCATCAACCAGCAGTTCAGCAGTACAGCAGCTCATGCATCAATCGCATAGAAATATCAGTAACCCATGGAATATATCACCAGCAATGAATCCAATGCAATGAATCAGCAGCAATCAAATCAATGCAATGAATCAGCAGCAATCAAATCAATGCAATGAATCAGCAGCAATCAAATCAATGCAATGAATCAGCAGCGAACAAATCAATGCAATAAATCAAAAGCTAATAAACCCACAAAAATCATACAGGAATAAAGCAATCAATCAACAAACAGGAATCAATACTCAATATTCAATATATTCTTTCCTCAATAACTACTTAATATTACTGCACCACCACCAGTACAATTCCCAATTGTTGCCCCATTTCCCCCAGGGGGCACCACTGCTCTGTTTATATGCGTGCGCTATACAAGTACACGCGGGGCGCATGCGCACATGAGCGAAGCGTGAACGGCGTGCGTGTGCGTGCACGATAATCAGGCCGCGCGCGTCCATGCGCGCGTCCGCGTCCGGGAACGTTGCGCGCACACGCTGAAAGGTGTAATGTAACAGGTACCGCGGTTGCGACACAGCTAGCGATTAAACACCAGAAGCAGCAACAGATGACTTTAACAGATGAAAAGAAAGAAAGGAGATGTGAGTCGGTTACTGTGAGTCAGTAAATTAGCTCAGGTCAGGATAATCATATTTTCTGTCTCCACCTGTTGATGTTAGCCTAACGTTGACTGAGCTAACGTTAACATACACTGTTGTTGCTAGGCAACGTCAGACTGTTAGCTAAATATTTCATGTAGATGAGAAGATTCTGTGTAGCATGAAAACGAGCTCACTTTAAACCAACATTGTCTGTCAACAGTGTATGATAAGCAGACTCTGGATGCTAGATTAAAGGTTAGAATCGATATGATGATAACTCAGTCGTTTTCATATCAGAGAGGAGGACAGATGAGGTGGGTAGTTATTACACATGGAGAGATGGGTTGAATGGAGGACAATTGGGAATGTTTTTTATATTAAAGTTAATTTTTTTATGTTTGTGAGACTGTGTGACAATCTTGCATCCTGTGGACCAAAGAAGTAGTGTATCTATTGTGTTGTCAATGTTCCCATCCTTTTGGATTACAGATGCTTACTTTCTACCCTGCTATAATACAGTGTTGGATGCATAAAGATGATCTACTTTAGGTATTTGTGCTGCACAGAAAATTAGCACCAGGAATGTTCATTCATTCATTGTCTGCCGCTTATCCAAACTACACTCGGGTCACGGGGAGCCTGTCCCTTTCCAGGGCATCAAGGCAGGATACACCCTGGACGGAGTGCCAACCCATCGCAGGGCACACACACACTCTCATTCACTCACACAATCACACACTACGGACAATTTAGAGATGCCAATCAACCTACCATGCATGTCTTTGGACTGGGGGAGGAAACCGGAGTACCCGGAGGAAACCCCCGAGGCACGGGGAGAACATGCAAACTCCACACACATATGGCGGAGGCGGGAATCGAACCCCCAACCCTGGAGGTGTGAGGCAAACGTGCTAACCACTAAGCCACCGTGCCCCCCCCGCGCCAGGAATGTAAATATTTTAATTTGTTCATTAACTTAGAGTCAACTTTGGTTGTTTATGCATGAAAGACAATTATTAAAGTAATGATCAACACTTTCATATAATTACATATTAACATATTACATATTAATTTCAGGTAAAGCGGTTAGTTGGAAATAAAAGTTTAACAGTGGAAATTGAGTCTCATATGGAAGTATAATAGTGAATTTGACGACCTGAATTTGAAGGCTCGCATTTTGTCGACCTGAATATTAATACCTGAATTTTTTCAACTTGAATTTTAATACCTGAATTTTTTCAACCTGAATTTGTGAGGTTGAAAAATAATGAAGATTGTATTTTTTTTTGTAAATTCTGTAAGGATTTTTTTCATTCAGATCAAATTGCAAAGCAGAAAAATTCAAACTTCTTTTTTTGTGACAAGTTTTTATTCAGTTCATGTGATTCAGTATGCTATTTTGCTTTCAGGAATTTTGGCACTATTATACTTCCATAGTCTCACATTATTTAAATTGTATTCGCACACAAAACATGAATGGTGAAGATTTTTTTTATTAGCATATTCTAATATTTAATAATTATGCATAGGGCGTTCTGGCCTTGGGTATCAGGAGAGTGGTGTACACACACACCTAGCCTGAACAGCAAGTCAAAACAATCCACACACACATTGTTTTATTTTCCTCTTACTCGAGCACATAACCTTGGGCACAGCACTCTTCATTCTTTTCATGACAGACTATATAAAAGTATCATATTTAAAAATACAAATTATTATAAGTATTAAAAGTAGAGCAAAAAAAAAAATACACTTTAAACAATATAGATTTAACACAAAAATAGTTTTTTCACTTTCCCAACTACCTACACATTATTTGACTTGATTTGACCACTCCAATTGACTTTCCCTACTAATTCTCTACACAACTTATTTCCACTTATTTAACCACACATTTAACAATTTAACATTCATTTAACATATGTTATCACAAACAGCACTTCCATCCAATACACATGAAAATAAATACTTACCTATACTGACTGATTACTTACCACCTCTCACCACATAAACCCTCAACAATCACTTATCTTATCACAAGCTTAGCCGCTCTCAGCAAAACGTGAATCTCCTAAGCCACTCCAGTACGTACAATAATTTTACTTTGTTCAACCATCAATGTATCAATCAAATAATAAACTCTTTAACACACAAGGAGAGGAGTTCCTACTCCTTAGACTGACCAACCTCTTCATCTCTACCAAGCAGACCTGTTCTACCCCGAACAGCAGTATTTAGGGACAACCGTGCACCGTTCCACCTGCCCGTGCAGTGCTGGCTAGCAGGGTTAGTGGATCCTAACACCACTCGCCCGTTCAGACCTAGTCTCTCATCACACCTGGTCATGCTCTTTACACTATGAATAGCAGTATCCACGAGACTTCCTTTCACACACACACTCACACAGACTCCCCCAAATTGCAGGTGGGAGTTAAAATATTTGCTTATTCTCATCCACTCCTTTTTCCACCACCCTTTTTAGATTCCTCACCTCAAAGCCAGCTACACAAGCCCTCCCGGGGGTTCCTCAGACCTCCCAGGCCACAGACACAATTATAAAACAGACTTTGATTAAACAGCTGGCTGCTTACCTTGTTTCTGTTGTGGATAGCCTCTGTAGCCCAGTAGGCGTGCGATCCCAGCTCAGGTTGTTGAGCCTTTGCCGGCTTGTCGGGGTTGATTTCCCGGGTTTCGGCTATTACTGCTGAAAACTTACAAAACTTTACTAAATTTATAAAAATAAAATAAAACACCTTCTTCAGGCTTGGATGAGAAGAAGCAACTGGCTTTATTGTAGCAAGACAATAAGACCAAAATGGCACTCAAATACACAGCGTCAGGCCTGATGCGGTCAAGTGCACCCCCCCGTACAAAAATCTCCTCTATTTATACTGGCATCCTTACCCCTCATATCGTTTATTTGTCTCATGATTGTTTTGACTCGTCAGGAAACTTTTGTGCGAATTAAAACACCCTATAAAAACAACCCCTCCTTCTTTTAGCGTCTGTATCTTTTTATTTAACTGATATAACCCTGTGGAGGGGGGCACGGTGGCTTAGTGGTTAGCACGTTTGCCTCACACCTCCAGGGTTGTGTGTGTGTGTGTGTGTCCTATGACGCCTGAGATAGGCACAGGCTCCCCGTGACCCGAGTGTAGTTCGGATAAGCGGCAGACAATGAATGAATGAGCCCTGTGGATACCAACCGCTGACCTTCAAGTTAGACACAGTGCTGTTTATCATATTTGTTCAAGTGAGCTCTGCCTTATTATTAGAAGTGTTAGTACAATTTATTAATAGTAGTTATTAGTTATTAATAGTATCAGGAATTTATTTATTATTATTATTATTATTATTATTATATCCCATACACTTGTATAATTGTATTGTGGCCACCTTACGGGCCTACATAAGCATCATACCTCTTCAGTTTCTCATCACTCTGTGATGTTTACTTCTAATTTTACATCCGGTTGTTTTGCACCCTCATGTTGTTGTACGAGTCTCATATCTTATTGTTGTTGTATCTGTGGGCTGTTATGGCTTTCTTCTCTCCTATGCTCAAGGCACATTCTGTTCCTAGCTCCCTATCTAGTTAGCGAAGTGTTGACGGACCTTTCTGACCTGCTTTCCTTTCTCAAATTTGCTAGAAACATGGACATTAGATGTGGTCATTATATATATCCTGTTTTAAGCTACTTCTCGTTATATGGTTAACTTTTTCCATAGCTGATAACTCATAATTATATTGCTTAAGCACAGATTAAGATAATTGAGATTAATATATGTAAAGCAAAATAAGTCAAGATTCTTGGACTCTGGATTAAAATAATCTTAGATTTGATTTAGCTTAACTGAGTAAATTTATGGATTAAACATTAACTTATCTACTCTAAGTATCTTATCTAACATTATCTGCTCAGGGACTTTTTTGTTGAAACCATCACCTCTGGCTTGCTCATTAGAGATCTAAATCATATTTAGGTTTCTGTAAATCTGCTTTATGATAGTTAGCATTGTTAGAAGCACTATATAAATAAATGTGAATTGAATCTAGCCCCATCAGTACTTAATAGTTGGTTTATGCTCACAACTGTGTGACAGTCATAAAGGGACACCTAACTGTATTATGCAAATAGTAAAAATGCATTACAAAAATAATAGGCATAACTGGATTTATAAAAGGCAAATACGTTTTTAAATGTGAAAAGAAAGACAATATCAGATCATTTTTTTTGTGGTCTGCTCCCAGATCTGCCCTTGTGATCATGTACACTGTTCCTACATAATTTAGTTCCAGTTCTACCAACACCCCACTGATCAGTAGACTGATTTTTGGAGCAGCTGTTAGATTATGGTCAGAGATGAAGTCTGCAGGATGGTAGGTGTCCAGGAACAGTTGGTGATTGTTGATATTTATGATGTTGTCATCCGTCTGATGGTCATCAAAGAAACAGTAAGTAAAAGTAAAGGAACAGCCCTTATGGTAAATAGATGAACACAAACATGGTATGCAAGTCCAGTGTCCTCTTGGACTTTGTATAAAATAGTGAATTGGAAACATGTCACATTGGTTCATTTCATCAGTTGTTTTAATGCTGAACTGGTCCGCTAACCTTCTATATGGTGTTTTGAATCTCACCCTCTCAAGAGCCACAGCATTTTCTACAAACAGATGTGAAACAGACATACTCGCCTATATCCAATTGACTTTATTCAGCCTGAATTGAATTACACAATAACATAAAAAAAATAATAATAATTTTTTTTATAGGCATAGTAGCTGTAGAGCAGCATCGCCATCACCAGCACATGCTAATGGTTCACCTGAGGTTTGGGTTTTGAGGGGTTTCCTTTGATGCTACCAAATAAAGTGGAATGTTTAAGGATTGGTGGGTTAGTGTTCAACAGCCCAGGAAAATGGAGGGATTAAGTTACTGCCCAGTCATTGTTGTGCCAACATTCCTGAACTATGTTTGGTGGAGAAAATTTAGGAAATTGTTCCATACTGATCCAGACGTCCTATTCTAAGTATTTGAAGTAATTCAGATTTGAGTCATATTATTTATGCTTCTGCAGCCCCAAATTTGTGTACACCCTTGGATACACTCTTGACTGAGTTCTCTGAGCTTCGAGGTGGTGGAGTTTCCTTATTATTTGCTTAAAAAAAGCTTGATTTAAAAGCGTCTGAACATATTCCAGTGTAAACCACTGAATTTGTCTTGGGACAGGCTCTCACAGTGTACCTGCTCAAGTATGTATGAGGATTATAGTTGTAGAGATATGCAGTTAAGCTTTCCTGGAGTGAAACAAAGCTGCTAAATGGTCAGGTAAACTTTTATTAATATTACTCTTGGAGGGAAAATTCCCAACGACAATAAAAGTACCTTTTAAATATATGGGGCATAGAAAGACAGAGCAGATCCCGACCCGTGTACTCGAATACACCTAGAGGCATTTGTACATAGGCTCGTGATCACCTCCAGTACAAATGTTTTAATGTAGAGAAAACAAATGTATCTGAAAGCAAACGCAATCCAAGCTTTCTGACCAATCAGAGCTCTTAGTGTGAAACTGGAGCAATCATTTTAGCAAATAAGTGATCTACATGGCAAGTACATTACATCAATACAAATGAAAATTTGGAATGTTGCCTATTCATGAAGAGACAAAGAAGGGAGCAAATTAAAGCATTTTCTCTGATGTAACTAGTGTTAAGTATAATAAAATGTTTCTTTTTCTGATTCACAAAGTGCAAATTATTTTACTTGATATTATATATTACCAGAATATGGAAACCTGTTTCCAAAATATAAGAATGATGGAGAAAAAAGGTCTGTTCCCCATCATTCCTTTCCTTTTCTGCTACAGATCCCCTCCCAAACATGTTCCCCCTTACACGGTTTCTAAAAGAAAATGTCATGCTGTAACAAAAACCAGCTATACGTCACTAAAGAATCTTCTCTTTCTTTCTCGCTCACACCCAGGTACCCTCGTGCTTTAATGGTTAAAATATATATTACGTTTCTTGTTAAATAGCTTTGCATCTTGCACGGTCAGCATGCACCGGAAAGAGATGACGAGAGGAGAGGGTTGATCCCCTACACAGGCCCCGCCCCTTTGACCTCTCGATAGATATCTCGTTTTTGGTCCGCATGAAAATGGAAAAGCCTCAACCCGGACAGTCCAGACGTTCGATCTCCAGTGTGTTAGAATGTGGGAGTGTGTGTATGAGTGAGAGAGAGAGTGTGAGTGAATGTGAGTGTGTGAGTGTGTGTGTGCGCGTATGTGCATGTTTGTGGTCCTTTTTGTCAGTTTGAACCAGAGGAGAGTGCAGATCACTGGAGTTTTGTTCCCAGCTTTCGTTGTCTGTTTCTGTAATAGAGCAAAAAGTGTTTTGCTGAGTGAATAAAAGGAAGAATCTTTATTTATTTATATATATATATATATATATATATATATATATATATATATATATATATATATAATATTTTATATATATATATATATATATATATATATATATATATTTTATATATTTTTTATATCATTATAAATCAACAGGTGAATGTTACCTGGCTTCTGATCTGGTGACCGTATACTCAAACCACAGAATATTGGGAATGAGACTTGTATCCCTCACTAAGAAAAACTCTGATATGGGCCTGAGACAGAAAGAAACAGAGTGCGAAAGAGAGACACAATTTAACTTCTTACTTCAGTCCCCCTCAAAAGGTATAACCAATAATTTAGCTGATACTAATCACAGGTAATTTTCCAATAGTAGCACACTTCCAAAAGATTTTATTCCACAACAATTTACTAACTTTTTGTATTATATACACCGATCAGCCATAACATTATGAGCAGTGAGAGGTGAAGTAAATAACACTGATGATCTCCTCATCATGGCTCCTGTTAGTGGGTGGGATATATTATGCAGCAAGTGAACAATTTGTCCTCAAAGTTGATGTGTTAGAAGCAGGAAAAATGAGCAAGTGTAAGGATTTGAGCGAGTTTGACAAGGGCCAAATTGTGATGGCTAGACGACTGGATCAGAGCATCTCCAAAAGGGCAGCTCTTGTGGGGTGTTCCCGGTCTGCAGTGGTCAGTATCTATCAAAAGTGGTCCAAGGAAGGAACAGTGGTGAACCAGCGACAGGGTCATGGGCGGCCAAGGCTCATTGATGCACGTGGGGAGCGAAGGCTGGCCCGTGTGATCCGATCCAACAGACGAGCTACTGTTGCTCAAATTCTGATAGAAAGGTGTCAGAATACACAGTGCGTGACGGGTCAGGGCTGTTTTAGCAGCAAAAGGGGGACCAACACAATATTAAGCAGGTGGTCAAAATGTTACGGCTGATCGGTGTATATGTTCAATGTTGTCGAATGAACGCCATAAGTCCCTGTGTTAAGTAGTAACTATAAAGATAAGAATGTATTAAAAATGAACGCATTTATAGAAACCTGTGATTTGTCTTGCAGCATCAGCACTACAAAGAAATTTAATCCATACCTTCTAACCAATCAGAATGAAGAATTCATGCTTGTAACTTTAGAATTTTGTAATGCACTTTTATAAGCGTATTTATAATGAGCCAAATGTAACAAAACCTTCCCACAATGTAAAAAAAATGCTCCTAACACTCAGACATCAAATACAATTTTTTGGTTATTACAAAAATAACCAAAATATTCCTGATTTAGAAAATGTAGAACAAATCCTACAGTTTGTGCAATACAACATGAACCCTATTCACATGACTTCTCCTTAAATACAAATATTACATATCTGATTTTCATAAATGGAAATAAAAGTTTTTGGTCATGTGTTTATGTGTAAAGCGTCTTGTAAATGATGAGAATGTGTGTGCATTACCAGGCTGCTATCTTGGGAAAGATCGGCGTCAGCACCTCCTGTGTTATGAAAAACCAGACCACGCCGACCACCATTCCAGCTACGCCCCCATATATCACCTGACTCCAGGTGTGGTACAGAAGGTAAACTCTGTAAACACGAACAAATTATAAACACACTGACCGATACTGCAATATTAAAACGATTAT
The DNA here is from genome assembly GCA_033459395.1 of Hemibagrus guttatus. NCBI lineage: Eukaryota > Metazoa > Chordata > Actinopteri > Siluriformes > Bagridae > Hemibagrus > Hemibagrus guttatus. The sequence continues at coordinate 11,507,247 of JAUCMX010000014.1, read as the reverse complement.
AGTAAAAACACAAGCCTTACCTGCTGTATGACACAGACAAAGCCACGCCCAGCAGGATGATTGACAGCACGTGTCTCCATAACAACTCCACACATCTGGCATTATTTGTCTGATGCATTCTGTAAGGGGGGGAAAAGGTCTAGCATTCGGATTTTTTTTTTTTTTAAATTTTTTTATTTCTAGCAAGGATCAGTTTATTCTTATCCAAGACAAAAGATTAATATCCAATTGCATCTAATATTTTAATACACAGTTTTTTTTTCTTTTGTTAAAGCATCCATCATGGTACGAAGGTTACTGTATAACAGAGTAGAGTAAAACATCAATGTGAAAATGATAATGTTATACCCTTGTGGACCTTTGTCTATTGTGTGTCCTATCTGTTCTGTTTTATGTCTTATATATGCATTATACTGACCTGTGTAAAGACTCACCTTAAATAAAGAAAGAGGAAAAAGTAAACGACAAAGAACCAGATGAACTGCGAGTGGCTGGACGGCATGCCATACTCTGTGGTTACTGTGCTGTGGCCTCCTGAAATAACATTATGCAGCATAAGCTAAATGCATACGTACTATATACAACATTACAACACAGTTATGTTACTATGAGCAAAATGAATTGTAAATTCATATTTTTAAACTGATTTCAACTTCTATCCAAACTGCAATTGGTGAAGCATTGGTGTGCCTCCTTCCCGGGCCCTGTTCTTCATACATTTAACAAATCAGGAACATGAGTCTCCGTACAGCCTTTATGAATGCATTTGTCAAAAGAAGGATGTATTGAAATCACTGTGTGTTTATGAAGAAATCACTTCCGGGACATCCTGTTTAAGTGGAAACCCTTAGATTTTTCCTCTACAGGTGTCTCCATCCATACAAGAAACTGACCAAGACGTGAATTAAGGAACCCTGTGCCCACTGTAGCATATGATTCCCATTCCTGGATGACAGGAGTGGAACCTGATGTGGTCTTCTACCGTTGTAGTTTGTAAAGAGTAGCTATTTGAGTTAGTGTGGTCTTCCTGTCAGCTCAGCCTGATTAGACAATTGCAGAGCTACATGTGTTCAAAGTGCGCGGATGGAAAGTATGCATCATTGTGATTTTGTGAATATATTGGTTCTAAATGCACAAATCTAATTTTTGTCTTACACTGAACAAGCCAGCTCTTGTGCAGGTTTGAGCTTGCGCACTAGCCGTACTGGTAACAACAACAACAATCTAAGAACAGTTTCAAAAGTTATGTCAAATCCAATGATTCAGGAAGCCAGGTAAGAAGAACGAGCTCCTGATAAAGTCTTGAAGTCAGAAAAACAGAAGTAATAAAAAATGAAGGGAGGGGCTTACCTCCACATGGGCGGGGCTCCTGTAGGATGTGCTTCAGCAACCAGTTTAGCCCTTCGTTCATCACCAAACCGGCAAAAAACGAGATCTGCACGAGACATTAGATTCAGTAACTGATCTTAACAGATCATATCATTTAAAAAACGTCAAATGATCTGCTAGCTCTTTCATTTAAAGTTATCTAACTGAGCAATGTCTACTCAACTAGCCACACTTTTAAATGTACATACAGTCCAAGACCCAAAGTTTAAAGCATTAATCATTTCCGAGTGTTGTAAGCACAAAAAATTCCACAAGCTGCATCAATATTATTTGAAATGATTTTGCTTTCTGTCAAAGGTTTATTAGACTTCTAGAAGAGCACCTGAAGAGCTAAATGCTCAGACCTGCCACAGCGGAGCAGTACCCTGGTGTGGCATTAAATCTTACAGAGAGGTAGGAAGACTCACCGTGTGCAGCTCTCTCTTGAAGACAATGAGTGTGACAAATCCAACCAGGATCGCCATCGGCAGCAGACTGGCATACGCCAGGATCTGCCCTGCCAGATCACCTGTTTGTTAAAAAGAAAGCATAAATAAATCCAACAGAATTATAAGATCTCGCTATGGACATTCCCCAACAACTTTGAACTTGAGCAAGACTTTATCTGGTTTATTTGAACGCCAGCCATTAGTGAGTTAGGCTTATGAAATGTATACATTACATATAAAATATATTATTGCGTACAGATCAAAGCATTCGAAGCAGTAAAGGACCAGTGTGGGTGCAGAGTTTTTTTCCCCCAACCATGCAGGAGCGACACCTGATTCCACCTGTTTAATCAGTTGAGCTTTCAGTAGACTAAGATGTGGCTTTAGCTTGGTTGTGATGAAATCCTGCACCCACATTAGCCCTTTGCAGATAAGTTTGGGTACACCCCTGGTTAAGATCAATCAACACAAAGACATATTCACTTGTTAACTCTCTTGCGCAGAGGCCAAAAAATGGAATTTGCGCCCGTTTTGTTGTGTCCATATTCAGCATTGAATGTCTGTGTCATGTCACAGTGGTGGTTAGTATGAAGCTCATATCATGGGGGCGGTGGTACTTCAAGTGGTTAAGGCTCTGGGTCGTTGATCGGAAGATCGGGGTTCATACCCCAGGACCGCCAAGCTGCCACCGTTGGGCCCTTGAGCAAGGCCCCGAACCCACCCTGTGCTGCATCATGGCTGACCCTGTGCTCTGACCCCAACCCCCAAGGATGTATATGTGACAAATAAAGATAACTTAAAACTTAAAAAATATTAAAGTAGATATTAAGGGGTTTAAGTACTAGTAGATAGACATAAGCATTTCTATTTTTCCCCTGGCCTTCTAGAGGCAATATTTTCATAGAAAAGTTTCAAAAAAACAAACAAGAGAGTTAATGGTGAGATCAAACCCATTTCTGCTCTCTGAGATGCCCCAAGTGCTTCTTCATAAGCATCTAAAATTTCAACCACTAAAATTCTGTTCCTTTGCATTTCCTAGCTTTGCATAAAGGGTCAGGAATGTAGTCAGGCAGTCTTTAAATGTGATGCAAGTTAAGTATTTGTGCAAGTTTTACCATTGCCACTACCATGTTTGTTGCTGTCCAAAGAGACTTTTGCTGTACTGTGATCTCCTATTGGTGGATTTTAGATGAGCAACGTTGCATTGGTCTGAGATTTTAACCCACAATTTCTCACACTGTCACAACTTTAGCATCAGGTAGTCTCATGCATCAGACATTCAGGTAATGGTTTGTCTTAGGCTATGCCACACAAAACTGGAAAGACTTCAGTAGTTTAAGCCGTCATCTGATTTGTTGGATTCTACAGCAGTTCTGGGAGACGCGCGGCGCGTTTTTTAACAGTCCGCCTGGAAACAAAGACATTGTGACGCTCTGCTTCGATCATGGAAGAAGGAAGCCGTCGTTGTTACAACTGTGACAATGAGCACATCATTTTCCAAATGATGTGAAGTTCATGGTACAGAGTGATTCATTTGCACATCCTTTTTAAACGAACAATCTATGGTTGTATGCCGGTCTGTTCATTTTCATAGACCGCTGAAAACAGCACTTTTTTTATGATTATAATCTTGTTACACTGTACAAAATGAGCCCAATAAAAATTCCAACAACATATTGTCCAACGTTCTTCACGTCAGATTAAATGAAGAATAGAGCTAAATACTATGTTTTGCCATACTGGGCGTGCAGTGATACAGCACATGTTTTGCTCTTTAAGCTCTTTGACTGGAAAATTTTTCTTACGGTGCAATCCTGACTTTAAGCCGATTGACACCAAGTGCTTTCAGCAGTCTTTGCCAGTTATTAATGTGGATTGAATTTGTCAATCATTAAAACTGTTCACTTTGTCATTCAGTAATCCTGCGTTCTGTTAGTAACTAGAGGTGTTGCACAGTTGCTTATTATTATTTAGGCTTGTGTGTAAGGATGTAGTGAGACGTCCTTGAAGGCCTGACTTAAGGGAGGCTCTAGGCTATGGGGACTGATTTAATACACCTGCACTGAAGGGAAATTAAGCTGCAGTTGTGTTATCTTTTCTATGCCATGGATGGGATAGGCCTGGAAAACCGAAAAGACATGAATTAATTCTCATATTCCCTATTCCATATTCCATATACATTTCTATCATAGCCAGCATTAACATCCTCAGCAACTTGTTGTAAAGTAGCTCTTCTGTAGGACTGCTCCCCATGCACATCAATGAATCTTGGGCACCTATGACCCTGTGGCCAGTTTATCGGTTGTCCCTCCTAGGATCACTTTTGGTAGGTACTAACCACTGCATACCAGAAACTACCCAAAAGACCTGCTGAATTGGAGAAGCTCTGATTCAGTCATCTAATTATCACAATTTGACCCTTGATCCATACACATGCCCATTTTTTCTACTTCCAACACATCAAATGCCTAATATATCCCACCCCATGACAGGTGCCACTATTACGTGATAATCAATGTTATTCACTTCACCTTTCACTGGTATTGATATGTTTGATGTGTGTTTATAGATTTCCCTTTCTACCATGTTATATCTTACTCACAGTGTAAAACAATTCCAATAACTTCTTGGCAATATTCTGTAACAGACTGTGTAAATGCCCTATTGGGATGAATAAAATATCTGTCTGTCTGTCTGTGTGTGTAACACACATTCTCCATGTCAGATTATACGGTAAAGCTCCTCTAATGACCTTTTTGTCTGTACATAAACGTCACTGTAAAACCAGCTTAAAGCATTTCAAAATAAATAGCTGTAAATGTGGTCATGCAGTTGACAAAATGGAGATGAAACATGATAATAGATCGAAAAAAAAAAAAATCACCATTTATTAATGCTACATTAACAGTGACTGGAGTCCATTCATATTCACAGCTGGCGACTTTTAGTGACATTAGTGACAGTGACCGTTTGCGACTATATGTGGGCGTGTCCAGTGTTGTAACAAAGTTAAAAAAAGTTTAGCTTTATGCAAATATGGAGCGACTCAGTGCAGCCGCTACCAATGGGAGTGAAGATGGTAGAGCGCATGTGATCTGTGGCGAAGAGCACACACTGCTTCATCTCGTAGGATATGATGCAGATAATCATTGCTGAACAAACGCCAAATCTTCCACCAGAATGTTCCATTTTAGTGGGAAGAAAATTGATTCGGAATGCGTTATTATGACAACCCGTAGTCAGAACGCCTCCTGATATCAGACTTCATAGTACAGCAACTGGAGACTTGCAGTGATAAAATCCCTGTGTGTGTGAACACAGCTCAAGTCAAGTCATCACTTAGAAGAGGACTTTTTTTTACTACAGCGTTCAGATCACGCTGATTGATTATGTACACAAAATGTAGTACATATCTGTAACCGCAGGTCTAGGTTCCTGGAGTGCCCCGGGACTACAGTGCTTTCCCTGCTCTTCCCTGCAGTAAGGCCTGTTGATTTGCCAATTAGTGAGCAGAGACAACAATAACGCCTACAGGTAAGCGAGTACTCCAGGAAAAGGATTTAGAACCTGTGTGTTAAAGATCTTCGTGTCAAATAACACGAGATCGCCATTTCAGACAAGTAAAGACTTTCGTAGTCACAAAACTGTACACAGAAACTAACACTGAGTAAATCCTCGTGCTCCATGTCCTCATTTCAGGTCCCAAGATATTCAGTGGGTGGATTTTTAGTCTGTCTTAATATAGCCATCCTAAAAAAAAATAACAGTAATTGGGACGACAGCCTCCTCTCGGATAGCTCCTGGATGTTTTCACTCCGACGCATTGAACAGGACCAAGCCAGACTCCACTGCCCACCAGCACAAGCTCATATTTCCCCGCCAGTTTTAATCTGCCATCACATGCCAGGGAATCCCATTAGCTGGCTACTGTCCGAAACCTCATGATAGAGTACTAAACAGTATGCAAAAAAATAAAATAAAAAATAATACGGAACCACCAGTGGCTTTCTATGACAAATCCTTATAATACAGTACTAAATAGTATTAGTGCAGACAGGAGGCTTTATGGGACGCACTATTTTGACACACTGTCTACTATAGTAGTATGCAAGCTGGCCACACCTTCCTCAGAAAAAAAACATGAACGTTACAGCTGAAAAATAAAATGCACACACTATTAAACCGGTCCTTGAACGTGCAACACAATGTCTAGCTACACTGTACTCTGACCTAACAGATAAAGTGCTTTATAATGCGGAACCCATGTCATAAAATACTCAAAAGCACGTCTGCATAAGAATAGTGTGCTGCAGGTTATAGTTTGATTCATTCACCCAAATTAAAAATGCACATACACACACACACACTATATTATATTATATATATATATATATATATATATATATATATATATATATATATATATATATATATATATACACACACACACACACATACATACATACACACACATACACGTACATATATATGTATAAAATAAAAGGCTATTCTTTCGTTTGGGTTGATGGGTAATATTGATATGACTATAAAGACAATAGTACCACCAGCTAGTAAGCTAGCTCATGTTAAACGCCTCATGTTAAAAGTCTCTTTGTTTTTAAAATTCGTTTTTTAAACAAAATTACAGACAGGTGAGAAGCTCACACTGGCACATGAGCGATGCATCCTGACAGCATCTTAGCAGGTTAGCTAATAACATAAAAAAACATGGCAAGTTAGCCGACTAGCTAGCTTTGTCGCACTCTGGAAGGATTTCCTCAAAAGTGATGGCTAGAAAGTAAAAAATATATATAATTAATAAAACTGCAGAAAACAACAAAGCGATACTTTTGAGTTTTGTGAGTTTAGACGCAGGTTTTATGAACAGTTAAATGCCTAATGCCAGCAAAAAGTCCCAGACAGTAGGGAGAGTACATATATAAACGCGCATGCGCGAATCAAATGCACAATTGGGCAGCTTTAGTTAAACTCCCTGCGATCGTTATTTTCTTTCTCGCCCGTATTCCGTTTAACCACGCCCTTCGGATATAGGATTGGATGGCAGTATCCCACCTCCAAGGTGGAGTTAGGGTAGACTGCAAGTAATTCCAGTAATGTCCCAGATAATAATTACGCGCAGCCACGGAATTCAAACCAATCGCAAAGTAGGAGGTTGGGTTTGTCGGAATATGAGTGGAGAAAAAAACAAATCGCCTGAACGAAGTATGCGCGCTTTCCTATAGTATCACTATTTGGCAAGCGATCCCTTAGTCGTGTCCATTCAGTTGTAAAACCTCACACAGCCTTTCCAGCAAAGATAAAGTGCTGTTCGACGATGTGACTCACTTTAGTAAAAAAACAAAGAATCGAAATTTATACTCACCAGCTGGATACTCTACGTGCGTTAAAGATATCGACTGCCATCGAGGTGGTGCCGAGCACTGCTCTTCCGCCGCCATCTTACCCGGACACCGGGCATCTAGATTCGACGAATCAGCATGGAACGCCTGTGCGGCTTCAGCCAATCAGCGTTTACCGCGCGCCGTCAAGATAATCGGCCATTCACCATGGAGATTCTCAGAGGGAGAAAAAGTCTGCACAGGAACCAGCGTCCAATCAAACACGTGCAGTTGAACGATCTCGACCAATCAGTGGGCGACAAACTGGACATACGAAAACTGGGCTATTTCAAATGGAAGAGAAAAAATATATATAACTGAATGAAGAAATGTTGTTCAATTTATACATTACGGAAAGTCGCCAATAATCACGGAATATTTCAGTGCAATAGATATCTTGTAATATTATCTAAAATATATAAAAAAAAAAAAAATACCAGCTAAATATTAAAATGCGACTATTATTACTTTGCCCTTGTTTTCACGGAGTCTTACACCAGAAAGTATCCTACTGTACATCTAGTTAGTGTGTGTGCTGTTAAAGAGATCTGTACTCCATTTATACACTGGATTAAATGTTCATTCATTCAACAGTAAATTGAGTTTTGAGTGGCACACAGCTGTGAAGTGAATATTTGTATAAAATAGTCTGCAATATGTTACACATCCTTCACAGATCGTTCACTGCAGGTTCTCAGTGATGAATAATGAATAAAAGACGACAGGGGCATTACTGATGACTGGTGATATATATGTGATAAAGTATATACTGTAAATGTTTTTATACTGGAGAAATGCATCAACTATTACAATTTATTAATGAATGAGAATTTGTGCTTTTTAGCTGTTTATAGTTGCATTTAATATTGTGAAACAGCTGTGAGACAAGTTAGTTCCTG
>JAUCMX010000014.1:11484132-11494132 GCA_033459395.1 Hemibagrus guttatus | reverse complement strand
ACAGGGAGAACATGCAAACTCCACACACATGGCAGAGGTGGGAATCAAACCCCCAACCCTGGAGGTGTGAGGCAAACGTGCTAACCACCAAGCCACCATGCCCCCTTGGTATGAAATCTTTACATGCAAATTTTTTTATGGTTGGGGTCAACCCATTTGTTTTGAGAAACATGGAAAAGTGAAAAATATTTTAGCTCAGTAAAGTGTATTTTTTCAGAGCTATAGCAGAAAATGTCAACATTTCTCCATTTGAAGGGATTTCCCAGGCGTCCACATGAATATAAACACAGGACCAGAAAGTCATACAGAATACAGGCACAAATGATCCAATGCAATTCCCCATGCTTTGAATGCTAATCATGTACAAACTGTGCACAAATGAATGAACTAGAAATCTCATTTTACTTGCAAATTCTGGCCAATTTTTTTTTATTTATTTTTGGCACTTCTGTGCATTATTTGGGCCATCAGCATTCCAATATCAACCTCCAAGAAAGTAAAAACGCCCAAAAAAAATACAGGCAATGCTTTAGAGGCAACCTATATGACTACTCAGTATTTCCATAAAAATAGATTGAAACAGTTTATGCTGGATTTGTCATGATATTTAAAAAATACAGCGCAAATTCAGAAAACGAAGGCCAGGACATAGGTTGGACTTGGTTGGAGTGAAATAGAAGGAAATGGAAATGAGAAAACACAACATCATGAGACGAAATACACAATTTGAAACACTTGAAAGCAAAAGAATTGCACATCTATTGTTTTCCCCATTAATACATAATTAGATGTGTGTGTATCCCTGGTATTGAGTATGAATTACATATTACATGATTTTTTTTGTACTGAGTTTAATTAGCTAGTCCTGAAAGCCTATAGAAAAGTAGTGTTTATCTTGGAGGGAATATGACTTAAGAGTCAGTAGCTTTGATTAAAAGATTATTTCTGTTACATATTTGGGATTACTCTAGCGACTGATGAGAAAACACACACAAATTTGGTGTGTTTAAAACACCGCCGTCAACGTCTCGCCTCCGTTTTCTCAGGTTCATCTCCAATCTCTATCTATAAAGCTTCACAGCTGTTCCATCGTATTTTCAGTTCAGCTGTAAATTGTGAGATAATACTGAATTAGCACAACTGTAGACTTCAACCTCACATGGCTAACTCCTCCATCTAAACAACAGCTCACACAGATTTGATATCTGATTTTGTTTAAAGCTTGGGAAAAGTCAGGGAAAATCTCCTGGTGCACACTACTCCAATTGTGCAACATAATGCAAACAGGTCATTTAAAAAAAAAAAAAAAAAAAAAAAAAAAAAAAAAAAAAAAAAAAAAAAAATACACACCAACCAAAGGAGTTGATAAGGGCAAGTTGAAAATAACATTGGGAAAAACATAGGGCTGTATCCTAATCCTACATTAGGGGGGGGGGGGAAAAGCATTTTAACACAGAAAAAAACAGCAGTACAATGGGAATTACAAGAGCAGGATTAGGGAACACTTAATGTTACATAATGTAAACTAAAGCATAACGATATCATTTATTATTGGGTCAGACTTTTGTGATCTGCAGTTCATTTACAGTAGAAAGCTTTACCATACTAATAAACCATCAAGTTCGACTGTACATGAGACCCAGTCTTAGCCAACCCGTGAGCTCACCCTTTACAAGCATCGCTCGCATTCTTCAGTGCCCTAAATACCCGTTTAGCTGTCCTGAATGATAATTATAACCTGTTTGAACAGTACAATTACAGGAATTAGACTGCGGATATTGAACAGACAGTAACCACCTGCCGAAGAGCTTGATCTAGCTAAAACAGAAACCACCTCTGACTGTTGGAGTACATACAACATACATTCCACACATTCTTCTACTGTCAGATCTTCAGTAACACATATGACCAGTGACATATATAATTATGTGCAAAGGTGTGTTAAGGACAAAGAAAAACAGAAACCCTAGCAGCAAGAAACAACTTAGACTAAGTGTATGTGTTATTCTGTGGTGTTATTGTTCGTGCAGCTTCCTCAGTGGTTGTGGGATTAAATTAGGCCCGGAACACGGCAATTCTCCGTCAACCTTCCAGACTGTAGACCTGAATACTCTCAAAGGAAATCCGAAAATCTAGATCTAGCTGGAGATCTGACGGACGAGTGGAACTTGGATCAACATCCGAGTCTTGTGTTTAGTTAAAACACTGCGAAAACAATATTCCTCGGCTGAAGGTGACACAAAGTGATAGTTTCCAATTATCTCAGCGGCTGGAATTTCAAAAGTAATATGTCCAGCTGGCAGGCACTCTCCATATCATCCACCTATCCATTTTTTTTTTACTGCTTATCCTACACAGGGGTCATGGCGAGCCTGGAGCCTACATCAAGGCTGGGGGGACATCCTGCACACCCATCGCAGGGCACACTAGAACACACACCACAGACAATTTAGAGATGCCAATCAACGCTTTTCTTTGGACAGTGGGAAACTGGAGTACCCAGAGGAAAATCTCAAATCAGGGGGAGAACATGCAAACTCCAGACACAAATGGTGGAGTTAGGAATCAAAACCCCAACCATGGAGGTTCAAGGCAAAAAGTGCTAACCACTAAACCATCTTGTCCCCCTACTATAGAATATCTTGCAATGCATTGAAGATTTTCAGTGATTGATTGTAGATCTGAACATCACTTCATTTATTCTAGATTTTGTCAGTCAGGCTACAGGAATTGTGTTCTTCAGTTGTGCCAGGTAGCATGCTGTGAATCAATTAGATCTGCATGGTGCAGATACAACATGGAGACTCCCATAAAATCCATTTCAGCCAGACAATTTGATTAATACAGTGCAATATATGCAGGAGTTACCACCAACTGCTACTTCAGGATCTGTAGTTTCAGCAAGAGAATCCATGCCGAGTGTCGATTTCTGCAGAGAAATTGTAGTTCTGCAAACTGCACCTGTTCTTGAATTCAACCGCTCTATTATACTCGGTCTTGCTGAGGAGATTTAAAACCGCTAAAGATTATGAACTGAGATGTGCCTCTGGAGCTGGAATTAAAGAAGTTCAAGATATTTCCTTTTTTCTTATAGAAATTTCCATGTATAGTATCATCAGTCTTGTGTGTCCGTGCTAGCAGGCAGTGCCCCATTAGCTTCCGGCACACTGTTGATGCCCAGGTAGCCCAGCAGGATGTCTGTGCGCCTATGAGATAAACTCAAAATGTCTTCGGCTAGTGACTGAGTTGATGTGAAGCGCACTTTGTCGTGGTCAAACATGTCTTTCAGGTACTGCACAATTTGTTGCTATTAAAACATAGGAGAAGAAAAAGCATTATTTTTGTAAAGCATTACAAAGATAAACTTTGGTAAAGCTTATGTTAGTGCTCAAAACAAATGGAATCTTTTTCTATATGTTCCGAAATTAAAAATACACCTATCAAATATTTATTTTTCTCTACAATACATGTGTCAAATATTGGCACCACTAGAAATTCCTTTGAACAAAATATAACTGGAGCAAGGTCCAATCTATATTTTAATTTTTTAAGCAGTGATCCATGACTTCCTGTTTCACTAAGTTAGACTATATGCGGCGACACACAGTCATATTTCCCTTGGTCATTTATCAACATGGAAAAGATTACAGAAAATACAAAAAATAATATATTATTTATAAATAAATAAATAAATAAATCAGACATAGAACTTTATATAACAATGCACATAAAAAAAAAATTCACAAATAAAAATGGCTATATCCACAGTGAAGACAATAATGATGAAGTTTAAAACAAGAAAGAAAGATTGGCACTAGGGTTAAGAGAGGTAAGCGTTGCTGTGAGGATCATGGTTAGACTTGTATTTGGAGAAGATGGTGCCGTTTTGGAGTCACCAAATTTTCAAATACACAGTTAGACAGCACCTTCATGCCAGCAAATTATATAGAAGGCATGTAAAATGGAAGCCTTTTTTGTCATCTAACCTCAAACGTATGTGCCTGATGTTCTCTAGACACTACTGGAACTTCGACTGGGTTCAATAGTCAGATGAAACAAAAATAGAGTATAGTGGCAGCAAACACTGAATGTCTTTTTGGCATTAAAATAAAGATGGTTAAACAGAAAAGCACCTAACACCTACTCTTGGGTATAGTGGAGGATCTGTGGTGATGTGGGACTCTTTTTTCTTCCCAAAGACCCTGGAAGCCTATTAGGATACATCGCAATTTGAACGCCATGAAGTGCCTTGAGATTTTAAATGTGGCTGCTGTTACAACAGGGTCAAAGTTGGATCAGAGCAAGACCCAGAACATGTTTAAATGCTACACAAAAAATGTTGTAATGACCACACATGGTCCTCTATCCTAAACCCCACTGAAAAACTGTGGGGTGAGCTGAAGAGGAGAGTCTAAAAGAGAGGACCTAGATTTCCTCAAAAATTCTAGCAGAAGACACAGTGCTGTTATGACAGAAAGAGGAGTTTACGCATAGTACTAAAAGTAGCACAGGCAGTCATTGGAAAAATGTATATATTCTGAGCATATTTTAGAAGCTTGCTCATGTTTCCTCAAAGAAACACAAAACTAGCCAAAGCCATTGTTTCAAAATGATGCTCAGGCTGGGACATCAGGCAGCATAACACCCATGGAGGAAAGCGTTATCTACCCTCTTCCACATAGACGAACTCACAGACATCCACAACTGGCCATCTAGTGTTGGTAAGAGAATCTCCATCTCTCAGATCCAGATAGCACTACCAAATTTGCTCCCTTGAATACCGGTCATAGATGGTTGTGGCACTGTCAGGATTCTAACTCACAATATCCTGATGATGAAGTGTAGAGCATTTCTCTCTATTTAAAACAAAAAAAAAACATTAGGTGTTGGACTTGAAGTGCACATCTTACCTTAAAAATAGTGCACACTTCAGTCAGGTGTTGTCTGGGCCCCAGAAAGCCGAACGCCAGAACTGGACTCACGTGTTCCGAGATGGCATAGAAATGAGATATGAACCCATCTGGAACCTAAACAAAGCAACAAATGTTTATTTACTTTATATTTACATTTTTCATTCATTCATTTGTCTTTATCCATCAATTTGCTTAATTGAATCGTCTAAAAATGTGGCACAGTACACCTCCGGAAATTCTCCAGTTTTGGTAGTTAGCAGAGTTTTAATACAAGGTGGCACACAATTATTATTATTATTATGTACACAAAGAATAAGATTACAGAATAATGAACTTTTTCCTTCTTTTCTCATAGCAAACAGACAATAGGCAGATTGTAAATAATGGTGTATGAAACCTGAGGAGTTCACTGGCTTTTTAAGTTTTATAATAGCTTACCATCAGTAACCTTCTTTTGGCTTTCAGCACTGACCAACATGCTGTAGCTAAAGCCTGAGAGACAAAGAGAGTTGTTAAGTGGTTGTTAAAACAAAATGTATGAATTATTCAGTAAAATAACATCACTAGCAGACAGAATATTACACATCATACATCTCCAGACCAGTAAAGCAGCAAATGCTTTAAATTGCACTGGATGCAAGAGATCTGAACACAAGGCCAAATGTTTTCCAGCCCATTAAGGAAACTCACAAATACTAATAAGTCCAGACAGTCAGCCTACATGGAAAGATGGGAAGTTATTATGTAATGTAATGTAATGCAGGGTGATGATATTGTATCTCAATGTAAAAATCCTGTGTAATCTGGAAGTCATGAAACCATGTGTCAAGTGCATGGTGAAACAATGCCTTTTTCCAAAATGAAATCCAAATCAGGAATATACTTAATATTTTATTCAAGTAGGGGGAGGAAATGTATTATGATTGGAATCGCAACCCAGGACAAGTCAACGATCCCCTGTGTGTAGACAACTCAACAATCCCCTGTGTGTAGTCTCTACAATTGGATCTCCAATAATCAATATCAGAGGCCTGTTCTGAACTCTCATTCAGTCTTTACTGAATCAAAACCTAGATGCTTTAGAAATTCTGGACATTCAGAGTAGTCTCGTCTAAAAACCAGATTCACTTCACAGTGAATCACAGATCTTTCTCAGTGATGTCTGGACAACAGCTGACTAATCTGCTACTGTTGCTGGACCGTTTCCATGTTTTTACAGACAAGCACACCGGTGGTGTGGTGGTAAAGAGAACAAAATTCCAACAACAAATATAGAATATTTTACAATACAAAAAGGTGTATACTAATCATAATAATTAAGACATGATGCGTTTCAGTTTGTTTTTACTCCACTATTGTCTATGTACTGTAACCATATGCTATTAGACAAGTGTGTGTGTGTGTGCACAAAAACAAATGGTTGCACCATTTAATTTGGAGGAATACTGGAAGGAAGGACCTTGACTTAAAAGATAATGGTAGTGGGCAGCAAAAAGCAGTTCATTGTTTGTGCAAAGATAATCCCCACATGGTGATATAAGCATTTTGAAACTGTTTAAAAGAATGTGTTATGACTGAGTTTAACAGTTGCTCCATGGACTTTTATTGATTTTCAATAAAATCTACTCTCGACATCAAAACCCAGAGACCCCGAGAGCTTCTTTAGAAGAAACTTCTACCACATAAACTGTTTGCAAGTATGAAATCACCGTCTCTTTAAAACTGTCCGAGAGCCATCGATTCCGTAAGACAGCCACCACGGAGGTAGGTGGGTTCTCCAGGTCCTCAAATGCATCCATGAGGATGAAGTCCAACACAATGTCAAAGAAGTTCATACACACCACCTGTGTAGAAATCAATGGCCAGAGGTCACCACTACTAGACAATTTTATAAAAGTTGCACATAACCTTCAGATATATCCTTAAATGGCCGTGACAATTGAAAGAGTCAAGTAGACATATAGGCACAGAGAGAATAAAAAGTGTGTGTGTGTGTGAATATGAGAGAGAGAGAGAGAGAGAGAGAGAGAGAGAGAGAGAGAGAGAGAGAGAGAGAGAGAGAGAAAAATGGAAAGGAAAACTGAAACAGAGAACAACAGACACAGACCCCCCGGCCCTCAAGTTCCATCTTGGTGATTGGCCATGTCTCCTCTCGTTGAGTGTACAGCAACATGTCCTGATAACTCTCCAAAAATGCCTTTGGACTCTATATACACACACACACACACACACACACACACACACACACACACACACACACAGAGTGTCATTTGGAAAATTATACATATTGTCTGCTGTGCCATTCTGTCTAGAAAAATATGCTTTTTTGTGCTGGTCATTGTAATATTCCTAATTCAATATATAGTAAAGTTCTGTATATTCAACAACTAAACAGATACCATAGTCCCTATAGTACTCTACTCACAATTTTGGTTGTTTTCAGGTTTCCCGACCTGACTGGATCACAAAATTTTTAAAAATGTTTGTCACTCATTTTGCACAAGTTATTATAAATAGGGCTCCTGATACTACCTTGTTGGCTTTGATCATGAGTCCATTGATCATCTGTTTGCCTGTTTCCATGAAGAAATTCTTGTGAGTCTCATCCACCAGTAACACCTACACACACACACACAGTCAAAACCTACAGACTACAAGAAACATCACAGGTAGTGAGTGAAGACTGAAAGGAAGAAAAAGAGAGGAAACCACAAAAACCAAACCAGAAGAAATAAAAATAGGAGTATAGGTGTGTGTGTGTGTGTGTGTGTGTGTGTGTGTGTGTACTGACGTGGAAAGCCTGTCGGACACAGTGTAGCTTAGCCAGGAAATCCTGATCGCTGTAACACTCCAGTAAATCTGTTCTAAAGACCATACAAACACATGCACACTTTAAGTTTTAAAATATCTTTTAACTAAATGTCTAGAACCACAACTGTGTACTGTTTAGCATCTAGTACCTGAGTGATCTGCATTCCACTTTCCCTTCTCTCACTAAACTCAGTGCCTCTTCATACAGAGCTGCAGGTTTTAGGGGCTGATAAACCTCATCGAAAGTGAACGTATCAAACAGCTACAGCACAGAGAGAGACAGAGAGAGAATCCCGATTTAGCTTTTTTATTAAGATTATTAATGATTTGGGGACATTTCAGTAATTGGGATTTGCTTGCATTTGATTGTTTTCTGTTAAACACATTTCCCACCTGTCATTCAAAGGTAAAAAGAGTATGAAAACTGTAAATATTTTATTTGTAATAACAAACATTTATATTGTCCGGTATAAGAACTCCCTGACTGTTTGAGTGACTGTACTGTACATTTTCACATCTTTATTGTTTGCCTCCAAACAATCAACAATATATACTGGTAGGCCATACTTCTGTACAGTACTTATTTTAATAAAATGCTTTCTTATGCTTTACAGTGGGCTGCAAAAAGGTGTGTATGTGTTTGTGTGTGTACATTTTTGCCAACCTCAGCTGCAGAGAAAAAAGAATCGTCTGATGTGATGGTAGCGGCATCATCATCCCGGACACCATGGGAGCTTTCCACAATTGGCAGAATTAATGTGCCTTCACTCTCTGCTTTACATACACAACCACATACAAAATAAACAGAAAACACAGAAATCAATCAATCAGATAATATAGAGGTTGGACAATGAAATTAAAAACACTGGCAAATATAATGTTGGAGGGTTTAGAGCAGAGTGTGAAAGTTGAATTAGCAGAACAATAGCACTAACTGTACATAAAGCATTGCAATCCACACAATGTAATGGGAGTTGAAAAAATGTTGGTGCACATCTCGCTGGTGCATCTGTGAGCCACGTTATTCAAGCTAATGTCGACATATCACATCCAACCGGATTAACTGTCAATGCAATCTGAACGGGAGGATTGTATCCAAAAAAAAACATAAAACCACAGCTGCCCCACTCACTGCAAAATGAAATGTGCTTACCAAGGTCAGCTAGTAGGCTTTCTGCTGGTATTGTGCTGCCAAAATCTTCCTGTAAATGATAAGCTCGGTGCAGAAGGGACTCCAGTTTTTCTGCAAATTTTCGATTACGGGCTTCTGGCTGTTATGATCACAACACACACACATACACACCTTAATCAGTTAATAGTGCTATTTAACAAGATGATTTGGTTCCGGAAATATAGCATTGCAATAATTAGAGCTAAACTTATTCAGAAGACATTACAATCTTGTGCATTCACTTAACTGCATCCCAAAATGCAGATAAAACTGAAGCAATGAAATTCTTAATATAATACTAAAATATTTCCACCAAGGTAAGGTAACATTTAAATTCAACTATTACAAATACTCCATCAGTTCAATAGTCCTACTACTTTGTAAATGAGCTTATGTGTGTAAATATCTGACTTGTTACACCAAATATCTCACTTGTTACACTCTACACTATTGCATATTCCTATGAGGCATTAAAGCCAGAGTAATGGTGAGATGAGCGGATTTTATGGATTTTACCGTGAGTGCTGCCCCCTGTCGAGTGAGACTGTTAGCAGAAGAGTTGGACGGAGTCTGGTGTCTGATGTTCAGCGCCTGCTCCCATTTTTGCAGTGCTTCCTCAAATAGCTCCATACCTACAGGGAGTAACAGTTTATTACCACTGACTATATAATGTGCTCAACATGATAGCATTTGAAAAGTGAAGAAATAATGTCTCTGATGCCCTCTAGTGGCTGCGTGTAATGTAATATTTAACCTGAAGTTACACTGATCCAGCATAACATTATGAGCACTGACAGGTGAAGTGAATAACACTGATTATCTCCTCATCATGGCATGGAACAGTGGTGAACCGGCGACAGGGTCATGGGCGGCCAAGGCTCATTGATGCACTTGCGGAGCGAAGGCTGGCCCGTGTTTTCCAATCCAACAAACGAGCTACTGTTGCTGAAATTGCTGAAGAAGTTAATGCTGCTTCTGATAATACACGGTGCATGACGGGTCCCCCTTTTGCTGCCAAAACAGCCTTGACCATGATGAGGAGATAATCAGTGTTATTCACCTCACCTGTCCGTGCTCATAATGTTATGCCTGATCGGTGTATATG
>JAUCMX010000014.1:11439132-11479132 GCA_033459395.1 Hemibagrus guttatus | reverse complement strand
AAACCGGAAAAACAGCTTTTACATGTGATGCAAGAACGGAATGCCAAATCCTACAGCTGGACAATGGCCAATGGTTGCTTTTGTCAAGGGAGGAAAAAGTATGTGCTACATGATCATATACACATTTCTTTTCCTTACTCCATATTAATGCACTTAACTAGCTCACTATACTTACTACTTATTACATTATATTAACCACTTCTGAGGTTTTCACAATAAAAAAACATAGCAGAACACTGGAGCTTTTACCTGAGCAGTGGGCAAGCTAATAAATGCATAATTTATCATACATTTGTATATGGTTATAAAAATATATCCATACATTCACAGAGAAGGCTGAGAAGGCTGTGTCCCAAACCCCACACTATGCACTATGCAGTTAAGATGCCTCATTTAAGGTGACTTTGAGAAATGAAGCTGTAAATGTACTGACATAATACATAACAGTACAGCAGAAAGCAGTTTGGTATGCTTATTTTTCCACCAAAGATCACCTTCGTCACTGAACAGCAAAATAATCCTACATGCTGTAGCTTGAATTGTGGACGATGTGCATGTGAATACATGCATTACATGTGTAACACACATTTTGCGATGCTGTTCCTGACCTCTCTTCAGTGATGTGGGCCTTCCTGAACGTAGCAGCTGCTCCGGGACGCCCACTGTCTTGGGCGCTGCCTTCTCCGCTATCTGCTTCCTCTTTCTGCTTCGTCTCTTCAGGTGGTGCGCTGTGAGTGCTAAGGCCACAGATCCCAGAGCTGTCGCAAACAGCACCTTCTTCAGGTTCGGGGTCAGTCGAAGCTGTGAGAAAATAGACTAAGAGAAGAGGAAAGGTTGACAGATAAGACCATTAGAAACATGGACATGATAATCACTGTTTTATCTATACTTTCTATCTTGTCTGTGGTATGACGAGATAAAGCTGGTGAAAAAGGCAAGATCAAATTAACTATGTTAGTATGAGTTAGAGTACAAAACCTTGATTTGAGCATGTCTATGCTGTGTGTTAGTGTGTGTGTATGTATGTGCACACACACATGTACCTGCCCAAAAGTGGAATACAGGAACACGGGTATCTCAGCCACGGTCATGGCTAAGGCCTGCATGATGGACACGCCCTCCGTTTGCCTGATTGACATCTTAACTCCCTTCTAACAAGCCGTCACATCCAGAGCTTGGCTCCCTGATTCTGGGTCGGCCAACAACCCTGCCTTCAAACCAATCTCTGATTAGCGTAGATGCCAGATCTGCCCGTTTCCTAATATCATAGGGGTGTGGCTGGTCGAGGATCAGCTTTCCTGCATCTCAGGTCCATGGCTTTTCATTTATGCTGCCTGGGAGACAAGAAAACAGTGCACAGTGGCTTTGGTTAAATAAACAGATCTCCATGTTACTGCAGTCAGATGATACAACATGCAATTTAAAAAACACAGGAACTCAGCAAGACTAGCAACAGGGTTCTTGAATATTTTTTACATAACACCAGGTGATAAACAAGCTAAAGATCATGTTTAACCAACACTGCAATCAAAACCTTTGCAGATATTAAATGCACACCTGTCTTATGTATAATCTAGACATACAGACTCACTCTGGGCAATTTGAAATAAGTCGTTTCAATTGCACCTTTTCACATCATGATCTAATGGTGTTTCCAAGACACCACTCATTCTTGATTCAGTTACAGATCCAGGATATATTTATTGTGTAAAAAAATCATGGTGTGCTGCTTCTAGAAACTTAATCAACAAAGAGATGGTGCGTCATGGCCTATGTGAAGCATTATTAATTAATAACAGCATATCTGTAGGCATTTTACACAGCAAATTGCCAATTATTACAAGTTTTTATTTATTTACAAACAGGTCACACCGTTCATAGTTATATCAGTTATAGAAATTATTGTGGCACATACACAAGACAATGTGCTTCCTCTTGTATGTAATATTATGGCAGCTATAAGGAGTCATTCCCTCGCCACTCATTCCCTCTCTGTTTACTCTCTCATGTAGCTTAGAAACCTCAATCCTCTGTCCTGAAACTGGAAAACTTAAAGGAACAGTGTGACATTGAAGTGCTGACATGGATACAAGTCTTCTTTCATAAATGTTAACATCTTCTTACAGAAAGTAACATCTATACATTCTCATTGCTACAAAACCGTTTAAAACATTTGTTCCTCATGCGCTATACAAGTGCTTGGAGTTTGCTGTTATTACAGAAACAATGACGTATAAGAACAAGCTGATTAATATAAACCTGTGATTTGCCCTGAAGCCAAAATCATAGCCATGTGATTATAGAAAGTTAATCAACACCTTCTACTAAATCGGCTTCAGGAATTCAGCATCACTGTGGAGTAAACTGAACTGTATACATGCTAGTTTTATATAGATAATCATGAATACTTCAAGTCTTTGTTTTCCTGTGTATAACAGGCCATCAAAAAAAAAATCCAAAGTGAAGATATTCAGTTTTGTGAACAAACAACATTACAAAGGAAAATAAAAAATTCTATGCACTAGTGAACACGCATTAGTCAAAAACTAAAAGCAACGTCCATGTCCAAAGGCAATGGATTTAGACTTTTAGTGTTTTTCGAGTCGATAATACTTTACAGCACAACAGAATATCCATATTTGTCCAGGTCTGGAAATAAATGGGAGTGACACTCTCAGGTCTCAATCTCAGGTTACTGCCTGTGTGGAGTTTCCATGCACATTCTCTCTGTAAGCTTCCGCACAATACTCTGATTTCTTCTAACCTCCAAAAAACACATACCAGTAGGTGACCTGGATACACTAAATGACCCCTTGTGTCCACTCTTCCACCATGACCCTGACCTGGATAAAGCGTTAACCCAAAATGAGTGAAGGATATTGAAAGAAGTCCATACTTTTCCAGAGATGTCTGAGCTGCATAAAAACCTGGTAAATGCACTGAATCATTATTTAACCATCTTATTGTGAAAGAGCCCTTTTCAGAGAAAAGCAGAGACACTATAAACAAACATTATACGCATTTAGACACACAGGAGCATTATCATTAACTGCCCCAGTACACGGCATAACTAAACAGATAAGAAAACCCTTCTAATGTCTACCATGACTTTAAGTATCAGTAGTTTGACTGCAATCAATTGCAGATATTGGAAATGGGTTTTTTTAAGGAAAAATGGAGAGTTGGTAGCTTCAGTGGACTTCTTGTAAATTCTGCAAGTTTTAACGTAACACCCAGTGTAGGCTGATAAACTGACATCACACTCGTCCTGTCAAACACAACATGCTAGCTAGTTAGCACTGCTAACAACGCTTCCAAAGCTAACACTATTGCTTCCTGTCTCATTGGGGAGAAATGTAAATAGTAATACTAACCTGCACCGAGATATTCCCTGAAGTATCTTGAAAAGAAGAAATAAAATATAAACATAACCATAACCATACTCACTCCAAAGGACTGCTGGAGAAGGACATTCTCGACGCCGCATTTCACGCACACAATCCTGCGTCACTAAGGGCGGGGCCGTGGAGTCAATTGACAACCAAATCCACCAATAGCCGCCGAGACCTGGTAAGCGTTGCCCAATCGTTTGCTAGAAGCTACGCGAGCGCGTGGAATGCGACTGTCCAATGCTATGAGCTATCGAGACATTATGAGAGCAGCAGAATACTGATCTCGTATTCTTTGTACAGAGCTTCCCATCACATGCAAGGAAGGCCCATTTCACATACTCCTTATATTCTTTCAACTTTGTTTACTTCCTGTTATTCAAACATGATCCGTTTTAATTTACCTACACGAAATGACGATGATGTCGGAACTAAGTATCTCGATGAATTTTTTACTCCGGAACATAAACATGAGCGTGCCGAGGAACATGTAAGAATGCTCATTTCCTTAGCTAGCTTATCATTTTTGTTGTTCTGCGGTTACTCACAGATAAAATGACACTATCCAGAAATATATTGTATCATATCAAAACATACTGAAAACTATGATGGCTTGCGAATCGTTTTTGTTGTGACTTAACGGAATTGCTTCGCCTGTTGCTGACACGATCCAACACTGTCTGAATCTAAAACGCCTATGTATTTCCTACGTAGGTGCACTACTACATTGGGTTTGGAATAATGGCTGCTATACTCTTAAGTAATGTAAGAGGTAAAGAAGCGAGTGCAGGCAGGTTGGAATGGGTGGAGAAAGGTGTGGGGAGTTCTGTGTGATAGGAAAATATCAGCGAGAATCAAGGGGAAGGTGTACAGGACAGTGGTGAGACCGGCCATGCTGTATGGTTTAGAGACAGTGTCACTGAGGAAGAGACAGGAGTCAGAGCTAGAGGTAGCAGAGCTGAAGATGTTGAGGTTCTCTTTGGGAGTGACAAGATTGGACAGGATTAGGAACGAGTACATCAGAGGGACAGCTCATGTTGGACATATGGTGGACAAAGTTAGGGAGACCAGATTAAGATGGTTTGGACATGTTCAGAGGAGGGAGAGTGAGTATATTGGTAGGAGAATGTTGGACATGGAGCTGCCAGGCAGGAGGCAAAGAGGAAGGCCAAAGAGGAAGGCCAAAGAGGAGGTATATGGATGGAATTAATGAGGATATGAAGCTAGTGGGTGCAAGTGTTGAGGATGCAGAAGATAGGGATAGGTGGAGAGAGATGATTCGCTGTGGCGACCCCTGAAGGGAAAAGCCGGAAGAAGAAGAAGACTCTTAAGTAGTGTACTATAGCTTCAAGCGAGGCACCTGGGATTCAGTCCGCTTTAATACCAAAATCCTTATTTACAAATAATGAGCAAACCCACTGTTATTCTTATTAAGTTATTGTTTAATAATGATTGTATTAAGTCTTGATTATTCTGTTTGTTGTATTCTTATTAAAGGATGACTTGAGCGAGAGCAATTTGCGACCTGGTGGGAGGCCCTCAGGCTCCAGCAGGATATGAAGTCTCTGGTATGATATTTTTTATTTGCTATGAAATCTGGGAATATAGATAATAAGTATGGTATCATTCAGAATATAAACATCTGGATTTTGAGGGATGTTCTTCCTGATAGATCCGCATCAACTAATATGTGCACCCTATGTGCTTTTTTTTAAATGATGTGCTTTTAGTTTAATGTGATAAATGATTGAAGTCATTCCGTGTCAATTCCACCTAATCATAATAATTTCTGTAAATGAATAATTTTCTTATCTATGTACAGAGGTTCTGTTGGATACTCCTCCTCTTGATCACTGTCTCTCTGCTGCTCTGGTACAATCACATAACCAAAACAGGAGAAGTAGTTCTGGGACTTCGTGGCTACGTGAAAATTTTGCCTGGCATCAGGTCAAGTTCACATGTAGGTTTCCAGATTTATTGTTATTTTGTCTGTGATTTTTTTTAGTTTGTTTTAGTGGTGGAAATCACAACCACAAGTCATTATGTCTACAAAAATAATGACAATTGGAATCTAATTGCACTTTTAAAAACCCATTTATAAAAATGGGTTCTATGGGTGGAACGTTCTGGCTGCCACCAAAAATAGCTAAAATGTCATTGTACTTTAAACAAGAATTTTAAATAATGAGCAGGTCTGTAAATGTTTTACAGTTATTGATGATTGTAAAAAAAAAAAAAAAAAATTGTAATAAAGGCAAAAAAATAGCGATAATGTAATATGATATACCAATCAGCCATAACATTGTGAGCAGTGAGAGGTGAAGTGAATAACTCTGATTATCTCCTCATCATGGCACCTGTTAGTGGGTGGGATATATTAGACAGCAAGTGAACATTTTTCCTCAAAGTTGATGTGTTGGAAGCAGGAAAAACGGGCAAGCGTAAGGATTTGAGCGAGTTTAACAAGGGCCAAATTGTGATGGCTAGATGACTGGATCAGAGCATCTCCAAAACTGCAGCTCTTCTAGGGTGTTCTGCAGTGGTCAGTATCTATCAAAAGTATTCTTTAAGCCCTGCAAGTCCCTTAAGTCCTGTAACTCACAAGACTTAAAGAATCTGCTGCTAACATCTTGGTGCCAGATACCACATATCAGGGATCTAGTGGAGTCCAAGCGGGACTAACACGATATTAGGCAGGTGGTCATAATGTAATGCCTGGATAAATTTCTTTGCAGCAGTACCTGGCGCTGCACTGTGCCCGCTGTGCCGTGGTCTCCAGCTCGGGTCAGATGCTAGGCAGCAAACGTGGACGTGAGATTGACAGTCATGAATGCGTGATCCGCATGAACGCAGCGCCAACGCACGGCTTTGAGGCTGATGTGGGCAATAAGACGACGGTCCGTGTGGTCGCACACTCCAGCGTGCGACGTCTGCTACACCGTGAGGCCTTTTTCTTTAACCAAGAGGCAAGCACGCGCTATGTGGTTTGGGGTCCTGAGCGGAACATGAGGCACGACGGCAAGGGACGAGTGTTCAACGTGCTGGTCAAATTGACATCGAAATACCCGGGTGCTCACATCTACGCTGTGAGCAGGGAGAAGATGATGCGGTGTGACCGTGTCTTCCAGAACGAGACTGGCAAGAACAGGTAGTCATTACAATAATATTGTTATAACATAACTTTGTAAAAAGGGTATTACTCTGTACCTTGTGAATGCACATTTAGGACTCATTTCAAGCTTTACTATGAAAATGGTCCAGTTATGCACATTTTTAAAATTACACTATATCCACGCTTCCAGGTTAAATATACAAAAGGAAGATAGAACCACTCCAGCAACAACTTTTTTTCTGTAGGTGTTGAGGTTGTTATCATAAAGTGTCATAACAAACACAATGTCTAAAATGAATGTCATGCTAGAATCAGGTAAGGCCTCCATACTACTCGTCAGCGGAAAGGGAACATTGGAATGGCTCTGATTGGAAATTATGTTGGTGGTGGACAATTCTCAGCACAGCAGTGATTTTGACCATGTTAGTACTTATGGAGGTGTTTTCTGACCTGAAGGTCACCCTAGTCAACAGGGTTTCTGACCACTGGTGTAGTGTACAAGATGATTCATCCAAATGTGCATGGAAAAAGATGAGTCTGCAAACTGCATCAAATTCGAATCAACCCTACACTGTATAGCATGCGGTGAAATGCTTCTTTTAACTAGAATAAAATTAGCCATGTGGTGAAAATAGCTCTGTATAAGTAGTAAAGGGGAAAAATGTAGAAAATGGTACACTCAACTGATCACACCAAAAAAAGTAAAAGCTCCTTTAGCATCCTAAAGGGCAGTGTAAAGTCTCTTAAGTATCTAAGGTGGTAAAGATGCTGATTGTTCTTCCTCATCAGAGTGTTGATGTGACAGGCTCATGACAGGTCCTGCTTGATGTGAACACTGAGATATCAGGGGAATTATCCAGCACCCAAACAATATCTACTCATCAGTCATTCCTTTACATTGATGCAGTGTTTTGACAAATTATCCAAAACTGTCAAAGGTTGTGATATGTTAATGCACAGCTACAACATGCACCATTATGGTGTATCCTAATCACCATTTCCAATGGATAAAGCTACAGATTAAGTGCAATACAGTGTTGCATATATGGCAACACAATACATAATTCTCTCTCTATCTCTCTCTCTCTCTCTCTCTCTCTCTCTCTCTCTCTCTCTCTCTCTCTCTCTCTCTCTCTCAGAATGAAGTCTGGTGCTTTCCTCAGCACCGGTTTTTTCACTATGATTTTTGCAATGGATGTGTGCGACAGCATTAACGTTTACGGGATGATTGACGGCTCGTATTGCAGGTGAGGTTGTGTGCATGTGCATTATGCTTTGTGTGATTTAAGAGACAACCAAAAGCTGGAGAGGAACATCTGGATATTCTTCTAAAAAAGTTAATTCTACAAAGAAATAAGGCAGGGCATTGGTGGCTCAGTGGTAGGTTTCTTGCCTTCCATGCGGAAGGCCCGGGTTCAATTCCCAGCCAATGCCCAAACACCCAGCCACTTGCCGGTCCCAAGCCCGGAAAAAATGGGAGGGATGCGGCAGGAAGGGTATCCGGCGTAAAACCTGTGCCAAGTTGTTGTGTGGACCAATTGGTCCACTGTGGCGACCCTGAACAGGGAGCAGCAGAAAAAAAAACCATTACAAAGAAATAAGGCATGCACAGCCAACTGTCATAGCAGTGAGAAAATATGAGATGAATATCAAGAAATATGAGATGCTATGTCTATAAATCTGTGTGTTATATGCCTACACAGTAAAATGGTAAAAAAAAAAAACAAAGAAAAGGCAAAATACACAACATATTTTTGTTCATTTATGGAAGTGAAAATCTCTCTTTGAAGCAAATAACCTACTAGAAAAAAAACCTACTGTGCCTTCATAGTGTGTGTGTGTGTGTGTGTGTGTGTGTGTGTGTGTGTGTTTAGCCTCACCAATTCCTCCTCAGTGCCGTATCACTATTACGAGTCGAATCGTCTGGATGAGTGTGGCATGTACAGAGTGCACGAGCATGTGCAGAGAGGCGGCCATCGCTTCTTCACGGAGAAGCAGATCTACAGACGCTGGGCATCACAGGGAAAATTAAAATTCCAGTATCCAGCATGGTGAATTGAACAAGAACCCCAACACCTCTGTGGTAAGGAAGAGCACGCTTAGAGTCCTTCCTCAGACTGCTGTAAGACATCCAAAAAAAGAAGAAAGTGAAACCGAAATAGGAACTGAGGTCATGTTACATTCATTCTAAACTATTTCAATATTTCTACATTTCTAGTTAAGCTTCTGATGTACTGGTAATTTACTGGTACAGCAGCTGGTCTTCCATTTCATAGTACTTTATTTCTGGTCATGTGAGGTCACATGCGGCTGCATCATGTTACAGGACACATGATTCTGTGAGAGATGCTAT
This sequence comes from Hemibagrus guttatus, assembly GCA_033459395.1. Lineage (NCBI taxonomy): Eukaryota > Metazoa > Chordata > Actinopteri > Siluriformes > Bagridae > Hemibagrus > Hemibagrus guttatus. The sequence goes on along the minus strand of JAUCMX010000014.1, from coordinate 11,470,278 downwards.
CATGAAGAGAAGGCTGTGCTTCATACTTTCATGAGGCTGTGTGAAGTTATAGAGTTTTTCCACCATTTGCGGTTACTAATCTGAATCCAAATGTGTCTGTTCCACGATCAGGTATGTGTGTGTTTCTCATCTGTAAACAAGAGTTCGCTGTCAGATGTGGAGTGGTGACGTGAGACAAGTAGTGCACTAATCAAGTGCTGAATCTATTAGTAAAATCCTGTTTGAAATGTAATTGATACCTCAACAGGCACATTTTAACAGAGGCGCACACGTTCTTGAGTTAACACTCAAAAAATGTGCAAAGAAAAATAGGATTTTTCTTCTCAATAAGTAGCGTAAATAAGCCAGCAGGCATAGGAATACGGAGTGATTAACAGTTGTGCAGGTATTGAATGCTCCCCAGGTTTAGCCCCACCCCCTTCTTCCATCTCACGTTAATCAATGGAGGATGTTTAGAGTGCATTAGTGTGAAATAAAACCTATCAATGTTTTGTTTAACATCAGAACCAGCATTCTTCTTTCCAATTTGAGCAACAGTAGCTCGTCTGTTGGATCAGACCACACGTGCCAGCCTTCACTCACCGCATGCATCAATGAGCCTTGGCTGCGCATGACCCTGTCGTCGGTTCACCACTGTTCCTTCCTTGGACCACTTTTGATAGATACTGACCACTGCAGACCGGGAACACCCCACAAGAGCTGCAGTTTTGGAGATGCTCCGATCCTAATATACCCCACACATGCGGGACACCCTAGACAGGGTGCCAACATATTGTAGGGGACAATAGTGAACACGCTCATTCACACTCTATGGAAATTTTAGAGATGCCCATCTGCTTACAACTCCATATTCACAGGTGGTAATCAAACCCTCAATGTTTTTTATGCTAACTAAAGGTTTTACTGTAATCAGAAGGCAAGTGGCTGCTCCTTCCCATATATACACTCTACACACACTACCTTTTTTTTCTTTATGCAAGCGATTTGTAAAGGGACTATGTCAAAAAATGTTTTGTTTTTATAAACCCGCACCAACCCTGCTGGAACTTCTGAGGTTAATGGTCAATGTTATAAATTAAATTAAAACTCCACACAAAGACCGTATAATAAGTATAGTAAGAAGTATACTATTCAAAATTTTGCCTGACGAAAAACAGGTCTGGATGTAGGCCGGGTGATTGTGGAATCTTCACCTAGTTGCTCGTGCTAACTTCAAGACAGGAAAACAGGGAATTACTAACTGCTGCTTTAATCTTGTTTTTCCTTTTCAGATTTAACATCTGTATAACTAAAAATATTCCGCTTTGAAAGCCTTGAATTGTATACAGATATACTTGCAGTGTGATGTTTACAGACCGATGACTGTCTTGCAGGTCTGAATATATGATAAGATATATTTTATATATTACATAAAATATATTTTATTATTACTAGCATTATAGACCCTTTAAAATGCTGTCACATCCTATTCCTGCTACAACTGATGCTCTGACTTAGGAATATGTTTACAAAAGATAAGTGTATATGTCATTGCTTTCATAGCCTCATCCTCATGTTGAAATTTAGCTCGCAATCATAAACTGATTTTGGAAGCAAAATAGACAATATTGCCAAAAGTTTTGGGATGTCTGCCTTTACATGCACATGAATATAATATGGAGTTGTCCCGCCCTTTGCAGCTATAACAGCTTCAACTCTTCTGGGGAGCCTTTCCACAAGGAGTGTGTTTATGGGAATTTTTGACCATTCCTATAGAAGTGCACTTGTGAGGTCAGACACTGATTTTGGACAAGAAGGCCAGAAGGCAATGCTTTGTGCACTGGTGCACAGTCATGTTGGAACAGGAAGGGCCATCCCCCAACCCCTAAAAACAACACCTGAATTCAATGATCTGGAGGGGTGTCCCAAAACTTTTGGCAATATAGTGTATGTAAGCTCCTAACTGGCATTAGCAATTTTAATCGTCCTGTGCCAGTCAGTTTGATCCAAGACCTAATCTTTTCTACATATAAAATAAGATACAGAGGTTTTTTGCAGGTAAAAGGTCTCGTTTTAACTGGTGCAAATTTTTTTTTAAATTAATCATTGTGATAATATTACAAATCTAAAAAAAATGTCATATTGGCATATGCATTCTAGTCAAACCAAAGGAGTCCATTAACATGCTGCTCTTTTACTTCTGCTTCAATGTTTAATTCATTGTCTCACATTGCTGTCAGGTGGACATATGAAATTCTCAACAGGAAATACGCTTGCTAAAATCTTTACCTGTACTGACTGTGATCACAGCTGTGGATCTCAGTCATGGATATTTCACTAGAATTTTTAACTTTTTATGAATTATTAACTATTCTCTCATACAGCTGTAATTTTAAGACTTCTTCTAGCAATGTTTTTTTTTTCTTTCAGATTTCTCTTCTTTTGGACTAAAACATTGTGTGATTTTTTTTTTTTTTTTTTTTTTAAAGCACTGATTCTCTTTATTTATGCTATCATGCATACAGAATGTGTGTCGTTTTACAAACTACAGAACAATCTGTTGTTTTAATGCCACTTTATGAGGTATTCATTGTTGTCTATTTTTGAGCTAGGTTTCTATTTATTTATTGGTATAGAGCACCAGCTAATTTGTGTGAATTTGCATGTATGTTTTATTCTTAAGCTGTGCATTGCACTTTCAGTTACAGAAAGTCCCTTTAAACATGTAACTTTATTTGCTTGAAATTATGTTAGGAAAACTTTTATTGTTTATGTTGTGTTGGCCTGGGAAAAGCCTTCATATGGTCAAATGTTTAGAGAATTTTTATTAAAACTATAAAATTAAAAGAAACGGTGAATTCAATTTGTAGATGCAAAAGTAAAAATGTAGAACTGGTCCATTGTTGTCAATAGCGCCTTCTACTGCTACCTTAAACCTGATATGTTTTTGTGATACCTGTTTGTAAAAAACAATGCAAAATAAAAAATGAATTTACATTTGACTCACACGTGTCATTTATTTATTTTAAAATCAGAGAGTATTGTAAATTACAGAGTCAATTATGACTAGCATAGATGTTTTGTGGAAATTTTGATAGCTGGTATATATCTAACCCCCCCCCCCCCCCCCCCCCCCCCCACACACACACACCCCGTCACTACCAGTTAACTGTAGATACATTCTGGAGTCATTTAAATCATTGCTATTCAATTTCTATAGGACTTTTGATAATAGACATTGTTACAAAGTGATTTTTACTGATATCTGAATGTAATTTCTATTTTGGATTTAAATCAAACTGATGTTTATTAAATAGCAGGCATATGTTGTCATATCCGGTTGCTCCTGCCTACCAAAGATTACATGTACAACACAAACATTAATTTGAACAATGTGAAGGAAACGGTACCTACAGCAATTTGCATCATCCAATGTTTTCTGTCATCCATCCATTACAAGTGGTTGCTAGGTAACAGTTATCACTTTCTAGTAGGGAAACCCTACATTTCAGGAGGTGTACGCTAAACATACACTATATTGCCAAATATATTCTTCTAGCACAAACCATTTGTTTGACCTTCCGTTGAAACCTTTGTAAGCTCTTTGTAGAACCTTACAATAGAAGAACCCATTAGAGCCTAGAACACATCACCATCCAAGGAACCATTTATCTAGGATTGTATACTACTTATTAACTGAAGCACTCTAAACTACACTCACTATCCACTTTATTAGGAAAGCCTGCTCACCTGCTCTTTTATGCAGTTTAGCCAGTCACATAACAGCAGCACAAAGCATAAAACCATGCAGAGAAGGTAACAAGCTTCAGTTAATGTTTACTTCAAACATCAGAATGAGGGAAAAAACCTCAGTGACTTGAACCATGGTATGGCTGTTTTTATAAGATGGGTTGAATTGAGTATTTGAGAAAGTGCTAATTTGCAAAAACTAATCTGTAAGAAGGAGGTGAAGGACCTTGTTGATTAGAGAGGTCTGAGGAAAAAGATTACTTTCAGCTGTCAGGAAGGATATAGTCATATATTGTAATGTGTGTGTGTGTGTGTGTGTGTGTGGTGTGATAGGGTGTCTTTATATATCTTCTTCTTCTTTCGGCTTTTCCCTTCAGGGGTCGCCACAGCGAATCATCTCTCTCCACCTATCCCTATCTTCTGCATCCTCAACCCTTGCACCCACTAGCTTCATATCCTCATTAATTCCATCCATATACCTCCTCTTTGGCCTTCCTCTTTGCCTCCTGCCTGGCAGCTTCATGTCCAACATTCCCCTACCAATATACTCACTCTCCCTCCTCTGAACATGTCCAAACCATCTTAATCTGGCCTCCCTAACTTTGTCCCCCAAATGTCCAACATGAGCTGTCCCTCTGATGTACTCATTCCTAATCCTGTCCAATCTTGTCACTCCCAAAGAGAACCTCAACATCTTCAGCTCTGCTACCTCTAGCTCTGATTCCTGTCTCTTCCTCAGTGACACTGTCTCTAAACCATACAGCATGGCCGGTCTCACCACTGTCCTGTACACCTTCCCCTTGATTCTCGCTGATATTTTCTGATCACACAGAACTCCCGACACCTTTCTCCACCCATTCCAACCTGCCTGCACTCGCTTCTTTACCTCTTTCCCACACTCTCCATTACTCTGGACTGTTGACCCCAAGTACTTAAACTCCTGTACCTTCTTCACCTCTTCACCCTGTAACCTTACTGTTCCACTTCCCTTCCTTTCATTCACACACATGTACTCAGTCTTACTACGACTGACTTTCATTCCTCTTCTCTCCAGTGCAAACCTCCCCCTCTCCAGGTTTTCCTCCACCTGCTCCCTGCTCTCACTACAGATCACAATGTCATCTGCAAACATCATTGTCCAAGGAGACTCCTGTCTGACCTCCTCTGACAACTGGTCCATCACTATAGCAAACAGGAAGGGGCTCAGAGCCGATCCCTGATGCAGTCCCACCTCCACATTGAACTCCTCTGTCTGACCTACAGCACACCTCACCACTGTCCTGCTCCTCTCATACATGTCCTGCACCACTCTGACATACTTCTCCGCTACTCCTGACTTCCTCATACAGTACCACAGCTCTTCTCTTGGCACCCTGTCATACGCTTTCTCCAAGTCTACAAACACACAGTGCAACTCCCTCTGACCATCCCTATACTTCTCCATCAAAATTCTCAGAGCAAAAATTGCATCTGTTGTGCTCTTTCTGGGCATGAAGCCATACTGCTGCTCACAAATTTCCACTACCTTCCTTAACCTAGCTTCCACTACTCTTTCCCATACCTTCATTGTGTGGCTCATCAACTTTATCCCCCTATAGTTACTGCAACTCTGCACGTCACCCTTATTCTTAAAGATCGGCACTAACACACTTCTTCTCCATTCCTCAGGCATCCTCTCACTCTCTAAAACCCTGTTGAACAAACTAGCTAAAAATTCCACTGCTGCCTCTCCTAGAGACTTCCAGACCTCCACTGGGATGTCGTAAGGACCAACTGCCTTCCCACTTTTCATCCTCTTCAAAGCCTTCCTGACTTCATCCTTTCTAATCTTATCTACTTTCTGTTCCACAGAGTTCACCCCTTCTACTCTTTTTTCCCTCTCATTTTCCTCATTCATCAGCTCCTCAAAGTATTCCTTCCATCTCCTCTGTACACTCTCCTCACTTGTGAGCACCCTTCCATCTCTATCCTTAATAACTCTAACTTGCTGCACATCCTTCCCATCTCAATCCCTCTACCTAGCTAACCTGTACAAGTCCTTCTCTCCTTCTCTAGTGTCTAACCTAGTGTACAACTTGTCATATGCCTTCTGCTTGGCCTTAGACACCTCCCTCTTCACTCTGCGCTGTAACTCCTTGTATTCCTGTCTATTCTCTTCAGTCCTGTCCATGTCCCACTTCTTCTTGGCTAACCTCTTCCTCTGGATACTATCCTGAACTTCCTCATTCCACCACCAAGTCTCCTTATCTTCTTTCCTCCTTCCAGATGACACACCCAGCACCTTTCTCCCTGTCTCCCTGATCACTTCTGCTGTAGTTTCCCAGTCATCTGGCAGCACTACCTGACCACCCAGAGCCTGCCTCAACTTCTGTCTAAATTCCTCACAACATTCCTCCTTTTTCAGCTTCCACCACTTGGTTTTCTTCTCTATCTTTGACGTCTTCGTCTTACAGACCATCAAAGTCATCCTACACATCACCATCCTATGCTGTCTGGCTACACTCTCTCCCACTACCACTTTACAGTCACTAATCTCTTTCAGATTGCCTCTTCTACATAGGATGTAGTCTACCTGTGTTCTCCTACCTCCACTCTTGTAAGTCACTCTATGCTCCTCCCTCTTCTGAAAATAAGTGTTAACCACAGCCATGTCCATCCTCTTAGCAAAGTCCACTACCATCTGTCCTTCAAGGTTCCTTTCCTTAACTCCAAACTTGCCCATCACCTCCTCATCACCTGTGTTCCCCTCGCCAACATGTCCATTAAAATCCGCTCCTATCACCACTCTCTCACCCGTGGGAATACTCTCCATCACCTCATCTAATTCACTCCAGAATCTCTCTTTCTCCTCTAACTCACAACCTACCTGTGGGGCATAACCACTAACAACATTCAACATCACCCCTTCAATCTCTAACTTCAGACTCATCACCCTGTCTGACACTCTCTTCACCTCCAGAACATTCCTCACAAACTCCTCCTTCAGGACCACACCTACCCCATTTCTCTTACTATCCACACCATAATAAAACAGCTTGAATCCTGCTCCTATACTACGAGCCTTGCTACCCTTCCACCTGGTCTCCTGTACACACAGTATATCCACCTTCCTTCTCTCCATCATATCAGCCAGCTCCCTACCTTTCCCTGTCATAGTACCAACATTCAGAGTTCCTATTCTCAGTCCTACACTCTTACCTTTCCTCTTCTCTCTCTGTCTGTGCACTCTCCTCCCTCCTCTACTTCTTCGACCAACAGTAGCCCAATTTCCACCGGCGCCCTGTAGGTCAACAGCGCCGATGGCGGTCGTTGTTAACCCGGGCCTCGACCGATCCGGTACGAAATTCGTACTGACGATTCGCATGGTTAAATTTGGCAATGTTTTACGCCGGATGCCCTTCCTGACGCAACCCTCTCTATTTATCCGGGCTTGGGACTGGCACAGAAGTCACTGGACTGTGACCCCCATGGCTAGATTAGGGTGTCTTTATATATATATATATATATAAAACACATAAGTCATCTACCATAAATTTTATCACAAACTCACCACCAGCGGGAATAGCCTTTAATGCCTTGAGGGAAGGAGTGGCACTATATTGCCAAAAGTTTTGGGACACCCCTCCAAATCATTGAATTCAGGGGTTGGGCTTGGCCCCTTATTTCCAGTGAAAGGAACTCTTAATACTTCAGCATACCAAGACATTTTGGACAATTTCATGCTCCCAACTTTGTGGGAACAGTTTGGGGATGACCCCTTCCTGTTCCAACATGACTGCACACCAGTGCACAAAGCAAGGTCCATAAAGACATGGATGAGCGAGTTTGGTGTGGAGTCCTGACCTCAACCCTATAGAATACCTTGCTGATGAATTAAAGCGGAGACTGCGAGCCAGGCCTTCTCGTCCAACATCAGTGCCTGACCTCACAAATGTGCTTTTAGAAGAATGGTCAAAAATTCCCATAAACACACTCCTAAACCTTGTGGAAAGCCTTCCCAGAAGGGTTGAAGCTGTTATAGCTGCAGGGGGGGGGCTCTATATTACATTCATGTGCATGTAAAGGCGTTTGGCAGTATAGTGTATGTTGTCATTTAATTATAATAGGAATATATATCACCGTTTTTGAACAACAATCCAAGAGATAACCAATAACTGATATTCTTGAGTCCAGAGTCTCTGTTCTCCCCATGCTGATGACGCAATGAACGCCCCCCTCTTCTCCCCCCCCGCCCCCGCCCCCGCCCCTACGCATTCCTCTTAGCTACGCCTTAACAGAAAACAGCGACGATGCGCCAAATATAGACCAAAAACGGCGTTATATCGGTGAGTATGACAATATGACATTAACGTTACAATGTTGTATTGTTTGTCAGGGCTGAATTTGCTGAAGGCTAAAGCCGAATGGTTTGTTTTTGACCTCAGGATTTTAGGATTTGTGTAAATCATTCTTCTGTATTTACATTATACTGGGCGCATCATAAGGCGTGTAATCTGTAGTAGCCTATATATTTAAGCTACGGAGAGAAGCAGAGGATGAACTTTTTGGTTTGTTTATTTATTTAATTTATTTATAACACCGTCAGCTTGTGCCGTTATTTTCTCCGGTCCTGCCTGCACTGGCTGGAGAAAGGCCGTTCATTTATTATAGTTTGCGTTTAATGCTAGTTTTAATGATTCATGACACCCAAGTATATTTGATCAATATCTTAATATCTTAAACATGTTACTTTTATAATATTTGATAAAAAAAAAAATGTTAGGCTGTAAAAGACGAATGTGCTGATTAACATGTTGTTTAATATGATGAAGGAAAAGAGTTGTACTTAATAACACGTTATTGCACCATGTTAGTTAATATCAGTATGTGATTGTTATTGTATTAGCATGGATATTGGGCATTGTCTTGGTTATTATGAGTATATTATTATTTTTAATTCAGTATGAATAACAGTATGGTTCACATGGTCAACAACAACAACAATAATAATAATAATAATAATAATAATAATAATAATAATAATAACAATAATGTTTATTAGTATATGGTGTTTTGCTTTATTTATTTATTTTGTTGTTGTTGCTTTATATTGTTATATTGAGGGTTAGAAGGTCTGTTTATACTTTTGAGCCAGTTTTACCCATGAATCCAGCGACAAAACTAGAAATGAATATGTGCAGAGTTACGTATTTCTGTATTTGATTTGAAAATTTCTTGGAATTGCCAGTACAGTGATATACACCGTTCAGGCATAACATTATGACCACCTGCCTAATATTGTGTTGGTCCCCCTTTTGCTGCCAAAACAGCCCTGACCTGTCATGCACTGTGTATTCTGACAGCTTTCTATCAGAACCAGCATTAACTTTTATGCAATTTGAGCAACAGTAGCTCGTCTGTTGGATCGGACCACACGGGCCAGTCTTCACTCCTCACGTGCATCAATGAGCTTTGACCGCCCATGGCCCTGTTGCCGGTTCACCACTGTTCCTTCCTTGAACCACTTTTGATAGATACTGACCACTGCAGACTGGGAACACCCCACAAGAGCTGCAGTTTTGGAGATGCTCTGATCCAGTCGTCTAGCCATCACAATTTGGCCCTTGTCAAACTCGCTGAAATCCTTACGCTTGCCCATTTTTCCTGCTTCTAACACATCAACTTTGAGAACAAAATGTTCACTTGCTGCCTAATATATCCCACCCACTAACAAGTGCCATGATGAGGAGATAATCAGTGTTATTCCTAATGTTATGCGTGATCAGTGTATAGATAGATAGATAGATAGATAGATAGATAGATAGATAGATAGGGTAGATAGAGAGAGAGAGAGATAGATAGATAGATAGATAGATAGATAGATAGATAGATAGATAGATAGATAGGTATATTTGATCCTATGAGTGGAATTATGTCATAGCAGCAGCATGACACTGAAATTAAAAGCAAATACAGAGCCACAAAAACAGCAAGTATATGACATAAACAGTATGTATATAAGTCTTTTTTTCATCTGTCTAGCTGATGCAGCTGATGTTTAACACTCAAGTACCCAACCATAGCAAGTTGACTGCTTAGATTTGCTTAGATAAACACATGACTGTCTGAATCATAACTGCCTTATCCACTGAGCCACCACAACATGCTCAATCGATTCAGTGCAGTCTTCTAGTGAAGTTAATTCAGTGGTAGATGAGGTTGAATCAATGCAAGCTAGTTGTCAGTAATTAGGGCTTATAGTTACAGAACAATAGGTTGTGTGTTCAAATCCCAGCATTGTTAAATTTCCATGGTTAAGTGAGACACTCTACCTTCAGCTCACTTGTAACCTGCATCAGCTAGATAGATGAACACACTACCACGCAACCTTCTACATGTACTGTTTATATATTTATGAGCAAGAGCATAAATCTTCAGCTCATTCAAGTCAAGTATCCTGCATTGGTGAAAAGAGCAAATGTACTAGGTTGTAGGTTACTTTATACTATTATTAAATAGGTTTTATGATTGTTTACCTTACAGGATGACAGTAAATTACTGTAAATATCACTTCACAGTAGTAGTATAAACTATAATTATGTAGTTTATATGTATAGAAATAATTGTGCATTTGGACATTTCAAATCTTCAGTTTCTATGTATGGATAGCTAACTGTGTATAAGCTAAATCTGCAGAAATCCTGTGCTTTGATTGCTATGGTGTCTCTTACTAATTATGACACTGTTGTGGTTCTATAAACCTAGCCTCTGTTTAACCATTATACTCAGCCAATAAATTATATATTATATTCTAAATTATATATAAGCTATTTCTTCCTTTCTTTCTTTCTTTCTCTAGGCATAAAGGTTTAAATAAATCATGTGAAAGTCAATCAGAAACAGGAGAATGGGGCTACGGTTAGTGGATAAGGTAAGAGGAGACTTGATTTGAAGTTCTTTTTATTATTTTATTAAACACATACAGATATATTTTAAATAGATTTTAACGTTTCCTAAAATCATGCTAGATCATCCCGGTAGAACATCATTCAGCATCATACTATGCACCCTTGGTTAATTAAAGTTAGGAAATTCAAATTTATGGACATAAATCTACCAAAAATGGATAATCAGATGATCTGTAATTAAAAGGGTGACAATCATACAGTCCAGTAGCAGGATCTTATTTCACTCTTTTTAACCACCAGCATTTAGTATAAACACCATGATCATTCATTAATATTTCCCTTTCTACTTCCCCCTGGAAGAGCCTCTTCTCATTCTCTGTTCCTTTTTATTATAGTCCTTATCTATATACTGGTAACTATAAGTTGCTTTTCTCTCAAAACCATTGGTGCCTGACCTTTAGCTGACTTTCTCCTATCTGCCCATTCAATTAATGTTTTATCCTTTCTTTGAATAATCCACATTCCTTGCCAACTAGGTAACCAGGATGTTGCTAGCTGTATATTTGGTCTGTTTTTACATTAATATACCACATACAAATGTAACTGGATTTATGTTTGTTTGCAGCATTTTGTTTGGAGAGTGTATTCCCTTTACACAAACATCCAGTTTGCTATACATGGTTTAGATTTGACCATGTCAAGAGAGCTTTGTTTCATTCAGACACACTTTGCCCTGATTGAGTGGCGATGTCAGTGTTGACACAGCATGCTCAACAGGCATTTCATTCCTGGCTCAGAGAAAGTCTGAACTACTCTCTAGATCAATCAGAGACTTGAGGATAAACAAGTAAATGATCTCTGTTCCAGGAGATGAGACTGAGGTTTACACTTCTCAGCGGACCCCTTTGTATAGCTCAGTGGTCAGTTATTCTTCTCACCCCTTATGAGGATGCTATGTATTACAGCTATGCCTAGGAGGTACTTCCAGGCTGATAATGACCTTTCCTGTAATCCACCACTTTCAACTCCAGTCTCGACAGCATCTTGGGAGGGTGTGGTTCTTCCCCTGCTAGCTCATATGTGCCTATGGCAGATAAGGAAGCTGTGACAGTCTCCATGAAGATGGTTGTGGCTCGGGTAGGGTTGGTTTGTACAATTGCAATCCATATCATATACTTTCTTCTAAGAGGCATTGGTGGCTCAGTGGTAGGTTGCTCGCCTATCATGCGGAAGGCCCGGGTTCGATTCCAGCCAATGCCTCAACCCCAGCCATTGGATGCAATGCCGGTCCCAAGCCCGGAAAAATGGGAGGGTTGCGTCAGGAAGGGCATCCGGCGTAAAACCTGTGCCAAGTTGTTGTGTGGACCAGTTGGTCCGCTGTGGCGACCCCGAACAGGGAGCAGCCGAAAGCAACTTCTATCATATACTTTCTTCTGCATGGCACCTGGGACAGCAGGAGTTGCTTTGCCTTAGAGCAGGCACTTTTTTGACAGACTTTATGAGGAATTCAGAAAGCTCATCCAAGCCTGGGCACTATGATGTGATGAGCATGTCAGGTTCGGCTATTTTGTATAGCACCTTCAGGACGCCGCTCACTGGTTCTTTCTTCCAGTGCCTCAGGTAGATACTGCCATTAAGGCAGGTGGGGCCACACCTTCAGACTTTCACACTTTATCCCATAGTGACAACCAAAAACATTAAAGAAGTTCACAGAGCATGTTTATTCATTAGATGGTGACTACATCAGATCAATGGGTCCTGGGCTCAAACCTTCATCTGAAACCCCAACAAAATTCTTGCTCTATCCCAAGAATTTCATTCCTTCTTGAACAGATGTGCAATAGAGATACTAGTTCTGATTTTCCAAAAACTTTCCAGTTTGTGTTCTATAAGGTAACACACATGTTTCCAAGGGCAAATGTTTTACTGTAAAGTCCTGCATTTTGTGTATTTTTAGGATGTATACAGATGGCTCCTTTAATGGACCCAGGATAATGCTCCCAAAAAGGAACATCCCGAGTACTGTCCTCTCTCACATTGCAGCAGATAAGAACTCTGTTTCTTGGCTTGAAAAACATTACATTTACATTTCTGGCAGGCACCCTTATCCAGAGTGACTTACAATTTATCTCATTTCATACAACTGAGCAATAGAGGGTTAAGAGCCTTGCTCAGGGACCCAGCAGAGGCAGATTGGGGGACCTGGGATTTAAACTCACAACCTTCTCATAAGAAGACCAACACCGTAACCACTAAGCTACCACATCCTCTTGTGGTTACCCATACCATCACCCCAATGACAGATTTTCTTATGTTTGTTAGTCATATTCACCACCATCAGTGACAACCACCCCCACCCCCCAAAACTTTCTAGAACTGTTATTATTCTAGCTGTGGTTTATCAAACTGCATCTGGCATCCAAATATCCCAAACTGAAACATGTCTTTGTCTGAGCTCAGGAATCCAGTTGGGAATGATGCAGTACCAGAGAGACTCATTAGATACACCAGAGACAGGTAGCATGGGGATGCATGTTATTCATTTTCAGAACACCATGGTGGCTTCCTTCTCAAACGTATCTGTTGTCCCAGATGTCCAGCAAGATTTGCTACCATCAGCCAGGTCACCTGTGACCATTCAGACTGAATTGCCAGCTGAGTACTGTAATCTAGCAGCCTAGGAGACACTTGTGAATGCAAGGGTATCTAGGATCTTATATCCTCTGGAAGTTCTTCTCCAAATGGTGTTCATCTTAATGGCCTGTTTACACTAATGGACTACCTACCTTCCTACCTACATGAGATCCACCTACCTACATGAGATTCACTTGACGTGAGTGTCACGGAAACCTGCTTTCTTGCTACCAGACACTTCAGCAAGATATTCCATTCAGAGTTACAGTAAGCTCACCTTACATACGCTGGTGGCCAGGTGAATCTGGGTGACCTTGTATATGAATCCTGAATTTTCTCTCTGAATTTGTGAATCAGTCTCGTGACATCACTGTATGGCAGCGATCCAATCTTCATGCCAACGGTTTATTTGCTGTATAAGTGCATTTTGTTTAACCTGATCTAATCTGACAACAGTATGAATAAAATTTGAGTACAGTAGGCTATAGAACCGTGGGCTGTGTGCAGTTCCATAGAGAAGACTGGATTTTTTATGTAGAAAAAAAAAGCTGTTTGTAATTTTAGACATGTACTTTGGATAAAACTTGACTGTGTTTCTTCTAGAAATGTTGTATTTCAACAGTGTTTTTATTTGCATTCTGGCTTTTTACTTTTTCATTTCAACAAGAAGTCACACCTCGAGTATCACAATTAAACTTCTTTTAACAATATGAAAGCGTACTCCTGTATCTGAGGGATCTGTACTCAACCTTCGGTTTTGTTTTCAAAAACAGGGGAACCACAGCAAGCGGATGGTTGTATTTGTGGCGATCTTTCTCATCACAACCCTCTTCATTCTCTACAACTCCAACAGTGTAAATGAGTCTTATGAGGCTTTTAAAGTAATAGGGTATAACAGTGCCACCAAAAACACTGACCTGAAGAAATGGGCTGGAAAAGATGGCTATGTTCCAGTTTTTGGCAACAAAGTAAGGATCCTAATAGTAATAATAATAATAATAATTATAATAATAATAATAATAATAATAATAAAAAGAAGAAGGGGAATCTTAATACAATTTCCAGTATCATGCCTAATATCTGTGTGTGTGTGTGTGTGTGTATCAGAGCCTGACCTTACATTATAGGCAGTGTGCCCTGGTGACGAGCTCAAGCCATTTACTGGGCACTGGCGCTGGAGCAGAGATTGACCGTGCCGAGTGTGTGATCCGCATGAACGATGCACCTACATCTGGGTTTGAGGCAGATGTGGGTAATAAAACTAGCCTTCGTGTTGTTGCTCACTCCAGTGTGATTCGTCTCGTCCGAAAACCCCAAGAGTTCCTCAACTGCTCTGACTGCCCATCTATCATCTTCTGGGGTCCACCCACAAAGATAGGACGTGATGCCAATGGTGCTCTCTACAGGTTGATCCATCGTGTTGCTGCCACATACACCAACCTCACAACCTTCATTGTCACAGCAAGCAAGATGCGCAATTTCGACGCACTCTTTCAAAATGAGACTGGCCGAGACAGGTATCCTTTAGGCTCACACTCTAGTCATAGCACTGTTAACCCTCCTGTTATGTTCCTAGCAAAGCATGACATATTTCTTTAACACCAGGTCATTCATTATGTATAACTTTAACTATATCAAAATGCCACATATATATCACTCCCTAGTGGTGCAACAGAAACTAATCATGGCAAAATTGGCCATGTTTGGCCTCTGGGCAGGAAGGGATGGAATACTCTCTCTTTGAGCTCATGCAGCTAGCTAATTATTGGGAACTAGCTTTGAGGACCAAATTTGAGAGAGGTTGGGGGGGGGGGGGTGCATAAAACAAATTGAGAGAAAGAGAGTGATAAACAGTCAGGCGCCTCGAACTGTTTTGGGAATGATAAGACAGGCTGCTGGATTAAAAGTTTAGAATGAGACTCCTCTGTTACATCCTGTCAAACAAGTAGCCATTAAAAATCATTCCCATTATTAGAAATAAAATGCCAGTTGATTAAAAACAAAACAAAATGACTACATTACAACTAAAAGCAACATTCTAGCAAATGGTAAGATACCATTTTATTTTTGTTGGAAAACAAACGTGACATTATGTTGTATGAATATTTCCTCTAAAGTAGAACGCTTACCACCTTTTCATGCAGGTTAGATGTAAATGATGTTAAGGATAAACTGTATCACAATCATAAATACTGTTTGCTGTAAGGATATTGATTGTATCAT
This sequence comes from Hemibagrus guttatus, assembly GCA_033459395.1. Lineage (NCBI taxonomy): Eukaryota > Metazoa > Chordata > Actinopteri > Siluriformes > Bagridae > Hemibagrus > Hemibagrus guttatus. Next base: position 11,454,805 of record JAUCMX010000014.1, on the reverse strand, counting down.
GCAACTCGAGGTCAGAAGCTTTTATTTTATTTATCTTTAGACTCACAGCTCCAGTTTAATACTAAAATCTGTATGAATTCAATTTTCCCTCAACACATTGCTTCAGCTGCTCTACCTATGAAACTCTGAACTGTATTTTCTGTTTCCTTAGACAGAAGTCTCAGTCCTGGCTGAGCACTGGCTGGTTCACCATGGTCATTGCTATAGAGATCTGTGACAAAATTAAGGTTTATGGGATGGTGCCTCCCAGCTATTGTGGGTGAGAAAAACTTTTTTTTCCTCAGATGTCTAGAAATCTGGTAAATTAACTATTTACACTATTTTGACAATTTACCATTTTGTGGAGTGAAAGCATATAAATGCCACAATGTACTGCAATCTGTATTGTCTAATTATAGTTAAATAATTTAGATATTGTCAGAAAAACTTTCTTTATAAAGTCCACATTCACAACTCTTTTAAACCCGGTTAAAATACTATAACATCTATATTTTATATACACTATATTGCCAAACATTTTGGAACATCCCTCCAAATCCTTGACTTCAGGTGTTGTTTTTCTGGGGTTGGGCTTGGCCCCTTAGTTCCAGTGAAAGGAACTCTTAATGTTTCAGCATACCAAGACATTTTGGGTAATTTCATGCTCCCAACTTTGTGGGAACAGTTTGGGGATGACCCCTTCCTGTTCCAACATGACTGCACACCAGTGTACAAAGCAAGGTCCAAAAAGACATGGATGAGTGAGTTTGGTGTGGAGGAACTTGACTGGCCTGCACAGAGTCCTGACCTCAACCCCAGAGAACACCTATGGGATGAATTAGAGCGGAGACTGCGAGCCAGTCAGGACTCTGTGCAGGCCAGTCAAGTTCCTCCAGTTGGGAGCATGAAATTGTCCAAAATGTCTTGTTATGCTGATGCATTAAGAGTTCCTTTCACTGGAACTAAGGGGCCGAGCCCAACCCCTGAAAAACAACACCTGGAGTCAAGGATTTGGAGGGATGTCCCAAAATGTTTGCCAATATAGTGTATATAAAATATAGATGTTACCTGAATTCAATGATTTGGAGGGGTGTCCCAAAACTTAAAATATAAATGTATGTTGCTATTTGTCAGATGTAAGCCAGTGGTTAAAAGAAGGGAATTGCAACAACCACAATTAGAAGCCCATTTGCAAAGGAAACGCTATGCCCTATGCTGGCTCTCTGGGTGTTCTTGATTTCTAGCAAATAATCGTTATTGAATCGGTTACATTTTGTGTATGTGCAGACGGTGTATCTCTGATATACCAAACCATTTTTGTAGTTTTATCTAATCTACAGTGTATTGCAAAGATTAGAAGAGGGAAAAAGGGATATAGAGTGAATAATCTGTGTTTCTCAAAAAAACAAAAACAAACCTATGCACCACAATGCCCTTGTTTCTTTAAGGTAGTAAAGTTTGAGAAAATGCGTCTTAGTTTTCCAGCACCGGAATTATTTAGGTTAGTTTCTAGGCTCTTTTATGCTGATTATAGTTGGGCTTGAAATTTTACTGAAACCTTGTTAAAAAAAAAAAAAAACCCTGCTAAAAACGAGTTGCTAAGCTGTATGCTTGGGTGACTGTATCTTGCAAACTGCTTATTATGAGGTTAAAGTTCAATAGTTAGTAGCCTATAACATAAGTCAAGTGTGATCGCCTCTCAAAATTATTTTGTTTGAGGCTACATTGTTATTACGGTCATGTCCTGCTGTTGCAGTTATACTTCAGCATTTGCAATTGATGTGTGACTTTTAGGTCATTTGATGTGATATGTGAAGCATGGGAATTTTTTGAAGTTACAAAATTGTTATGAAATGTTACCTGTAACTAATTGGGATCTGTGTTACAGGAGGCATCCTCAGCCAAAAAGAATGCCATATCATTACTATAAACCCCGAGGGACGGACGAGTGTGTAACCTACCTGCAGAACGAGAGGGGACGCCGTGGAAATCACCATCGCTTCATCACTGAAAAACAAGTATTTTCTCGCTGGGCCAAACTCTATAACATCAGCTTTGTGCACCCCACCTGGTGAGAAACGGATAGCGAAAGGCTGCCAGGCTCATTCCTGAAGATTCAGGATAAAGCTTAGACTAATGAGACACTGAAAGAAAATGGCTACCAGCCACAATATCCTTCCTGTGGTAAACAGTCAGCCTCATTTTCAGAGTATGGTCCAACATGGCCTACAGCTTCAATCTCCATATGAGGAAAAGTGTTAGTTTCACTCTCAGACAAATGACAAAACTATCTATCCAAACTGGTGTCCAGCTTCAAACTGAGAAACTGCTTTAACATTGTCCAAGCTGTAGAGATAAAATCAAATGGCTGCTTATTTTACCCAAAGCCTAATGAGAGATTAAACTAAAACAGTTGCTGGTTTCATCCTTATTACCTACGGAAGCACAAATTGGCTGCTATTTTCACACCGTTTTGTCCGTCAGACCAGAAATTATTCAGACCTTCTTTTAAATCTGGCTTTGAAAATGGTGCCTGCTTAGACTTTTGGGAGTGTCTTTATTATATGATCTCTTTATTATACATCTAGATCATTCTAAAGCCTGGCAAATATACCAAGAATTTTATTGAAAACAGATTTTAGATTTTAAAAATGTCAAAAATCAAACAAAGTGTGAAGATTATGATCAAGTTCATGATACTGCAATAATCAGCAAAATGGTGCTGAGCACTTCTTTTTGTAAACGCTTGCATCATAAAATTCTATTTTAAAATATCGCCACGTATTCGTATTTTGAAAACAAACCAAAAAAAACTTCCCATGATTGATATTGTAAGACGAGACAAATTTGCAATGTGGGGAGGGAATTTGGGAAATCAGAAAATTCTGGTATGGAATGCTGGTGCTACCCAATTTAATGTTTCTGAGCAGAAGTTGTTTAAAGAGACAGACAGACAGACAGACAGACAGACAGACAGAAAGCACATTTTGAATTTTATGTTTTGTTGCCAACATTTCCAAAAGCACTTAAGTTAAAAACAAACATTTTTTTTTTTACCCAAGCCTTTACCTTCCAATGTTACCTTACTATTATGTGACCTTTGTATATATTTATTTTACTGCATTTTTTAAAGAGTTTTTAGACTGATAAATTCTCTTTCAATGTTTCAGTATTTCAAGATAGACTGCAATCACTGCCCACCTATTGTATATTGTGTCAGCAACACATGCAAAGACGAAAAAAATCAAGTGTTTTAATACAGTGATTCTGTTCTAATTTTATTAACTAGAGCACTAGAGCTAGAACAGACTTCTAGACAAGATGCTTCATCCAGCTGAGAATCTATTCGATTCTATTCCGAAAAAAAAACATTTATGTGCTCATAACTTTTTATCTTCAAACATGATTTTTTTTTCTTCAGAAAACATGCAGTAGGAGTGTGTAAAAGTCTGGAGTTTGTAGCAGTCTGCTGTCTTAAACCATTATTTGGATTAGTTTTCTAAACTAAATGAGTTTGTTTGCATGGCACTACACAAAATGCTATTGCTGAGCTTTTGCAATGATCTGACTGGATGAGGGTTGTTCCCTGCCTGCTAATGACCCATGACCTTAGATCTAGTATTGGGAATGTTTGTAGGTTTACCTTAAGGCCTTGGTTATACTTCATCATTGGTGTGTTGTTACAGAAAATGGGGTTTCCTTTTCCAGGGAGCTAACTGCATTGGGAGTCTCTATGGTGCTGTGCATCAACCGTAATATAGGTGAATGCTGATTGGTTGGTGGGGAGTCATGTCAGGTCGCGTTTGTGGATCAGCTTGTGCTTTTGTACTAGTCTTGGTTGGCAACCCAATTTCTAGCAAACACACTTCCTTGCTCAACCAATCAGGGTTTTCTTGATGCACAGCAACTCCAATTTGCACTATAACAGTAGCTTAGGTTCTCAATATTTGCACACTGACACAGTTTTTCATAAACTATAAACCCTTCTCTGTGTCTCTGGCAGTTTGATGTATCTGTATTACTACAGATAGAGATGAGGTTGAGACATGCTGGCCTTTAAATGACCTTTAAATCCAATACTGTGCTGCCAGAACCCAGAACAAATGACCAATTTTCCCTACTCTTACACACTCCATTTTTTTCATTGGGTGTGTGAACAACAATATACTTTGCCTATTGCATGGCATGTGAGTAGGACCTGAGAGACAGGAATGAAATAAATAAATATAACATGATCCATATTATTAATAATCTGACACTTTTTTTGGTGTCTTCACCAAATTGTGTTCTTGTGTCTTCATGAATGTTCTCTACTTTGAATGGTTTAAAGCATTATATATCTTTAAAAAAGAAAAAAGCAAGCCTCTGTGTCTTTTTTATCAAATTGTATTATTTGGAAAAGAAAAAAAAAAAAAAGAAATATTATTACACGAAATGTAATATTTGTGCGTGTGTGAAATGACAAAATAATCGTAGTCCAGAATATTCCTTAAGTCCAGTGGCTGGGTGTAAAACATTTGTAGATGAATATCTTTTTCTCACAGGTTGTTTTGTTTTGTTTTTTTTCATCGCACCACTGCTCTTGTCTTCTCCCCAGAGTGTGATGTCACTTCCTGACGTTACCGTTTATCCTGGTCAGATACAGCAGTGGCAATTTTTTGTCGTAATGATGACAGGGAGATCAGTATGGCCTCCTGGAGGGGGGAGGTGGGGGGGTTGTGATTAAACCCAGAATACAAGCATGTTCATTTCAGTGTGACTGTTTTAGAATATGTATCACTTGCGCTGTCTCTCACCTCGGTGCGGATGGTGCGGCTGCCCTGCCCAGGACAGGTGTTAAGGTAGAGGTCAAAGAGTACACTGGGGTCTGTTACGTCCAGGTTTGTGTCAGCGTCCACACTCGCTTCCAGACCCTGAAGTCCACCAAAGACCACTAACAGATGCCTGAGAAGAGACAGTCAAAGCAGTTATCATTTAACCATTTAGACATTTTTAGCTAATCGAATCTTTGCCCTTAAACAGATTTCAATTATAGTGTAACAACCGTAATTAGGCACAACATCATTTCTGGTCTACATTAGGGTGCTATGGGGAGTGTATAGCACATGGAGACAATACCAGCAGAGCAGTTGGCTACAATGGGCAGAGCTCAATATGTCTGTGGTATTACATAGAAGCCAAATGCCTTGCTGGTGAAGACATTAGCAGCTACTGACACATATTCAGAAACAAAGACCTTTGGTTCATTAGATATGGAGAAGCAATCATATACAATAGCCAGTGTAGTTTGTGCAAATGTTTGTGTTACTGGATCCATGCATTACTCAATTTTTGGCAGATTCCAGCAGCCATATTAAATCCATATAAATTTTGCAGATGTGTTTCTGGTATAATCAGTCCCTCCAGGATTTCAGGGAGTTTTTTTGTGGCTTTTTTTTTTGTGGTAAACTATTTGAGTCAGTGAAATTGTAAAAACAGGGTTTTTCTTTTAAATTACTACCAGTGAAGACACATGTATTACCATGTACCCTATAATAACTGTACTCATGTTCGGTGTATGTGAAAGCAAGAGGGCTTTGGTTGGATGCATGTTGTGATGTCACATGACACATCTCGGCCCAAATCCCAAAAGAAAAAAAAAGAGCAGCAGTTACACACAAACATTGCAAGCTAAATGATATCCATTAAATGCTTGTAATCATCTTGGAGTTATTTTTAGTTGACATGCAGCAAAAGCTTACTGTACACAGCAACAGTAAACAACTGGAACTGGAACTGTGAATGTGGTTCAGAACCTTAAACACTGTAGTACCACAGCATATAATTATTGATGAACTCACAGAAGTAAGCATAACAATTCTGAGGATTCTATGAAATTCCATCAATAGACCTTTTCTTGTTGGACCAAAAAGTTTTTTTTACTGCTTTCATTCTTCGAAATTATTCGGATACAGTTTAATTGGGGGGAGAATAGGATGCTCTTTTTTTTTTTTTAAAAGTGATAACACATAAGGGGGGCACGGTGGCTTAGTGGTTAGCACGTTTGCCTCACATCTCCAGGGTTGGGGGTTCGATTCCTGCCTCCGCCATGTGTGCGTGGAGTTTGCATGTTCTCCCCGTGCCTCGGGGGTTTCCTCCGGGTACTCCGGTTTCCTCCCCCGGTCCAAAGACATGCAGTGTAGGTTGATTGGCATCTCTAAATTGCCCGTAGTGTGTGATTGCGTGAGTGAATGAGAGTGTGTGTACCCTGCGATGGGTTGGCACTCCGTCCAGGGTGTATCCTGCCTTGATGCCCAATGACGCCTGAGATAGGCACAGGCTCCCCGTGACCCGAGAGTAGATCGGATAAGCGGTAGACAATGAATGAATGAATGATAACACATAGTAGTATAATGGGTTGAGGCACAACGAACTAAACACCAGTGATTATGACCTCGGAAGGCTCAGAGTTCTTATACACCTGAATGGAGGAAGAGTCGCATCATCAGCATTGCTGCCCTTTTCCGATGTCCCAATAGTCAGATCATAGCCATCTTTAAATGGACACTCGGTCATTACGGCACCTTTGGTACACACACACACACACACACACACACACACAATTACAGTGTCTTTTCGAGAGCAGTAGGATATTTATTGATTATGGATTTTTTTTAAATGTATTGTTTATTGTTTTATATTTAATTATACTTATTTAGATTGTTAGTGATGTTACTGCTAAGGCAAAAACAGTTATTAGTGGCAAAAATTTCTGGTTAATCTACTAACATTTCTAAGCCACTCAAATAATTTGGGTATTATTATGTCCTAACGTTCACAGTATAAATATACTAAACAGGACGTACACTGGTTCAGTAGTAACACAGTTATAAACAGCTGTAGGACTTCTTTGACACCGGGCTCTTTTTATTTAAAACAAAAATGAAACATTTTACTCACTGAGGCAAGAAGCAAGACGTACGCTGTAGCCCCAGTAAAGCCCACCTTCTGTCCTGGGAACTTGAGGAGCCACGACTACTCCTTTATACACCCTGCTCTCTGTATGCCAAACGCACATAAAATCCAGAGCCACTGAGCAGTCTGCACAGGCTTAAATATTTAACAAAACATTTCAACGCTGCTTTTAAAGATATTTTGGATGTAGTTAAAAGCCCAGTAATAGCCAATAGCCAAGATAATTTACTGCAACATACTTGAATATGAGCTTGAAGTGCAGAGTTTCAGCTTTAATTTAAGGGGAGTACATACAAACCATAGTGAAAAGGTGTCGGAATAACAGCCCCCCAGACCCACCCCACCAAACGCCCCTTTTAAGGGACCAAAATTGAACAAATCAAAAATTCTATTTTAATACTTTGTTGTAAAATCTTTGCTCTTAATGGCAGCCTTGATCCAGATCCAACGAACATCACCAGACACTGGGCTTCTTCCTTGGTGATATTCTGCCAAGCTTTTACTGCAGCTAGCATCAGTTTTCACTAGCATCAGTAGCATCTCAGTCTTGTCTTTAAATTAAAAAAAAAAAATAAAAAAAAAAATAAAAACAAAATTAAAAAAAGGGTTGCTTTTGAAGTGTGTTTCGGTTCATTGTCCATCTGTACCATGACGTACCATCCAATGATTTCTGAATGTGAGCAGATAATATAACCCTATATACTTCAGAATTCATTCTGCTACTTTTAAGAGACTCTGTTGCACTGCCAGTCACACACACCTACATCATTAGATGAAGTGGTATGCACCTGGATCTTTTGTCAATCCATCCTAATCCATCCTTCCTGTGTGGCTTACCATCTTGAGGTAATCGCTCTGAATTTACTTTGGTGAAATCTTCTTTTGGTTGTTGAAAGACACAAATACACCTACCTCTTGGCAGGTGTTCGTGATATGGCCAAATGCTGTGAAGGGGTTTATCTTCACTAGGGAAAGAATTCTTTTCATCTTCCACATTTAAATGTACCATAAAGTAATTTAAGAATGTACCAAATAGGTGTCTGTGCCATCTCTCTACGGCTTGCTTCACAGACTATGACAGCCCTTTGGGTTTCATATTGAGAGGTAACAGCAAGATATTCCAAAATCTTGAAAATAACTCTGAAAATGTTCTGCAATTACTAAAATGTTCACTCGGCCTTTGGTTATATGCATTTCATTAGCTCTCTACTCTACACAATGACAATAAAGCTGAATCTAATCTTACCTAATGTAATCTGATTTGTATGTAAATAGTCAAATTACAGCTGCACTTTGAGTCATGATTTAATTTTATCTTTAATATACTATGGTAGATTGACAAAGGTATTATTTTAGATATATCTAAAACTGGGCAAGAATTTGTTTTGTACTTACTACAGTTAAATAAATGTGTTCTTGTGTGTGTGTGTGTGTGTGTATTAGTAACATTTACCTGTGGTTTGGTTTTTATCAAGTCGTACAGTCACCCTCAGTCCAGGCTGAAGCTGCTTATCTATCTGAACTTCCTAAAAACAGAAATACAGTGAGGCCATCTCCGTCTGTACAAGAAACCATCTGCAAGCTTTGCTCTGTAGTTACTTATACTGCAGAAAATTAAAATGAGATTATTTGTCCTTATCAAGCCCACAATGTCACATATACACACACACACACACACACACACACCTTTCTCATCCCGCAATTGACGAAAGACCCTTTTCCCGCTTTACATGGTCGATCCACAACCACACCCTCTCTGAAATTTGACTCCTCATCAATACGCATGTGATGTGGGCTGTCCAGAGGGTTCAGAAGACCTGGAAACACACACAGACACAATCCATATTTACACACCATAATAATAAAGATCATGGAGAGAGGAAAGCAGAGCAGCACCTACCAGCAAACTGCAGGTCATGGTGTTTGGGGAAGAATGCTTTCCGCAAATATCTACACAATAATAAAGAAATTAGTTAGTATCTCAGTGTAAGTGAGTCAAGTACATAGATTCTACATTTTTAGAAGAAGCAACAGTCCACAAAAATAACAATGCAGTCAAACATCCATCTGTTTTCTGTATCTCTTATCCTACACAGGGTCATGGGGAGCCTGGAGGATATTCCAGAGGGGCTTGGGTTACAAACTGGATAAGGAAACAACTGATCACAGGGCACAACCAGACACACAGGCAATTTAGAGATTACAATCAGCCTACAACACATGTCTTTGGACTGGGAAACTGGAGTCAGGGCAGAACATGCAAACCACTAAGCCACCACACCTCACACAATGCAGTTATTTACATTTATTTCTAAATAGGTTTACACCGATCAGGCATAACATTATGACCACCTGCCTAATATTGTGTTGGTCCCCCTTTTGCTGCCAAAACAGCCCTGACCTGTCGAGGCATGAAATTCCACTAGATCCCTGAAGGTGTGCTGTGGTATCTGGCACCAAGATGTTAGCAGCAGATCCTTTAAGTCCTGTAAGTTGCGAGGTGGGGTCTCCATGGGACTTACAGAACTTAAAGGATACTTTTGATAGATACTGACCACTGCAGACCGGGAACACCCCACAAGAGCTGCAGTTTTGGAGATGCTCTGATCCAGTCGTCTAGCTATCACAATTTGGTCCTTGTCAAACTCGCTGAAATCCTTACACTTGCCCATTTTTCCTGCTTCTAACACATCAACTTTGAGGACAAAATGTTCGCTTGCTGCCTAATATATCCCACCCACTAACAGGTGCCATGATGAGAAGATGATCAGTGTTATTCACCTCACCTGTCAGTGCTCATAATGTTATGGCTGATCAGTGTATACTGACTTTTAAATCATATTATAACCAAAGTACTGGGAGTTTTAAGAGTTTTGCACTGATACGTGAGGAGACAGGTTTAATATTTTGCACACTTATAAAGTCACACTTTATGAATTGTTTATCATTTCTTCTTATCAAATTTTTTTCAGGAAAATTTACAAGATACAATTTTCACTTTGTTCATTTGTTTATTGTTCTTTTAATGCCCTGCCAGCATCAATGGCTATTTTCATGGCAGGATTAAGGAAAGTAAAGGGACATATTTTAGTTATATAATAGTTCTTATACTATTATAACAATAGTATCTTAGATTATTTTAACTGTCACTTAATTGTCAGTAACAGCAGCGATATGAGGTTCACTTTTATTATTTGATAAGGATTTCCATTGGTGAGACATTTTGGAGGACTTCTAAATCCTGAAGTGTTGTCGAGTGTTCTCTATTAATACATGTTTATATGTTCATACTTGTTTTACAGAGATCACACGTTGGGGATCTTCTTCACAGTGTAGTAGGAAAGTATGTGGAAATCTTGAGTGTCCAATATGGCATCTCGTGTATATAGTTTGCTTGTGTCTGGATTCAAAGGCAAAGCTGAGGAATTATCTTTCGTTTATAGGTTGATTTTGTGCAGTTTGTTATGAATGCACTGGTCCAATTCCACTTGCCACTTTTTTTGAGGTGGTTTTAAATCTGATGGTGGGATTTGACATTAAATGTGTGATTAAAATGTTCATTAAAATGTCTACATCTTATGTGAAATGTACTGTTACCATCCAAAATTATTAAAGCATTGTGAGGTAAAATAGTGCTACAACCACCATGTGTTACGGGGGCAAGTGCCCCCGATGGACCACTAGGGGGCCTTCAGCAGGGGTTTTGTTTATTTAGTCATGTGTTTGTTTTAGTCACACCTTTCCCTAATGTGTTCATGCCTGTGTTCACCTGTTCCTAATGTGTCTGTGATTATGTTCCTTATTTATAGTGGCCGTCTGTCTGCATTAGTTTGCCAGTCCTCGTCTTTGTGTAACGTCCGTGTGCTTCTATGTCTTTTTATTTAATAAACCCCTGTCTGCCGTCTATCTCCGCGTTGGGTCTGATTCCTTTACACCGGCACAATCAGCGTGCTCCGTCAGCTCAGCATGTTTTGTGACACCATGCCTAAAGGAATGTATTGTTTGTGTTACTGTGAGGAAACAGGACTCACTGTGGACACTCCAGGAACTGCAGTATCCGGGCCAGCTGAACGCATGCTTGGCCTCTCTTCCCAACTCCTTTAAACTCTCCCTCGACAGTTCCCCTAAAATCCCACAACATAAAACAAGTTAAAGAAATTATAGACGAGTCCAACAGGCTCAGTGCATACTCTGGACTAATAATCATCATGAGATGTGTGTATTCATTTTTTTTTTTAAATAAATGCTGAAAAAATTGCAACAGATCTAGAAAGGTAATAGATAACTCATAGAAAGCACTGAAGTGACTTTGTACAGGACATGCAGTCATCGTGCTACTGACTCACTTTGTGTCTTCTTCTTGCTCATCAAACACCACCACCTCATCCACGCAGAAGACGGCACAGGCACGAGCGATCTGTCCAGCCAGGTAAGTGCGGAGTTCAGGTGACTGAGCATTATCCAACACGGAACCCGGCAGAGCAACACTTACTGTGTACAAACGACCTGAGGAGGAGACGGAGAAACTGATTTAATCCAATCCCGAGTACTGAATCATTAACTTCACAGAGCTTCACCAAGTATCATTAGAACTACAAATGGCATCATGTGTGGTTCAGAATACCGGTTTTGGTCATGCATACCATTAGCATGTTTGGTGACAAATAGAAATGGGCACCTGTAAAATATGGAGGTGGATAAACCACTATTAAATCCCAACTTCATTTTTCCAGAAGGTGTCAGAATACCTTTAGTCTTCTCCGTCTCCTCCTCCTCCTCCTCCTCCTGAGATTGCTGCTGCTTCGCCTCTTCTTCCTTTTGCTTTTGTTTCTCTAGCTGCTGAATCAGCTTGGCCTCTTTCCATTTCCTCTTCTGTTCTTTCTCTGCACATAAAATAGACCACATACAATCATCTTCACTGACAAAAAACTCATATGATTAAGCTTACACAGCTGTCCTGGCATCTTGGTTTTGGTTTCGTACAAACACAAACCTGAATAATGCAACTTTCTGACTTGTAACTGCATTTTTATTTTTACAGATAATATCTATCCATCCATTCATCTATTTTCTGTACTGCTTATCAGGGTCTCAAGGAACCTGGAATCTATCCAGGAGACTCTTGGCACAAGGTGAGTCACAAGGCGAGGTAAATGTCCACTAAGCCACCAGGTCAAATATTTTCACTCTCATTAGGTAACAGCCAAAATTATCAGCCATACCAAAGTGTTACCTACTTTCTGCTTTTCGTTTTTTCCAGTTGACTTTTTCGTCACCCTGAAATGGAAGGACACAAGATGACATTACACAAAAACACATGGCATATGATTATGACATCAGTCCTAAACATAACTCTAATCTGTACATGAATGCTGAATTCCTCCATTTTTGTCATTTTGTGAATTATTAAGTGTAATAGCCATTACATCATATCCCGTTGCAGTTGTACCATGTAGTACCTATTTTTTCTTTTTCCATACCCTAAATCATAGGCTCACAGGACCAGGAACCTGTGCCCTAAAGAATGACCCTATATACAGAGTAAAAGGATCAATTCCAAATGGTTTCATATAATACACTATAACGCAATACTAAGTGCAATATTGCATAAACTATTAAGTGCTCGTACGTAGGTAATAAGGGAGTATTTGGAATGGAGCCCTCATCTGACACTGCTGCATTCTTAAAACGTGTTTACATCACGAAGACCAGGTCCAAAATGTGCAAGAATATCAACATGTGACTCATAATGAACTATAAAATCAATCATATACCTGCTCAAGAAAATACATGTTTACAAACCTCTCCAGAGAAGAGTTTATTTTTCTTTGACGAACCTTCCATGCTTTACCGCTGTGTCTCCTCCAAATGTTACGTTGAAGGACAAGAATGTGCTGTATTTAGTTCCGGATATAATACTGCTCCAGAAAAAAACAAAAACACCTCTCTGGATCTTTGTAATGTGTAACACATTTATGCAATAATAAATCACATCCATATTCACGAATATTAAATTAATCACTCCAGGTTGGGTCTTATTTATGGTTTCCAATATTCAAAGACGGCATGTCACGACGGACGATTTTAGAGGTTGCGCTTCCTTTCAAGCACGAGCTCTGGGAAAATAACATCAGAAACCCAGACGGCTCGATCAAGGCTCTATAATAACTGTTTAACCACAGCAAACAGTCCACGTAACATTTTTACACCTTCTCGAATACGTAAACATCCGCAAACAACATGGTAAGAAGCAAAATGTTGTCTTTTATGTTGTGAATTTCAAGAAGAACTAACGCTATTTTGTCGGCTAACGGTTAGCATGCGCATATGGTGGCATTGCCTAATGGCGATATGTTGATACTAACAAGCTAGTTTTTGTACAAGTTACTCTTAGGCTTTATGACATGTTTTTGTTTGTCACTGTTACTATATTTACATACACCATTTGACCATTTTGCTATAATGAAGGAACATTTTAGTGTCTTCATGTCCTAAGAAGTTTATACTCAGCCGTAATGTGTGACGATTGGAAATACTATTAAAATAACTTGAATTTACTTTCAGTGCTTTAAAGTTAGTGTGTGTGTGTGTGTGTGTGTGTGTGTGTGAAGTAAGTAAGTAAGTGCTAGATTATGGCAACAGTTTTTGAGACCAGATAATTAACCAATGAGTGAATAGGGTCAGGTCGTTACACCTGATCTGTGACGTAAGCGTGCTGTATTATGTTCATGTGACCTTGTGTATTCTCCCACCCATAAAAAAAGTAAAACAAAAAATACATTACACTTATCAGTTCTGTTTACGGAAAACTGATCGGACCTTTTAGTCTGGATTTCACTGTCCGAATTCAAAAAGTAAACAGTAACTGTAAACAGTTGAGCAAGGAACCAATTCAGTAAATGCACTCAGTCTGTCTAAAGATGTGTAAAATCTTGCTCACTTAGTCTCCCGTTCTCATGCAGTGAGATTATCACACAACCTAAGAGAAATTAACCATTTAAAAACTGAAGTATTTCTGGAAGGCATCTGACCTTTGTGTTATGTATTCTACAGCCGCAGAACGAGCACATTGAGCTACACCGTAAGCGTCACGGTTACCGGCTCGACCACCATGAGAGAAAAAGGAAGAAGGAGAGCCGTGAGGTACACGAGCGCTCGCACAAAGCCAAGAAGCTCATCGGTCTAAAAGCCAAACTGTACCACAAACAGAGGCATGCTGAGAAGATCCAGATGAAGAAAACGTGAGTACACTCGCACAAGGAATCATAAATGAAGATTCAATATCTCTCCCTTCTCGACTATGGATATGCTGGGGCACAAAAAGCACAATATTTGGGCCTAGAATTAAGATCATGATTCTTTAATCCTTTAATAAAAAAAAATGACAGTACTTTAGCAGATTTTGGGAGCTAGATTTTTGTCGCAGAAGTCTATAAATGAAGGCTTGTATATATTTGAATGATTTATTTAATGACACATTTCTATAAAGTGGCTTAAATACTGTGAACAATTTTTTTATTTTTTTTTTGTAATATAAAATATTGCTGCCACCATTGCAGTGGATCCTCTCTGGGTCCAAAATGCTCTGTGCAAATGAATCACTGGCAGGTTTTGAGTGAGACAGCCCATAGAGCCCTGAGCCACTCACTCTCTCCACTCACTCACACACTCGTTCATTCATTTTCCATTTTGTTTTCAGCTGTTCAGTAATCAGGAGTTAAGCATTTCAGTGTTGCTTTTCTTCTGTAGACTTTCCCCACTTCAGGTGTAGGTGTGTGTGTGTGAGAGAGAGGTGTGGTACAATGTTGATTGGTCACAGTGAAGATGGAGGAATAGACCCATTCTGTTGTATCCAAGTACAAATGCTTGAATTTTTCAATGTGAAATGTTTTTTCTTTTAAGCAACACTATGATTTTGTTCCATTTTCTTAAGGACCATGTGTTTAGCTGGAGAAAACTGTCCTGAGCTGTGTCTGAAATAGCAGTATGTGTGTAGTATGAATCTTTTTTTGAAGATGAGAAGTTTGACAAAAGCAAAATGGTGTATTGAAAACTAGTATTGCACCAATATGAAAATTACGAGAGAGCTTCAGGATGTTGAAAAAAATTCACATTTTCTTTTGCCTGACTTGGTGAAAACATGCTTAATATTTGAGAAACATTGAGAAGTGATGGGGTTTACTGTTAATCAGATAACTGTTTGTATGGATAATGTTCACTAATTTTTCTAGATTCTGCTTTTTTTTCCTGCTTGCAGAATTAAGATGCACGAACAAAGAAGAACCAAACAGAAAGATGATGACAAGACACCTGAAGGAGCAGTGCCAGCTTATCTGCTGGACAGAGAGGGCCAGTCTCGTGCCAAAGTTCTGTCTAACATGATCAAACAGAAGAGGAAAGAGAAAGCTGTAAGTTTTGTCTAATAAAATCTTGTAAAATGACTCCCTGTCCAATCAGTGTTTGTTTGGTTTAATTAGGGATGGAATGGAAGCTACATACACACATACAGTGATTTTATCACTGCAAGTTGCCAGGCGCTGTACTATGTAGTCATCAGTAGGCTTTCCTACTACTGGTTTCCATAGTAATAACATTCAACAGTGTTTGGTGCAACTAGCATTCCATATAACAAATCAAAGGAAACATTCTGGAGGGAGATTTGGTGTTTGTGTATAAAATATAAAAAAAAAGCAGTGTTTATCTGCATCATATCGTACGAGATGAAGGAGAAGCTGTGTGA
>JAUCMX010000014.1:11154132-11434132 GCA_033459395.1 Hemibagrus guttatus | reverse complement strand
TGCACCACATCAAAGGGACGATGGACAGGGCCATGTACCGTCAAATCTTGGGTGAGAACCTCCTTCCCTCAGCCAGGGCATTGAAAATGGTTCATGGATGGGTATTCCATCATGACAATGACACAAAACACACGGCCAAGGCAACAAAGGAGTGGCTCAAAAGAAGCACATTAAGGTCCTGGAGTGGCCTAGCCACTTAATCCCATAGAATATCGGTGGAGGGAGCTGAAGGTGAATATTTATTTCACTCATTAAAATGCAAATCAATGTATAACTTTTTTGAAATACATTTTTCTGGATTTTTTTGTTGTTGTTATTCTGTCTCTCACTGTTCAAATAAACCTACCATTAAAATTATAGAATTATTATTATAGAGAATTATTATATCATTTCTATGTCAGTGGGCAAACGTACAAAATCAGCAGGGGGTCAAATAATTTTCTCTCTTGGACATCTGGCCATGGGTTATTGTGGCTTTGTTAAGATTCAGAAGATAGTGTTATGCCACTCGGGAAACCTGCTCTACGTACTGTTCTTGTTGTTAAAAACAGACAGTGACAGGGCTGACTCCAAGTCTTTCAGCTCAATCTCTTCTCGATCCCTTCCTGCTTTCCAAAAATCCAGCGCCACCTGCACGATTTCTTTACCACCGGCATTACTACGGAGTAGAAACACAAACATAAAGGGGGCATTAAACCTGTTCCACTTGATAACAGACCATTTTACAATTTATTTTTATTAAACATTTTTAAATCTGATTATACTACAACACATACATCATTACTGGTATTGGACCAATGCTGTACTCATTTATGTGTACTCCTAATACAGTTCTGATACCAAAATCTGTGCCCATTAGATGCCAGGTGACAAGAGAGTAGTGTATGTGTATACCAAATTTGACAAACAGCATGAAATGACAGCAATCTGAATGGATTTTCAAAACAAGCTGTGCTATATAAAAATATAAAGAAGAAAAAATTCAAGCATCTTACATTACAATTAAACTGTTAAAACAATTGACAGTTGTCTGGTGCAGTTCAGTCTCCCTCATGCACTCTAATAAAGATGCTGTTTAAAATGCCATAAACATGGAAAACATGAATCTCATGTTCAAAACTCATGTTCTGCCGGAATCCATACAGACCCTGCAGCCAACAATAGCGTTACTACATTAAACTAAAATGTTTTTATGTAATTAAATGTACAGCAAATGTAATTTTTTGTATGTAAATTGTAAATGTACAACAAAATTAATTATTTAACTACCCAATGATTATGCGGGGGGTTGGGGCACGGTGGCTTAGTGGCTTAGTGGTTAGCACGTTTGCCTCACACCTCCAGGGTTGGGGGTTCGATTCCCGCCTCCGCCATGTGTGTGTGGAGTTTGCATGTTCTCCCCGTGCCTCGGGGGTTTCCTCTGGGTACTCCGGTTTCCTCCCCCAGTCCAAAGACATGCATTGTAGGTTGATTGGCATCTCTAAATTGTCCGTAGTGTGTGATTGTGTGAGTGAATGAGAGTGTGTGTGTGTGCCCTGCGATGGGTTGGTACTCCGTCCAGGGAGTGCCTTGATGCCCAATGCCACTTGAGATAGGCACAAGCTCCCTGTGACCTGAGAATAGTTCGGATAAGTGGTAGACAATGAATGATTATGTTAGAGACCTTAGAAAGATAAAGATGGCCTTGCGGTAGGAGACTCCGTCTAGATTTTCATAATAATCTAGGTAGGGTTTGATGCTGTCGATCAGGCCCGGGTGCATCTTATCCATCTCATCAAATATGAACATGGAGCGCGGACAGGCAGAAACGTTGCCCTTTATCCACTGCTGCAGTTGGGACTACATACACACACACACACACACACACACAGGTGAAGTAGAAACATTAACAAGCATTTGAGGCATAATAATAGAAAATAATAATAAGAGTATAATAAAGGTAAAAGAAAATATTAAATATGCTTCAGGTAGGCTAGATAAAAATAGAAAAAATATATTTTTTTAAAAAACCTTCAAATTCTTAAAGCCCTGATTGTCTAATTTTATATGAGCCACTAAATCACCACCATGGAGTATAACATGACAAAGACATTCAAAGCTGAACATGGCCACAACAAAACAGGCACACATTTGATTTCTTTGTCTTTGGTAAAAAGAGGAGGCTTCCTGCATGATGTTACATGGTACACGTCATCACCACATAGCACAGTTGAGTGGCAGTGGATATTAATCTGGATCTTAACTGGGTTGTGCATGTTTTGCTTAAACATCTCACACAATTATCTCAGCACAAACCTGGAGATTTACATTCCTGCACAACCTGTCTTGCCATGATTCTTACAATTCTTACTGATGTAAATGTCAAAGGAGGCATGAAGGCACTCCATATGTTTATCTAATAAACTCAAAAATGATCAGAGAGAGAGAGAGAGAGAGAGAGAGAGAGAGAGAGAAAGAAAAAGAGAGATACTCCAAACACATTTGAGTCCACTTATACACTATATTTCCAAACGTTTTGGGACACCCCTCCAAATCATTGAATTCAGGTGTTGTTTTTCAGGGGTTGGGCTCGGCCCCTTAGTTCCAGTGAAAGAAACTCTTAATATTTCAGCATACCAAGACGTTTTGGACAATTTCATGCTCCCAACTTTGGGGGTGACTGCACACCAGTGCACAAAGCAAGGCCCATAAAGACATGGATGAGCGAGTTTGGTGTGGAGGAACTTGACTGGCCTGCACAAAGTCCTGACCTCAACCTGATAGAACACCTTTGAAATGAATTAGAGCAGAGACTGTTAAGTTCCTCCACACCAAACTCTCTCATCCATGTCTTTATGGGCCTTGCTTTGTGCACTGTTGTGCAGTCATGTTGGAACAGGAAGGGGTCATCCCCAAACTGTTCCCACAAAGTTGGGAGCATGAAATTGTTCAAAATGTCTTGGTATGCTGAAACATTAAGAGTTCCTTTTACTGGAACTAAGGGGCCAAGCCCAACCCCTGAATTCAATTATTTGGAGAGGTGTCCCAAAACTTTTGGCAATATAGTGTAGCTTATAGTGTTGTCTGTCAGGATTATAGGTTGTAACTTGTGCAGTACCTTGTACAATTCCATCTCAGCTTTATGTGGGAAGTGTACATCGGTGGCAAAGAAGTGCACAAATCCGCTCTTCATTCCATCCTGGTAAATGTTTTTGGCGATTATCTGACTGACAAAGTTTTTGCCTGTCCCACTCCAGCCATGCAGCGAGAGGACAAGGGGCTTCTTCTGATTCTCATCGTTCATGAAGCCGGTCACAGCTTTGAGGATGACACGAGATGCTATATGCTGACCAAACAGCTTGCTCTGCAGATCCGCTTCAAGACCTTAAAACAAAAGAAGGATGGGTCATTATGCAGAAACACAATAGATGAGATGATGATGATCAACCTCTTCCTGAAATACTAAAACTAGCACTTATTTTTTCCTCTTTTCTTAAAAAGAATTAGACTCAGAGTTTTAGATTCATGGTATTCTTGAACTGTGAGCGAGTGAACCAGTATCAGTGTATTTCCTGAAAAGATTTTCAAAAACTTTTGTACATCACACTGGAAAAGGGAGTGTGCCAAATGCTGTAAATGTAGGGAAAGAATGTTTCAAATATCCTAGAAAAAGCTGATCATTATTGATTCATCTTAATACTCACCTTGTGTGTGCACTACGTAAATGATTTTTTTTGTAAATGTCTCCTATACTCTAAGCTCCATCACTGCATATTTTAACAGTGACACAGTGACACTATCTGCATGATGTTTAAGCAGTCTGTATCTATGCAGCCCCGTACACATCAAACTGTGATACTCTGTGTGTTTTTATATCTTTCTGTCATAGCCAACATTAATCTTTTCAACAATTTGTGCTACAGTAGTTATTCTGTGGGACTGGACCAGATGGATTAGCCTTCACACCCCAAGCACATCAATGAGCCTCAAGTCGCTCAGATCCTTACACTTGCCCATTTTTCCTGCTTCCAACACTTCAACACTGACAACTGGCTGTTTACTTGTAGCCAAATATATTCCACCTTATTGTAAGGAAATATTCTATTTCACTTCACCTGTCAGTGGTTTTAATGTTAAGGTTAATCGATGTAGAAGTTTAGTTGTTGTCCTGATTAGTTTCCTAATTGGAAAGAGAATTGTAAACTGAAAGAAAATCTACACTGTCCAGAACACCAAAAACAAACAGATAAGCTAAAGCTAGTGAAACCGAAAAACGTCCAGCAAATAAACAACGTTTACACACACACAATGTCTCAACTAAATAATTGTACAATTTCTTTCCCAAAGCGGCCATGCCAGCTCCTGTCAGAATGGTTGTACTTATAGGTTCAAAAGCCTGTACAATAACGCCCGTTATCAAGATAAAATGCAACACCAACAAGGCTGTTTCTTTCATTGTAGATTAAGTCATAAAGATTATTTGGGAAATGGAATCAGATTGTAAACAGAAATGGCTCCTTCTCATTTTGCACATTTGATAATGTTACTACTGCTATTATTATCAAGTAGCTGCATCTCAATTGCGCATTGTTAATGTACCTGCTGCTATTATTATCTACAGTTGCATTCAATTTGCACATGTTACTGTACTGTTGTTTTGCACATAAGTCAATACTGCAACATAAGTCAATATGTACACTTGCACATACAAATATGCATAGTCTATATTTCTATATTTACATACAGGGCCAGCCCAAGCCTTCAGGGGGCCCTAAGCAGAATTTTATTTGGGGGGCCCTCTGTGCCACCAATATAACTAATTATTGTCAATCCTTGATTATTCTCTCACTATAAATCTAACACACCCATATTATTAGGTAATAATAATAATAATAATAATAAAGGGGCATTGGTGGCTCAGTGGTAGGTTTCTTGCCTATCATGCGGAAGGCCCGGGCTCGATTCCCAGCCAATGCCTCAACCCCAGCCACTGGATGCAGTGCCGGTCCCAAGCCTGGAAAAATGGGAGGGTTGCGTCAGGAAGAGCATCCGGCGTAAAACATTTGCCAAGTTGTTGTGCTGGTCCGCTGTGGCGACCCCGAACAGGGAGCAGCCAAAAGCAACTTCAATAATAATAAGGTATTATTATTATTGTTATTATTATTTAATATTGCATTTTGTATAAGAACCATTGTCCACTGACAATATATTTTAAAAAAAACAACAAAAAAAAGATGTCATTTCATGTACTCTTGGGGGCCCCCTGTTGGCCACGGGGCCCTAAGCAGTCGCTAAGCAACGGCTCTGATTACATAGTCTATATTTCTAATTCTGCGGCGTAGTTTTATATTTTATTATGTTTGTGTGTGTATATACATATGTGTGTTTATTTTGTTACATAGTTTTTGTACTTATTTCGGCATTCACTGTGGACAGCAAAGAAAGATTTTCATTGTACAGGGAAACTTGTTTTCCTCACTGTGCACATGACAATAAACACTTTGAATTGAATTGTTAACGTGTGTTTTCTCTAACCACAGCGGCTAAATGTGTATCTTAAATACTTCTTTGTGAATAAAGACATGGTTTAAAAAGACGTTATGATTTCAGTTGATAATAAATACTTGCAGTCATGACATCCAATACAAGGATGTCATACTAGACAACTTCCTATACATACATAAAGTGCCATTACCTGACAGATAAGTTACACACCTGTTTTATTGTAGGAGATCCACTTTGGTCTGCAACACTCCTGAATGATACACATGACATCTGTGAACCAAGCAAAAAGTCCGGGTAGAGCAGCTCCAGTACCAACAGCCAGGCTGGCCGAGATTGGCTCTAATGCTTCCGCCATCATGATCATTAAACTCCATCCTGCGCAAAGAAGTGGAACTAGGATCCATCTTGGCCGCATGTTGTTGTTTTTTTGTGAGTCCAGTATAGATTCAGCACGGTTTGCAGTGAACCTCGATACTCACACTGATGCCTTCTCTGGTCTGCACGGTATACAGGTGTGCCGGAGAATTCAGCTCACCTGTTTCCCTTTTAGCGCGCATGCGTGGAATCATGACATTTGGGTTTTTTCATGCACATTTGTTTTTTCGCAAATGTGCTGCATTGAGCTGTCAGTGTATGCGTTATCTTCGCGTATTTCATACTATCAAAAGATATGTTTTGCGTTCTTTGTTGCAATTACAGTAGAAGAAGTTGCTTTCGGCTGCTCCGTGTTCGAGTCATGTCAGCTGGACTTCTTTCTAGATAGATTGAAACGATTTCCTACTGGTCAGCTTCTTTAGTCTGAGGGAAATTGACAGGATTCCACAAATTTAAATCCTTCAGAGTCAAGGATCCTCCCCTCCTTGGATAGCCTTAAGGCAGGGTTGTCCGATCTTATCCAGTGCCAGTGTGAGTGTAGGTTTTTATTCCAACCAAGGAGAAGCCATATCTGAGTCTAGTGAAAGCCAAGATCAACTGAATAAGCAGGTGGAATTGGGTGTGGTTTCTGCTTGATTGGTATGAAAACCTGCACCCACACCAGCCCTTTGCAGATAAGATTGGACACCCCTGCCTTGAGGGAACAAGGGGAGTTAGGGAGCCATTAGGAGGTATGATCCCAGAGAAGAAGAGCAGGGAGAGAGTGTACTGAAGTATTAGGTGTAACAAGAGGATAACACTTGGTGGAACCAAGAGCCAAACTTACAACCTTCCAATCATTAGGCCAACACCTTAACCACTGAACTACCACTTCCCATATTTTCAGGCCTTAGCTCTGTGTTGTTTCATGTAGCACCATGGTCCTGGAGAAATGTTGTTTCATTTCACTATGTACTGCCCCAGCTATATACGGCTGACTTGATTTCATTCACTCCTCTCTCAATTCCTCTGTATTCTCTGCCAAAAATGTGTACCTTCTCGTTCTCAAATGTGGGCCTTTGACATTCAGGTACAGGTACACAGATGATTCTGGTCCTGAGGTGTTGCTTCAAATCTACTTGATAATTATAGCTTTGGCTCTGTTTTCTGAGTCTGTGTAACTAAACTAGAATTAACAAATTAAACATAATTAAAATATAAATAACTAAAATATTCTAATTAAAGCTGTAAAATACCTAGTTCTTCAGGAACATTATCCAATTTGTATATTATTATTATTATTATTATTATTATTATTATCATGTGTGTGTGCATGTGTGTGTTTAATTTTTAGTCAGAAATCCTGAAGACAAAATGCAGTTTTTGTTGTTATTTTAGGTTACTTATCTCAGTTAAGCACTAGGCTTTACTGTTTATCTAGAAAATTGTTTTCATTTAACACATTTCATACATTATTTATTCTCTTTATTGTAGTTATTTATAATGCACTTTATGTGATGCTGGTGATGCATTTCATTTATTATTATTATTTATTATGTGTAACAAGTTTCAGCTATAGAACAGTCTCTTACACTGAAATCACAGGGGGAACAGAATTCCTTGGAGGCCTGAGAAAAGTTCATTGTATATAACAGTCTGGATATCTATAATGCACCTGGACCTTTTAGTCCTCAGCTGATGCTTATCCACAACCCCACTGCCACACAGACAAACTACATATACAAATAAGCTTTAATTGTAAGAACAACATTTTTTATTTGAGAAATTTATTTAAATTATATTTTATACAACTAAATACAGTGGGGCAAAAAAGTATTTAGTCAGCCACCAATTGTGCAAGTTCTCCCACTTAAAAAGATGAGAGAGGCCTGTAATTTTCATCATAGGTACACTTCAACTATGAGAGACAGAATGAGAAAAAAAAATCCAGAAAATCACATTGTCTGATTTTTAAAGAATTTATTTGCAAGTTATGGTGGAAAATAAGTATTTGGTCAATAACAAAAGTTCATCTCAATACTTTGTTATATACCCTTTGTTGGCAATGACAGAGGTCAAACGTTTTCTGTAAGTCGCCACAAGGTTTTTACACACTGTTGCTGGTAGTTTGGCCCATTCCTCCATGCAGATCTCCTCTAGAGCAGTGATGTTTTGGGGCTGTCGCTGGGCAACACGGATTTTCAACTCCCTTCAAAGATTTTCTATGGGGTTGAGATCTGGAGACTGGCTAGGCCACTCCAGGACCTTGAAATGCTTCTTACGAAGCCACTCCTTCGTTGCCCGGGCAGTGTGTTTGGGATCATTGTCATGCTGAAAGACCCAGCCACGTTTCATCTTCAATGCCCTTGTTGATGGAAGGAGGTTTTTACTCAAAATCTCACGATACATGGCCCCATTCATTCTTTCCTTTACATGGATCAGTCGTCCTTGTCCCTTTGCAGAAAAACAGCCCCAAAGCATGATGTTTCCACCCCCATGCCTCACAGTAGGTATGGTGTTCTTTGGATGCAACTCAGCATTCTTTCTCCTCCAAACACGACAAGTTGAGTTTTTACCAAAAAGTTCTATTTTGGTTTCATCTGACCATATGACATTCTCCCAATCCTCTTCCGGATCATCCAAATGCTCTCTAGCAGACTTCAGACGGGCCCGGACATGTACTGGCTTAAGCAGGGGGACACGTCTGGCACTGCAGGATTTGAGTCCCTGGTGGCGTAGTGTGTTACTGATGGTAGCCTTTGTTACTTTGGTCCCAGCTCTCTGCAGGTCATTCACTTGGTCCCCCCGTGTGGTTCTGGGATTTTTGCTCACCGTTCTTGTGATCATTTTGACCCCACGGGGTGAGATCTTGCGTGGAGCCCCAGATCGAGGGAGATTATCAGTGGTCTTGTATGTCTTCCATTTTCTAATAATTGCTCCCACAGTTGATTTCTTCACACCAAGCTGCTTACCTATTGCAGATTCAGTCTTCCCAGCCTGGTACAGGTCTACAATTTTGTTTCTGGTGTCCTTTGACAGCTCTTCGGTCTTGGCCATAGTGGAGTTTGGAGTCTGACTGTTTGAGGTTGTGGACAGGTGTCTTTTATACTGATAACGAGTTCAAACAGGTGCCATTAATACAGGTGACGAGTGGAGGACAGAGGAGCCTCTTAAAGAAGAAGTTACAGGTCTGTGAGAGCCAGAAATCTTGCTTTTTTGTAGGTGACCAAATACTTATTTTCCACCATAATTTGCAAATGTTGATAGCAAATGATGAAACACAATGTGATTTTCTGGATTTTTTTTCTCATTCTGTCTCTGTGTACCTATGATGAAAATTACAGGCCTCTCTCATCTTTTTAAGTGGGAGAACTTGCACAATTGGTGGCTGACTAAATACTTTTTTGCCCCACTGTAGTTAATTGTTAAATTGTTATACAACATGTCAAAACACTTGAAATGAGATTATATTTACCCTTTCTTTATTTGCCAGAAGGGATCCGACACATCATGAGAAACTTGATCATGTTGTACACTGTACAGTTTTTTTACTTTGCATATATCCAACAGTATGTGGCACATATTGGCATATTGCAATGGTGGCACCTGCACCTACACTCGTATTTGGTGAGTTCTATAAAACTCCCTGCATATGGATTCCATCCCATATGCATCCGCCTCCTCCTTACAGAATACTTCACCTGCTTTAAATCCAGCAGAAATATTACAGCTTCAGGCGCTACGCACTATCAACACTCACCTGGTACAAGTTCTTCAGGATTCTCCTGTCAACTCCCGTGTCTGATACAACATGGCCAAAAGACCCACCATCTCTCCGCTCTGGTGGACTGAGGTTCAGTGATCAACATTATCCATCTGCAGCTGGTCCACTTGCCCATGGTCCAATGCATCAAAACCTTGAGGGTCATGGTGTTGAGTAAGGAAAGAGCCATCAAGTTACTCCCTCATCCCTGAGACCAAGGCCATGGAGGAATATACTGAGGAGGCTCTAGATGCCAGTTTTATACGCCCCTCTACCGCTTCCACTGCAGCAGGATTCTTTTTTGTGGAGAAAAAAGATGGCGGGCTGAGGCCCTGCATAGATTATCAGGGACTCAATCACTGTACAGTACCCCTTCCCTCTGCCACTGGTTCCCCCAGCTCTAGAACATTTCCAGGAGACAGGCATCTTTACTAAACTAGACCTAAGGAGTGTATACATTCTCCTCCAGATTCGAGAGGGGGATGAGTGGAAAACGGCTCTCTTTACCACTAGGAGTATTTAGTCATGCTGTATGGGTGAACTAATACACCAGCAGTTTTTCAATCCTTTGTAAAATAAATCTTTCAGGACTTATTGGACCATTGCATGATTGTCTTTAGACGGCATATTCATCTACTCCAAAGACTTTGAAACCCATGTCAAGCACGTCTGCCAGGTATAACTGCATACCAAGCCTTCTTTTGTTTCCACTTTTTGCCATTATGTTTTAACTCTGCTCTGCTTGTCTGGTTTCCTGATTATTTTGGATTGTGTTTTGGATTTGGTTACCATGCTGACCATCCTCTCTGGTTTTTGAATTTTGCCTGTTTGTATCTACTCTGTTTTTGTCTTCCATTTTGGCTTGTATTTTTGTAAGTTCTATTATTAAACTCCCTGCCTATGAATTGTAAAAGAAACATGCCACACAAGCTACTACCAGCAGTAGTCTTTATGTTTTTGCTTATTTTTATATAGAGTACTTTTTTTTTAAAATATATTATTTATTTTGTATCAACAGATTAAACAGTGTTCTGCACGCCAGGCAAAAGCTTGACTAAACAAATGTGTTTTCAGCCTGGACGTAAAAACTGTGCCTGAGTCCCAAACACTAATTGGGAGGCTGTTCCATAACTGTGGGGCTTTGTAAGAAAAAGCTCTGCCTCCTACTGTAGCCTTTACTACTTAAGGTACTACCAAATAGCCTCCACCTTTTGGTCGAAGGTGTGGCGGATCATAAAAAACAAAAGATTGTTCAGGTACTGTGGCATGAGACCGTTCAGTGCTTTTATAGGTCACTAATAGTATTTTATAATCAATGCAAATTTGCATCGACTTACTTCTGGCTTCATGTGGTCCTAGTACAAGCACTTCTGTCTTGTCAGAGTTAAGCTGGAGGAAGTTTGTAAGCATCTACTGTCTAATGTCCTTTACACATTTTTTCATAAGCTGATGTCTGTCATCTGACTTAGCTGACATATAGCTGTGTGTCATCGGCATAACAGTGGAAGCTAATACCATGTTTACGAATAACTGCACCAAGGGGTAGCATATATAAGGTGAAAAGTAGTGGGCCTAAAACAGAACTTGTGGAACACAGAACATAACATTAGTGTGCATAGAGAAGTCACCATTTAGATCTACGAACTGATAATGATCAGTCAAATAAGACCTGAGCTGGGACAGGGCTGTCCTTGTAACACCGACAACATTTTCTAGCCTATCAAGTAGAATAGCATGGTCAATGGTGTCAAAAGCTGCACTAAGATCAAGTATCACCAGCAAGGAGACACAACCCTGATGAGAGGGCAGAGGCCTAAATCCTGACTGATACATGTCATGAATGTTACTCCTATGTAGTTATGAGCAACTGCTGTGCTACAATCTTTTCTAAGATCTTGCTGCATATTGATGGTGTGCGCTTTTCTACATTGGTTTTACTCCTAGTTAATTTTCCTTCCATGCTAAATGGAATACTAATAATTTAGTAATTTAATAGTAGTATGACACCATTTATGTTTCTTAGTTGATTGTTTTAAGGTTTGTGTGTGGTCACTGTACCAGGGTGATAATTTTTTCTCTTTAATTATTTTCCTGTTAAGTTGAGCTACAGTATCTAGGGTGACATCTAGCGAATATCTAGCGAACATCTAGGAACCACTGACTCTAAGTGATCAGTCACCTGATCAGGTTCTGTGGGGACAGATGGCGATCCAATCATGGACAAAATCCAGGAGACTATTGGTAAATCCATCTGCAGTAGCAGGCGTAAATAAATGTTTAATATGGTGACGTGGCAAATTGCATATATCATATCTTCTTCTTCTTCTTTCGGCTTTTCCCTTCAGGGGTCTCCACAGCGAATCATCTCTCTCCATCTATCCCTATCTTCTGCATCCTCAACACTTGCACCCACTAGCTTCATATCCTCATTTATTGCATCCATATACCTCCTCTTTGCCTCCTGCCTGGCAGCTCCATGTCCAACATTCTCCTACCAATATACTCACTCTCCCTCCTCTGAACATGTCCAAACCATCTTAATCTGGCCTCCCTAACTTTGTCCCCCAAACGTCCAACATGAGCTGTCCCTCTGATGTACTCGTTCCTAATCCTGTCCAATCTTGTCACTCCCAAAGAGAACCTCAACATCTTCAGCTCTGCTACCTCTAGCTCTGACTCCTGTCTCTTCCTCAGTGACACTGTCTCTAAACCATACAGCATGGCCGATCTCACCACTGTCCTGTACACCTTCCCCTTGATTCTTGCTGATATTTTCCTATCACACAGAACTCCCGACACCTTTCTCCACCCATTCCAACCTGCCTGCACTCGCTTCTTTACCTCTTTCCCACACTCTCCATTACTCTGGACTGTTGACCCCAAGTACTTAAACCCCTTGTACCTTCTTCACCTCTTCACCCTGTAACCTTACTGTACCACTTCCCTCCCTTTCATTCACACACATGTACTCAGTCTTACTACAACTGACTTTCATTCCTCTTCTCTCCAGCGCAAACCTCCACCTCTCCAGGTTTTCCTCCACCTGCTCCCTGCTCTCACTACAGATCACAATGTCATCTGCAAACATCATTGTCCAAGGAGACTCCTGTCTGACCTCCTCTGACAACTGGTCCATCACTATAGCAAACAGGAAGGGGCTCAGAGCCGATCCCTGATGCAGTCCCACCTCCACATTGAACTCCTCTGTCTGACCTACAGCACACCTCACCACTGTCCTGCTCCTCTCATACATGTCTACAACTACTAGTAGTACTATTGGTATTCTATTGGTATTGGAATTCTAATAATTTATTTAACAATTAAAATGACCATTTTAGCCTTTAGGTGACAGCACTGATACTTCCTACAAAGATATGTTTACCTTGCAACATGATGTCACATCTAACTGACAGAACATTTCAGTGTTTTGATAAGTATGTTTTAAAAAAAAAATACTACTGCAATCCTATGAAAAAAAAAGATATCTTCAATAAAAACCTAAAATTGATCATTAAACTATTGGAATATTTTATTCCTACACTAGCCATAGGTGGATCGTGTGCTAAATTAGAACCTAAGTGTGAGTAATGGGGATAGTGTCCATGACCAGCATAAAGTTGTTAGATTGGTCCCTGATAAGGCAGCAAGGAGTCAACAAGTAAAATTGAAAGATGAGGAAAAGCTCATGAACACCAGTAAAGAATAAGATCAAGTTTATCAGGTTTAGTGGAAATAATCAGTGTGGAATGATTAGTTCATCAGAAATCTGCAAATGAACACAACACATTCAGTCTAAAAGTGTAGATCATCAAACCATCATGTAGACCAAAAAGCAAAAACATCAGACCATATTCCATCTTAGACATCATATGTGTGAAATGAAACATGATTATAATAAGTGAAATGTGCTTAAAACCTCAATGCAAAAACACTTCCTGTAGTGATGTCTGGAAAAAAAGGTTTAGCTGCTAGGTTTGCTTTTTTCAGGATTCTTATTTAATTCTAATTAAAAAGAAAATCTATTTTAAATTAATCAACTGAGCTGGACCCCAATGCCAAAAATATGAAACAATTTTTCAGTGATTTTGACAAAATGGTGTATTGCAGGTATTGCAGGATTTTGACATTAAGCTGTTGTACTTTCTATATATATATATATATATATATATATATCACACACACACACACACACACATTATATATATATATATATATATATATATATATATATATACACATATATATACACACACACACACACACACACACACACATATATATTATATATATATATATATAATATATATATATATATATATATATATATATATATATATATATATATATACACACACATTCACACACACACACCGTACATATAAAAATGATGCAAGTAATTTGTTCATTACTAGTGCATGACAATGCACAACATACGGTCATAAAAAATGACCATTTAAGATTCAACACATTCATGCCGCCACCAGATTAATAATGAGACTTGAATCTTCTTAAAAAACAAGAAGTCAAGCCTGCATCATTTATCAGCGATTCATGTTAAAAACAGAAATATCAGAAACCATGCAATCAATTTTAAAAAAAAAACCCTGCTCCCTCCGTCTACATGTGGTGAGTGACATCAGAGTAGTGATCAGGTGGACTTCCTGCTTGGATACTGCAGATACGGTTTCCTCCAAACCCACCGCAGTTCTTCAGGGGCAGTACACAGTACACAGTCTCTCCTTCTTTTTTAAATGTAGAAGTCCAGCCTGCTGGAGATAACCTTGCAGCCCTTCATGGAAAAGACACGCTCGTCGTGAGGGAAATAGTTCATGTCACGCGCCATTTGCTCCACAGCCTCTTCATTGGGTTTCAGGCCCTTGCTGATCATCTCGGCTCGGCCGCACTGCACAACGTGTTTGTACTCCAGGGGGAGAAAGGGTACAAAGAAGTCCACCAAGTTCTTGTCTATTAGGCTTGTGTGCCAAAACCCACCTAGGAAAACAAAGACGGAGAATGTTCTTAAATGTATTGTTCCTCCTAAAGCTTTCAAACACAAACTCCACATCCATCTATAAACTGTTTTGTTAAAGGCAGCATCTCGTAAAGTTAATAGTGTGTTAAAAGAGCACTCACTAACGAAAGAAGTTTGGTGAATTGCCTTCACTTATAAAGCAATTGCATTTAGCATAGGGATACATGATGCTGATTTCCCAATAAATAAAGAGCATCTGTACTTACTTTACTGTTTATGATACATTCCTTATAGACACTAAAATCAGTGTATTCCCATAACTAACAAGATGCGTCATTAAATGTGATCTAGGCTAATAATCAGACTTGCATTAGTCTACATTTGAGTTGTTGCTCTGATAGCGGCAAGTGTAGTCAAACAAAATGTTGCTGAAAGAGACGGTACTAATTTTATGTTGCCATGCACAACAATGCAAATGAAAAAAGTCCTGTGCAATATGTTGCATCTTTATGGGTCAGATTGGAAGCTCAACATCATGTCTACGCATCAAAAAACCTCTAACAATAAATCTACCATCTAAAATACAACATGCATTTGAAATGATGAGATTAGAAGATTACTGAACAGAACTATATTGTTCCTCTTTATACCCCATTTTCAACCTATTTGGTCATTTGCCCTGTTGCATGCAGTCTAGGATATGCTTCCTCCGAGACACATAAAGCAACAATACATCTTTTAGGGCACATGTTAAAGGTATGTGACGGAGCAGACGGCTGCTGAACACACTTTAAAGCTACGTTCACACACATGCAGTGACTCTCAGCAACAAAGTGACCAGAGATCATGTCCGGCGATGCTTCAAAATTAAGACAAGTTTAACTGGAGCAACTTGGTGCAGCCACTATTAAAGGGAGTAAAGACAGTAGAGTGCATCATGATCTGTGGCAAAGACACACGCTGCTTCTCCTTCATCTCGTATGATACGACGCAGGTTTACACTGCTGAATTTTATACACAAACACCAAATCTCCATCCAGAATGTGTAATTTTAGCTGCAAGAAAGCAGATTTAGAATGCTAGCTGCACCACCCACTGATCAACCTTATCACTATGACAACCAGTAACAGGAACGTCCTCCTGATGACTTCATAATACGGAGATTTGTAGTGATAAAATCACTGTGTGTGTGAACACAGGTTTAGAGTCAAAGTCAATCCCCTTGGACCCTGTATTAAGGCTGATGAATAGAGTGAACTTTTCTGTCAAGTCACTCAAGAAACCTCTACGTACTGTTCTTGTTGTTAAAAACAGACAGTGACAGGGCTTTCTCCAAGTCTTTCAGCACAATCTCTTCTCGATCCCTTCCTGCTTTCCAAAAATCCAGCGCCACCTGCACAATATTTTCACCGCCGGCGTTACTATGGAGTAGAAACACAAACATAAAGGGGGCATTAAACCGGTTCCACTTGATAACAGACCATTTTACAATTTATTTTTATTAAACATTTTTAAATCTGATTATACTACAACACATACATCATTACTGGTATTGGACCAATGCTGTACTCATTTATGTGTACTCCTAATACAGTTCTGATACCAAAATCTGTGCCCATTAGATGCCAGGTGACAAGAGAGTAGTGTATGTGTATACCAAATTTGACAGACAGCATGAAATGACAGCAATCTGAATGGATTTTCAAAACAAGCTGTGCTATATAAAAATATAAAGAAGAAAAAATTCAAGCATTTTACATTATAATTAAACTGTTAAAACAATTGACAGTTGTCTGGTGCAGTTCAGTCTCCCTCATGCACTCTAATAAAGATGCTGTTTAAAATAAACATAGAAAATATGAATCTCTGCATAAAGAGTTCATGAGTGACACCCCCTGACTCATCAAAACTCATGTTCTGCCTGAATACAGACGCTGCAGCCAACAATAACGTCACTACATTAAAGCAAAATGTTTTTTATGTAATTAAATGTACAACTAATTTAATTATTAGTTCTACACAATGATGGTGTTAGAGACCTTAGAAAGATAAAGATGGCCTTGCGGTAGGAGACTCCGTCTAGATTTTCATAATAATCCAAGTAGGGTTTGATGCTGTCGATGAGGCCTGGGTGCATCTTATCCATCTCATCAAATATGAACATGGAGCGCGGACAGGCAGAAACGTTGCCCTTTACCCACTGTTGCAGTTGGGACTACACACACAGACAGGAGAAAAGAGGCAGAAACATGAAATTTGGACATTAATTAATGGTAATATTGTGATTAATCATAAAGGGGCATTGGTGGCTCAGTGGTAGGTTTCTCGCCTATCATGCGGAAGGCCCGGGTTCGATTCCCAGCCAATGCCTCAACCCCAGCCACTGGATGCAGTGCCGGCCCCAAGCCCGGAGAAATGGGAGGGTTGCATCAGGAAGGGCATCTGGCGTAAAACATTTGCCAAGTTGTTGTGCTGACCAGTTGGTCCGCTGTGGCGACCCCGAACAGGGAGCAGCCGAAAGCAACTTCTTCATTGTGATTAATCATAAGAAGAAAGGTAATGGTCATGATGTAACAAGTTAATATTATATCACCATGTGCCTAGAAAGCACCACAGTTATTAACCCTTTTTACTGGTGTTCCATTCTGTCTGTATAACAAAAATTGATTTATGGGATATTTTTTCAATCAATATAAACAAATGAATTATTTTCTGGTCGTAAGTTTGATATAAAATGAGTCAGAATACTGCTGGCTATTCGATTAGATTCAACAGAGTACATGTACTACTTTTAGTATGAGACGTTTCTTTTTTTCCTCTGTTTGGATAACCTGACACAGAATTTTAATAGTTTACAATGATGCCTTCAATTTTTAGAAGCTTATAAACAAGCACTTGAGGCATCTAAGAGAGCAGAAATGGGTTTGCAATCACCATTTACTTTGCAGATAGAAACATTTGTGCAAAAAACAATAACTGTTTTCATGTTTTTTTGGAACTTTTCTATGAGCCATTAACCACCACTGTGGAGTGTGACATGATTAAAGACATTCAATGCTGAACATCGCCACAACAAAACAGGCCGAATTTGATTCTTGGGTAAAAAGAGGAGGGTTCCTGCATGATGTTATATGGCGCACGTCATCACCACATTTCACAGTTGAGTGGCAGTGAATCTTAATCTGGATCTTAACTATGTTGTGCATGCTTGAGATGTATAAGTAACACAATTATCTCAGCAAAGTCACAATCTGTCTTGCCCTGATCCTTACAATTCTTAGTGATCTAAATGTCAATGGAGGCATGTAGACATTGCATATGTTTATCTAATAAACTGGCAAACTCAAAAATTACAAAAATATCAGAGAGATACTCCAAAAACATTTTAGTCCGTTTATAGCTTATAGTGTTGTCTGTCAGGATTATAGGCTGTAACTCATGCAGTACCTTGTACAATTCCATCTCAGCTTCATGTGGGAAGTGTGCCGTGGCGGTGAACAAGTGCACAAATCCGCTTATCATTCCACGCTGGTAAATGTTTTTGGCAATTATCTGACTGACAAAGTTTTTGCCTGTTCCGGTCCAGCCATGCAGCGAAAGGACAAGGGGCTTCTTCGGGTTCTCTGTGTTCATGAAGCCAGTCACAGCTTTAAGGACAACACGAGATGCTACATGCTGGCCAAACAGCTTGCTCTGCAGATCCGCTTCAAGACCTGAAAATAAGAGAAGGATGGGCCATTATGGAACAACACACTAGATGATGAGATAATGATGATGATGAAGAGTAGATCCAAATGGATCCCTAAATACACTGGACCAAGAATGAACCTTGCATCTCCAGGACTGCTCAACTGATCACACCATCTCTCAGGGTACAAGGAAGGTATGCATCAAGACTCTGCTCTGTTATGGCACCTAGATGGTGGAATGAACTTCCCCTAGATGTCAGAACAGCAGAGTCCCTGGCTGTCTTCAAACGATGGGTGAAGAGCTAACTATTCCTCAAATACTAAAACTCTTATTCTCAAATATTTAAGCACTTATTTTTTCCTGCTTGTTAAAAAAAATTAGACTCACAGTATCCTTAAGCTGTGACCTACTGAACCAGTATTTATTGATAGAGTCTTCAAAACACTTTTGTACATCGCTCAGGGAAAGGGACTCTGCCAAATGCTGGAAATGTAAATGTAAGTAAGGAAATATGGCTGCTACACCCGATATGATGTACTTCAGCTTCATACTCACCTTTTGTGTGTATTAAGTAAATGATATTTTGTAAATGCCTCCTATACTCTAAGCTACATCACATTAGATTTTAACACTGATAGCCTTTAAAGCTGTAAACAAGGTTTGTCTTCCTTTAGGTTTGTGTGGTTTATTCTTGTAATAATAATAATAATGGTCCTCAAACCATCTGGCAGAGTGCATCATCCTGCTGAAAGAGGACAATGCCAATAGGAAATATTGTTGTCAAGAAGGAGTGTACTTGGTCTGCAACAATGTTAGATAGGTAGTACGTGTCAAAGTAACAGCCACATGAATGTCAGGACCCACAGTTTCCTAGCAAACCATCGCCCAGAATATCACACTGCCTTCACCTGCATCGTCCGAGTGTGTGTTCATCTCTTCCCCAGGTAAGTGATGCACACGCACTTGGTGATCCACATGATGGTAAAAGAAAACACAAGTCATCAGACCAGTCCATGTGCTTCAATTGCTTTATGGTCCAGTTCTGATTTTCACATCCACACTGTAGGTGCTTTTGGCAGTGGACAGAGTAATCATGGGCACTTCAAGCAGTCTGTAACTATGCAGTACCATACACAGCAACCTGTGATGCTTTTGACATTTTTCTGTCATACCTAACATTAGCCTTTTTCAACAATTTGTGCTACAGTAGTTATTCTGTGGGACTGGACCAGATGGATTAGCCTTCACACCCCAAGCACATCAATGAGCCTCAAGTCGCTCAGATCCTTACACTTGCCCATTTGTCCTGCTTCCAACACTTCAACACTGACAACTGGCTGTTTACTTGTAGCCAAATATATTCCACCTTATTGTAAGGAAATATTCTATTTCACTTCACCTGTCAGTGGTTTTAATGTTAAGGCTAATTGATGTAGAAGTTCAGGTGTTGTCCTGATTAGTTTCCTAATTGGAAAGAGAATTGTAAACTGAAAAAAAATCTACACTGTCCAGAACACCAAAAACAAACAGATAAGCTAAAGCTAGTGAAACCGAAAAACGTCCAGCAAATAAACAACGTTTAAACACACACAATTATTTAATTACATTATCTGTTTGGTGTGTTTGTGCTTACCAGTCGCGTTGAAGCCGACCCAGTGGTCATTACATGTCTCAACTAAATAATTGTACAATTTCTTTCCCAAAGCGGCCATGCCAGCTCCTGTCAGAATGGTTGTACTTATAGGTTCAAAAGCCTGTACAATAACGCCCGTTATCAAGATAAAATGCAACACCAACGAGGCTGTTTCTTTCATTGTAGATTAAGTCATACATAAAGATTGTTTTGGAAACGGAATCAAATTGAGAAGTGAATAAGCTGCAATAGTTCCGCTTAGCCGTTGAACGACGTCACTTTCATGCGACACACCTCGCAACAGCCAGTGACGCAATTTTTCTGTGCCACACAAAAAACTGAACAAAAGTGCGAATGCGATGTAAAATAATGACTTTTTAAATAGAAAATTATTAAATAAATATTCGTTTATGACAAGGCTTGTATCGCACCACACAACTGAGCACCAATATCCCTTCTGAATGCCAAGTGTTCTTTAAAAAAAACGGCAGTTAACATGTATTTTCTCTAACCAAAGCGACTAATATATATTTTTAATACGTCTTTAAATACGTTATGTTATCATATGAAAATAAATACTTGCAGTCATGACATCCAATACAAGAATGCCATACTAGACAACTTCCTTCCTGTACATACATAAACAAAGTGCCTTTACCTGACAGATAACTTACACACCTGTTTTATTGTAGGAGATCCACTCTGGTCTGCAACACTCCTGAAAATAATACAGCACATTTGGATACCGAGCTAGAAATCCGGTTACAGCAGCTGCGATGCCAACAGCCAGGCTGGTCGAGATTGGCTCTAATGCTTCCGCCATCATGATCATTAAACTCCATCCTGCGCAAAGTAGTGGAACTAAGATCCATCTTGGCCGCATGTTGTTTCTTTTGTGAGTCCAGTATCGATTCAGCACGGTTTAAAGTGACCCTCGATACTCACACTGATGTCTTCTCTTTCGGGTGGTCTGCACGGTATACCGGCTAGTTTTAAGATATCGTATGATATCGCGTGGTTTTGCGAGGATCAGCTCCGTGGTCCCACAAAGTTAAGAGTCGCTATGTACCGAATTAGCTCGTTTTGCGACAGTTCGTCATTAAATAATAATATATTAATGGATATCAGTCACACAGTCCTGTTTTCTATCGATAACCTGCCTGAAATAGATACCAAAATGAACTTCGGCACCTGTCACCTTTAACCTAATAAAAATAACGGGAGCGTAAACTAAGGCGCAATGTCAGGCTTAATTCAACAAGATTGAGTTTTCTCTCATTTAGGTTCTACAAATCAAGTTAATAGTAAGCGAGGATCCGTTACTATGGCAACATCTGCTTTTGGACAAATCTCTTGTTTGATCAATTCTACTGACCCGTGTTAAAAAAGATGTTAAAAAGATGTTAACAGTAATAATAAATTTTTAAATTATTATTATTATTATTATTATTATTATTATTATTATTATTATTATTGTTGTTGTTGTTGTTGTTGTTGTTGTAGCAATAACAAACAAGTAAACAAGCAATTAAATAAACTAAACTAATAGTTATTTCACTTTACAAAAAAGTAAATTAAACAAACACACACAAACAAACAAATAAATAGTTATAGTTTGATTAAATCTAGTGATAAATACTCCAAGATAATTTCGGGATCTTTTATCATTGAAATACTGTGTATGTATTAGACTATATTTTCTTATAGGTAGCAACTACCAGATAATTTTTATCAATACACTTTTCCTTCTTTTTGTAATTATTTATTTGGATATAGTGTATGTACCTGTATTTTCTTGGCTTGCCTACTAATTGCCCCTGTAGTAAAATGCTCAATTAAAAGCAATGTTTTTAAATGCTATTATTAATACAACTACTTATGCTGCTGCTGCTGATGTTGTTGTTGTTGTTGTTATTATTATTATTATTATTATTATTATTATTATTATTATTATTATTATAACAAAGATGCAGATTTCATTGAGATTTTATTAAATATTTCATTGTACTAAGACTGTGAATATAAATTATATAATTCATTATTGTATTATCTGAAAATTACTCTTATACAGGAAAGGAGTCTTCTGTGATATCAGAAAGACTGAACACTGCAATACCCTGGTATTAGCTAATAAACATATTACTTTTTGTTTTCCCATAACAAAAACCCAGATGTAAACAGAGTTATTGCTACAACTACTATAATTATTACCAGTACATGCATTGGTCCATGTATTACTGGTACTATTACTGTTTTTACAGTTTACCATTTTAGCCTCTAGGTGACAGCACTTACACTTTACACGTAAATATGTTTTCTTTGCGACCTGATGTCACATCTAACTGACAAAGCATTTCAGTGTTTTTCTAAGTATATCAAAAATATACTGAGAATAGAAAAAAGAATCTTCCATAAAAAGCTAAAATCGATGAGAAAATTATTGGAACGCTTTATTTCTAATGCATGAATTTGAAATGTCGAATATTTTAAACAACAGACAGTAGAATAAAAATAAAATTTCACAATATATAACTGTAACAGTGGTGTTATAATTACTGTAATAAAAACGCCACGAAAACTCTGAAGTGATCGGCTTGACAAATGGCACGCACACGTCACTTCCGGTCCTGCCATTTTGCAGCTGCAGATCAGTGGAGAGTTGTTGCTGGTGCCTCCGCTGCTGCTGCTGCTGCTGCTGTGCAGGACATTAGTGTGTTTTTGTTAAGGTTTTATTGGTAGCGTGAAGACAGTTCACTAATAAAATGTCGGATTTCGACAGCAACCCATTCGCGGATCCGGACTTCAGCAACCCTTTTCAGGTAAACAGAAAATCGACCGTTTCCCTTCATCGATATCAGTCAGTTAGTTGGGCAGCTAAACTAGCTAAAGCTAACACACCCAGCCCTGCTGAGCAAGTGTCCTGGCTGTTAATATATACGTTTATATTATTAATGCAACAGAACTTAAACCTAATTTTTGTCCGACATTCCTTCTAATTTACATGTATTTATTTCATGATGGTTATCACGCCTGTTAGCTTTGTTTGATCATGCCTTTAATACAGTTGACATCATATTATCAAGCGCTGCCTATTTCAGCAAACTGTTATGGATTATTTACATATATATTTTCGTTAATAAAGGTACATTTGTCGTTTGTTGCCAGGTATACTGCATCTGAATTATTTAGTTTTATTTTGTCCTTTCCAACGTTAATTAAATCGGTTCGTTAGCAAAAACGTATTCGCAGGCTGAATCCCAAAAGGCTGTGTGCTCCCTCCCTAAGTGCACTAAATAGGCTGAAAAAATAACGGATCCTCATGCAGTGTAGTGCACAAAGACACCAGGCAGTGAGCCGTTTGCGAGTGAACCTGCTGTTCTTGAGCTTTGCTGATCATGTTTACTGAGAAGGAGCAGCCAAGTCGGCTCAGGTGTCTACTTAAAGGGCTGTGACCGATGCGCATGACAGCTGATTGTTTTATTTGGATATTAGTACCTTGGTATTATAGGCTAATCCTTGAGTCCTTTTCAGATTAATCTTTCAGATTGGTTTAAATGTTAGCATCTGCAAAATCAGCTCGCCAGTCCTGCAAGTTCAGTCACATGATAAAGAGCTCCATCAAAATCAAAATCTGTGTGTTGTTCAGAGAATACTGATCATACAGCAGTCACTCTGTGTATTTTACAATGTATATTTACACTATATCCTCTTATTTTGCTTTGTAAGAGTCCTATTTGTGTCATAAACAAGATCTGATGTTTTTGCACTATATGAATGGAAATGAGAAATGACTGCACAGTGTGTCGCTGTTAAAAAAAAAAAAAAAAAAAAAAAAAAAAAAAATCACTCCAGAACATCCGGAGTACCTCCGTCTATATGCAGACCAAGCAAAAACATTTTAGCTTTCTGAACTGGGAAAAAAACCGTAGCAGAGTCATTCAATGTATGGAGCGAGCCTGTCTGCTTAAACATGAATCATTGGGGGTTTCAGTAAAGGATGTGCTACATGATTCATGTTCAGAAAAACTAAAATCGTTGAAGCACTCTTGTGGCTTATCCAGTCACAGACAGTGATGTAAATGATTTAGCTGAAGGAAGTTCACCCGCTCATCAGACCAGAGAACTACCTTACGTGGGTAGAGGCATCTAGTTAGAAAGAGACCATTTTTATATTCAGTTTTTTTTCTGGTTTGATTTAATAAAGTGATAAGATGAGATTGTACAAAAAAAGACTTTTTTTCAGCCTCAGACCTAAAACCGCCATCTCATCATCTGTTAAGAGACAAAAGTGCTCACTTGAAGTGGCAGTGCGTAACAAAACACAACCACTTCTGATTGTTGAGTCAGATTAAAGTGTTCTGTGATTGCTGAGGTTTCTATTCAGTCATGTTTGAATCAACAAAATGTATGCAACTGGAACTTCCGGTTCATCTTATTACTCTAACAATCCTGCTTTATAGGAACAAATGGAAGATTTTCAGATCATATTATTCAGGCATAATTTCGCTTCCACGAGTAAAGGTGCCGTTCTTGCTCAGTGTCGTCTGGTTGCAGAATGTAAAACCACAGTGATCTCTGGTGGCTTTCTCCTCCTGAGACGTTGCTGAGTATGAACAGTGTCCATCCTGCCTCTGTTCTTCTGTGGCACATAATCCAGGCATTAATAGCGGTTGTTGTAT
Organism: Hemibagrus guttatus; assembly: GCA_033459395.1. Classification (NCBI taxonomy): domain Eukaryota; kingdom Metazoa; phylum Chordata; class Actinopteri; order Siluriformes; family Bagridae; genus Hemibagrus; species Hemibagrus guttatus. Next base: position 11,409,557 of record JAUCMX010000014.1, on the reverse strand, counting down.
TTCCCACAGCAAGCACACGTTATGGAATAACATCATTTAAAATGCTCCACCGAGTGACTCATACTGCCAACAACCGTTTTTGAGTAAAGATCTGCTTCAAAATAGGGATATGATGAAATCGTATGATGAATTTATGGATAAACTAGAGACAGTTTTGCAGTGTCTGATAAACTCTTATGTTGGGGAGAGAACTTGATATTTGTACATCGCAGTATACGGTCATAGCTGTCTTTGGGGCGTTTGGTACTTGTAATACCGCCAGTGAGTAAGGCATGCTCAGACGAGAAATCTACACTAGATGGACAGCAGGAGCTTTAAAGTGTACACAAGTTCAAGGTGGAAGACCAGAGACTGTAAATTCTACTAAAATAAGAGCTCTAATGTCTATAATTAATATGTTTAAACAGTGCACTCTTGTTGCATCGACTACATTAAGCTATAATTTGTGTTTGTAATGGTCATGTTTTATTATTAAATTGTTATCAGCCTGTCTAAAAGAAACTAGTTAACGCTAGATAGTTAACAGAAGTCCATTGACGTTAAGACTGCAGACATACATAGACGGGACATCCACCATTTCTTCAGGAAATCCACCATTTTTCTTATCGTCTCTTAATGTTCGAGAGATTCAACACTTCTAGACGTGCTGTTATATGGAAATAATCAGTCTCAGGGTGGTGCTTTGGGGCAAGCTGCATCCCACCACTCATGTCGTTGATTAGTTTCCTATATTAGCGCACCTCATCACGGCGTTTTCCTTACATAGCCTATTCTCCAGCCTATTCAGCAATTGTCAGGTCTGAGCTTCTTCTCTTAAAAAGATCTTTACTCTGGTTTCATACTGTTTGGTGAAAATGATAAAGCAGTATTTCTTCTTTTCTCAGCTTTTGTTATGAAATCCAGAAGTGTCCAGATGTTTATCACAGCACTGACCTCTAAGCCGTGTGTGCTTTACGTTTACCTGCGGTCCTTTCCGAGATTCTTTAACATAAACACAGTCCATGGTGCTGCAGATTTGCATGGTCACTCCAATTTTTTTTTGATGACGTGTTAGATTTCGGATGGACCCGGCTTACTTTTCCCCCCTCTCCATCCATTCCTTTTTCAATAATAAAGCAGCGCATCTGTTTATCATCCCTTTAATCACGGCCTGTCCTCTCACCCTTCACAATCAAGACACCCACACAAAAGCAACCTATGAAAAGCTTCACAATCCTCACCATCACACATGGCTTCATTACCATGACATTCACACACGCACACAGAGAGAGAGAGCATACCTTAGTGTGCATCAGTGATTCTTGGAGCTGGCAAGGCTTTAAATTTTACTAAATGAATAATAATATGTACACTACATAGATTTTTTTTTAAACTTCCTGACACACTGGTGGAAACGATTCTGTAAATGGAAAAGATTTGGAAATGATATTCCAAATTTAAAGTATAGGAAAAAAGTCATTTATAAATTTGCAGTGTAAGTGATTTTCGCATGAAAGCTGCAGTTCCGGTATATTTTTGTCACCAAAAAAATCTGATCCATGGAGGTTCCACCTCACAACAGGGCTTGTTAAAGGATCTGCTGCTGATGTCTTGGTGCCAGATACCACAGCACACCTTCAGAGCTCTTGCAGAGTCCATGCCTTATGGATCAGAGCTGTTGTGGCAGCACAAGGGAGACCTACACAGTACTAGGCAAGTGGATATAATGTTCTGGCTGATGGGTTTAACCGAGGTGTCTGCAGTATAAACACCGGCTCGGTCACAGACCAGGTCTTAGACGTTAACTGATCCACCGAGTGACGTACTTTATGCTGTTTATTTGGCACCGATCTGGCACATGGACATTGTACACAACTCGTCTTCCAGCCTGTTGCTGTTGTGTCTGTAATGCATTGCATAAATTGGCAAGTCAGTGAGGAAGTCCATGTCAGAAAACCTCATTCATGTCAGAATCATCATGTAAATGGAAGATTAAGACTGATGTCTTGTATCGTGGAAAAATGATTTGCTTTGAAACTAAACAGTCACACATTCTTGTGATGGAAGAATGTTTTTAACGCTCAGTTAAGACTCTGTTCGGGTCTCTGATCAGAGCATGGATTTACTCAATAATTCATGATCCTTTGTGCTCCAGTCACAATTACAGTATTATAACCTTTTTGCGTTGCTGAAGTGAAAAAGTTTGTCACCTTCCCGTATTGTAATTTGTTCTTCATTGAACTGAATTTATTAGTGAATCATTATCCAGCGTGTGTCGTTCACTGTTTCCAGCAGCATCTGGACCACACTGGGAAAAATAAAACCGTGCAGCCTGTGATAACATGTCAGCAAGGGTTACATGCAATTAACAAACGGAGCTTGTATTACAACAAGACATGGTGAAAATAACCAAGTCAAGCACTTGGCCACACTCTAGGAACATCCCCCAATTTCGAAGAAGCGCTTTGACTGACCGCTGTTGACTCAGCATGAAAATACGAAGGAGTCCTGGATGTGAATGCTGAATGAGCCGCAGCCATGCCACAGCACCTTTATGCTACGTTGGAAGGCAGCGTGTACTCATCAGTAAGCTGTGTCTGCAGAATGGTCTGGACGGTCTAAGCTATAAATCCATGCCAGCGTTCGAGTCGTGATGTAGTCTGAAAGATGACTTACTCGGCTGTTAAACAGGAACGTTTTGTTGATGAAGGTGTGATTGCTGTGAAACTGTTTACGGCCAAATATATTGTTTCTTAAGACAACTGAAGCTGTAAATGTTTGGTCTGCATTGACTACAATGATACGAGTTCAAATTCAATAACATTTTATTTTTTATCTTGTATAAACCAAAGCACATTAGCCATTCAGGCAGCCTGTTACTCAGTGGCTTAAAGATGGAGGTTGGTCATTTACTCAAGTACTGTATTGTTCCAGATGTGGCACAGTGCTTTATATGATTTGGATCTGTAATCTGAAAGAAAAAAAGTGCGAGCGAAAAAAGAATCTAAGATAAATCACATTGGAAGTTTTTCCTTCCTCAATATGCAAAGCAATCAGAAAGGCTTTTGGGGAAAATAAGGGGAAAATATGTTCCAATAAATGAATACTTCTGTAAAGTATCTTTTGCACTCAGTCTTTTTTAGGGTAAGACTCACAACATTTTCCAACTCTTTTTCAAAAACATAATAGATCCATCACACTGTAAGGGCATCATTTATTGTATTGTATGCCCCCAGAAGCTATGTTTTCATCCATGTAGTTTTATATGAATTTTGGGATTTGTGTTCAATCGAGGTGAATTATTATTATTATTATTATTATTATTATTATTATTTTTAAAACTCATTAGGATGACATGCACATAATCTACAATGATATCATGATATCAGTGATACAATGATAACATATTTACCAAATACATTTCTCAATGTGCATAAAAAAAAGTCTTGTGACTTTGCCTCAGTCAGTCATGTGACTGGATTATTGGCTCAGAGTGGGAATGCATTGTTCTGTGGGAACTGTGGATGTGGGTCGGCATAACTGGACTGGCCAGTGCACCAATTTCACTGCAAAGCATTTTGAATGTTGTTTTTGTCAATCTGAAGTGCCCTAGCCAAAGTCTGTCATCAAAATGATTGGTATAATTACCTCTCAGAACTATCTCTCATGATTCCGAATCCCAAATATCAGGCATCCGTCTCCAAACGCAAGATAATACACAATGTTTTTCCATTGTCTGTACCGCTTATCCGATCTATTCTCGGGTCACGGGGAGACACGGAGATCTCAGGCGTCATCAGGCATCAAGGCAGGATACACCCTGGACGGAGTGCCAACCCATCGAAGGGCACACACACTCATTCACTCACACAATCACACACTACGGGCAATTTAGAGACTCCAATCAGCCTAGAAGCATGTCTTTGGACTGTGGGAGGAAACCCACCAAGCACAGGGAGAACATGCACACTCCACACACACAGTGTCAGTGTCAGCTCACTGGGAGGTGTGGGGCGAATGTACTAACCACTAAGCCACCGTGTCACCAACACGCAGTGTATTATGAGTAATTTATTGTATATAAAATCTTCCATTTGTATTGTTCTTTTGCAACAGTTTTTCTGAAAGTGACGGTTTTGTTCTCTTGAACAAACCGGAAGGAAACAGACAGTGCTTTATTCACAAAGGTTTTATGCAATGATTTTTCAAATAAGTTAAATTTGCAGCTAGGATGGAAACATAGATATTGAGCACCAGCATGTATGCATAATAGTATGTGGTAATAAAACCAAGCAAAATGAAGTGCAGTGTAAACGTGTTCAGAACATATTGAGTGACCGATAATTTCCAGCATTACACTTTATCTTCATGATACAACAAGAGATGACCAAAAATCAAAGCGGAAACTTTTTTTTTTGAGGACTACAGCTCCGTAATGTCACCATCTGCACAGGAATTTACAGACCTGTTTGTCTTCATTAATGCAATTAATTATCTAATTAACTAACTAGCTTGCCATATGCTAGTATATTACATCAGCTAGTACGTTTTGGACTAGCTGATTAGGTATCCAGGCAACTGGGCATCACATTGGTGCTTTAATTTGTCCAGAGAGTGTGAAGTGCATTCAAGTGTCTGCAGCTGTATTCCTTAGCACTGAGTTGCTCAGAGTTTTTGATGCGGACCACAGCACAAATACAGTACCGGTATATCCAGTCAATAAAGCTGGAGCGTGAGGAAGGAGCGAAATGGATAGAAACAGGATGTGAAGCATATTTGCAGTGTTTGAGCCTGCAGGGTCACGACACACACACACACACTCTCGCACACAAGTCTGACTTTTCATACATGCTCCAGAATAACGAGCTGTAAAGAGATGAGTGGGTAAAGAAAGGTGAAGCAAGGCAGAGGCGGATAGGGAAAGAGATGAGTAGTGAGGTAGAGCTTTAAGATAAATCATGAAAATGTCATCTGATAGATATGATACAGCCAGTAGTGCAGATGCTGGGGTTCTGCTTTCTGCCTAATTTAAATCTGTTAATGAGAGCAAAGAAAACATCTTTAGGGGTTTGTAATCTAATATAATTTTGTAATATTCAACAATAAGATTTCAGTTTAATGGTTCAGCTTGTAGTCCTATAGTAGCAGCTCATGCTCTCACTTGTTCATTCATCTTCAGGAACTGATTCATCCTGGGAAGGGTTGCAGAGCTTCTACTGGGAACTTGAAGCAGCAGGATAAAGCCACAAAGACCTTCTGTTCTAGCTGCAACAGTGAGACAGTGAGGGACTTGATCATGCTGGTTTAATGGCTAGTTAGAGTAATCTGCCAGTGCAGATATTTCCACGTCTTACTTAATCAGTGAAAAAAAAAGGAGATGAACAGCCCATACGAGCTGCAAGTGAAACGGCTGGAAGTGTGCAGTGTCTCCTTTTGTCTCAAATGGGTTTAAGGTGCCATCACACTACACTTTCCTCTCCATTGACTTCCAAGCAAAAGCATGCGAATGCTAGAGGCCCAGAACTGAAAGCTCACTGCGAAGAGAACTTTCACATTTTCCTGTGTTCCAGAGCTCAAGGTTGTTGGAATCTACCTGAGAATTTGATTCATGTGACCAAAAGAAGGTTGACAAATCACAGCGTCGCTCATCAGAAAAACCAAGATGGAGGAGGTATTCATTGTGGTGTTGCACCATCACAGCACAGATCACGAGGAGCTGTCTGGTTTTCATGTCATTGCTGCATGAGTTTATAGTAGTGTTCACTTTAGATCCATTAGGAGGCATTGGTGGCTCAGTGGTAGGTTTCTCGACTGTCAATGCCTTAATCCCAGCCACTGGATGCAGTGCCGGTCCCAAGCCCGGAAAAATGGGAGGGTTGCGTCAGGAAGGGCATCCGGCGTAAAACATTTGCCAAGTTGTTGTGCGGACCAGTTGGTCCGCTGTGGCGACCCCAAACAGGGAGCAGCCGAAAGCAACTTCCTCTACTTTAGATCCATTAACACAGACGCATTATCCAGTTAAATCCAGTTCCTAAGAAATTTCACATGCTGGAAATCTATCGCTCCTTTAATCTGCATTCTAATGAACAACATTCCAGTGTGAGCATAATATCTGACCGCCTGCTCCTGCCCATGTGCTTTGAGTTAAAAGAAGAAGAAGAAGAAGAAGAAGTTAAGTCTTCATGCACCAGTTTGTCAGATTTGATTATTCCAGGCACACTATATGGCCAAATGTTTGTGGACCATCTGACCATCACACTCATATATGAGTCTTCTCCAAATAGTCACAAAGTCAGAAGCACACAACTGTATAGATTATCTTTGTATAATTCACGTCACTGGAATAAAGAGACCCAAACATGTTGCAGCATGACAATGCTCTTGTGCACAAAGCAGCTCCATGAAAAGACATGAAGGTTTGCGACTGGTCTGAAATAGTCTAGACTGGAAGAATGTAAGTGTCCTGCGCAGAGCCCTGACCTCAACCCCATTAGACATCTTTGTAATGAACTGGAACACCAGACTGGACACCAGACCTCCTCATCTAACATCAATATCTGATCTCACTAAAGTTCAAGTGACTGAATGAATGATCAAAAATCCCAACAGTCATGCTCCAACATCTTGTGGAAAGCCTTCGAAAGAAGCCTTTATTATTATCATCAAACATACGTTACAGAACAGTGGAATTCTTTTCTTCGCGTATGCCACCTGAGGAAGTTGGGGTCAGAGCACAGGGGCAGCTATGATGCAGTGCCCCTGGAGCAGAGAGGGTCAAGGGCCTTGCTCAGTTGCCCAACATTGGCAGCTGGGCAGTGCTGGGGCTTGAACCTTCTGATCAGAGCCTTAACCACTTGAGCTAAAACGGTGCCTAGAAAAGTGGAGTTTATTATAGCAGACAAAATCTGCATTAGGATGTACAAAAAGGACATGTGGGTGTGATGAGGTCTCTACAAACATTTGGCTGTATAGTGTAAGCCTGTAAATGCCTTTAAATTCTCCGTAAAGGAAAAACCCTAATGTAGACGCTATCCAATAGTCATTAGTTTATCAGTATCGGCATTGCACTAACTAAATGCCTGTGACGCATCACCCCTCCCTCAAGGATCCCTTTGAAGAGCTGCTCAGATCCAGGTCATACTCGTGTGGATCCTAATCAGCTACCACCGGTGTCAAGTTTCCTTCGTTAGAAACAGGACGAATTGTACACCAAAGGCAAACCACACACACTTTTGTGGAAGCATGTGAGGTATTTGAGACCTTAATGGCGTAAGAGCAGTTAGGCATTACTGATCTGTCTTATAAAGACATTCTTTACTTGTTTGAGTAAGCAGTTTGTTTTGTGTGTGTGTTTGTGTGTATTCTTGTGTGTGTGCACACAGTTGATTCATGAAACATTCATTGTTATACCGTCTGAATTATTCATAGCGCCGGCCTCTTGATGGCTAGCCAGAGATGCCTCAGGTACTTGGACCTCCTTCAACAGTGTGCGTACGGTTTGTCAGGTATATGACCAGAATATTAATTAAAACACATTACTTCCTGCGCCGTCTTGCTATTCAAGGAAAGAATCGTCCGTTCTTGTGTTTGGTCACACAGATTCTTGCTTTCGCCTATTTATAGTCAGCGAAAATTATTGGAATCATCGTTTCCCTGCCAGATGGAAATTATAGGCTGCGACTCCATCAAATATCCCCTTACAGCTTGAGAGTCGAGAGGGAGAGAAACCCTCAAATATCACCATATGCCTAGTCTTTTTTTTGTTCTTTGCCATTCTATCTTTTGCGACTTTATTTCAGTCCTCGTCACGGTTTTCCAGCCAGTAGTCGCAGGATAATCTGATTTAGCTCTAGCTTTGCAGACGCTGCTCAAGATTAGCGCTAAGCAGGAGAAAGAATGAGCTTCTGCAGGAGATTTATAGGACATGATTCTGTAACTTGTACTTTTCTCATAAGTCATCTCTCCTGTGGGCTTTTTGTGCTAGTAGATTTGTTAAAGTTTTAAAAATAACTAGTTAAATTAAGCTAGCCAATGATAATACTAGCCAATACTAAGATACACACACACACACGCACACACACACACACACACATTAAAAAATATATATATATATATATATATATATATATATATATATATATATATATATATATATATAAATATAAATATAATGTATAGCAGTTTCACTATTCTTTTTTTCTTTTGTTTTTTCTTATTTATTTATTTAGTTTCTATTGCCCAAAGCTTCACATTAGGACTAGGACTGGGATCCTGTATCATGACGAAATGGAAAAAGCCAAGCAAGCATTTGTTTTTTACTTTCATGCAGTGTTTCAAACATGTGGATTAGAAGCATGCAGCCACGGTTGCCAGATTGCAACAAAAACCCAGCCCATTGTACAGCTCAGAAATGATACAAGTCTCGATACTAGCCCAAAACCATTGACGATTTGACAAGGGAGTCTCTGTATGGGAACCATATTAACAGTGGTGCGCACACACGTTTGATTTATTCATAGTTTTTTTTTTTTTTCATTATTATTAAAAGAAAATCGGTGGTAGCTCAAGTGGTTAAGGCTCTGGGTCGTCGACCGGAAGATCAGGGGTTCCAGCCCCAGCACCGCCAAGCTGCCACCATTGGGCCCTTGAGCAACGACCTCAACCCACCCTGCTCAAGGGGCGCTGTATCATGGCTGACCCTGCACTCTGACCCCAACTCCCATGGATGGGATATGTGAAGAATGAATTTCATTGTGCAGCAATATATATGTGACAAAGGCAACTTGACTTACTTAAAAGAAAATTGTGAAAGGTTGTTTAAAAGACCCCTGTCACATTCATGGAATGTAACAAAGCCAAAGTATTAATAAGTGGCTACTGTTTTTGTTTTTTTCCTAATTTTCTCCCTTGTTTACAGAGCTTTAAAATGGGATTCTAGTCTAAAACAGAGCAGGGTTTGCATAACAGGTTGATACTGTAAAAGCTGTTGTGTGGACCTGCAAGTGCACTGCGGTACTGAACCTAAGACTACATGTAGAAGGTGGTGTGAGTTCAGTTGCACGGGATCTGTACCACGATTCCTGTGAATGTGTATGCAGTAACTTGTGTGTGTGTGTGTGTGTGTTTTAGTCGATGACGACATCATTAGTTTCCAAAACACGTGTAGCATGAGTGACAGGGGAATGTTGTGAAAGACAAAAGAGGTGAGATGTCTTACTGTGCATGAAAGCACCAAAATAAAAAAATTAAGTAAAAAAAACTATGGTGAGTCACTATGTGTGTTCTATGTGTGGTTTGTGATGACGTAAGGTAAACACAAATGCACCAGGGTTCAATTGAATCAAGTGAGTCTGAAACCAGACCAATGCTGCAGGGGCACCGGGAACAATCATACTCGGATTCAGACCTCAGCAAAAGTTTTGTGTGTGAAAACCTCCTTAGTCTTGGCCAATTCCCTCTCTCCAGTCAGCTCTCCCTTAACGAATAACTGCTACTAACCAAGGAGGGCAAAATCAATCACATGCTGTCTCCGAGACAGGTGAAGCCACCGCTTCTTTTTGAAGTGCTGCTCATGCGGTGTCACAGAGTGTCTTAACACAATTGGAGGAAAGTGCTATTCGCCCACTTCCACATGCATGAGCTCACTATTGGCTAGTGGCTATTGTTCTGAAATATAAACAACCGTTCCATGAGTTGGAAAAATCATTAACGTTTTGAAACCTGGTTATGATGCTTCAGAGAAGGTAGAAGGCTTGCCAGAAAGTTCCTCAGGATGTCTGGTTCAGGAGGTGAAAAATGTTAGCTTATGAAAATTGATGCTTGTTATGATTTGTGAATGAAAAATATTTTTAGCTCTAAAATACACACACCCACCCTCAATACACACACCCACTACCGGTTGAAGTACAAATTCAGTTCCAAATATTTAGAGCACTAAACAAATACAGATACAGACAGTGGCATTGTGCCCTAGACAGCATACAGCAGTAATTTGCACATTCATTTATGAGGTAACATCAGTAAGCTTTCATTCTTGAAACTCTAACGCTTTAACCATAATGTAACCTTATTTAAAAATTAAGGTGTGATTTAAGCAGCCACTAGAAGTACTCGAGTCACTTTCACAGCATTACCACATGATGCTCCATTCTCCAGTCACCATTCAGAAAGACTCCTTGCTGCATGCTGAACACACGCACAAAACACGTGCTGCATGAGTTAACAAATGCTTCCTGTTAATACACTTTTGCTTGCTGTTGGTTTCATGACTCGTCTCAGGATAGTAATATTTGTTCACGTTGGCCACTGAAGTAAGTTTGTATACAGAGTTTGCATAATCGTCTTTTCTCACCGCTCTGTCACAATCCACACTCACCTATTATGTCAGGAGTTCCTCCAATTACTGCCAACAGCATTCGCACCTCTTTCACTCTATAAATGTACAAACCACCAAAGATTTTATAGTTTGCTTGTGGATTTAAATCACTAGCCTATGCTATACATGCATCGTTGGCAATGTCTTTTAAAATAAATAAACACCGCCTGACTAGTTCGTAGTACAGAGACCGGCGACTTGCAGCAATAAAAGTGTGTGTGTGTGTGGGGAACGTAGCTATAGTACCACCCTAAAGGTCTGGTCATGTTAGCTGCGACACATGCTGGTAAGCACGCTTGGAAGAGAGATTAATCAGATTCATTGTTCTGATTAAACATTTTTGTGTTTGGTGATTTCTAGTAGTCGTTCTCATGGTTAAGCTTGGCTAGATAATATTGGAAAATTATGATCCTGGCAGGAAGGATGTGTTATTTGCTTGCTAGCCGTACTGAAATCATACCATTTGGGTATTAATTACGCCCTACGTCCACAGTAAGGCAGTGAGAAGATCGGGGGAAAAAATAGAAACCCCATTTGGCAATATTTCGGTGCAGAGAGAGCAGCAATGTCATGCTGTGCCTCGGGACTAAAAAAAGTCCCAGTCGTTCGGTTCTTACCCTTACGTGGGCAGGAGCGGGCGATCAGATATACAGCTTGCCAGACTGCAGGACAGTATAAAATATCAAGCTGACATTCAATAGACCTTTCTATTCGTTATTTCTCAGGTACTTCTACTTATTAGACCACATTGGAGAATTTATTCCTCCAACTAAATTTGTAGCAAATTAGCTGTTAGACAGGTGACAAATTAAAAGGGGGAAAAAGGAAAAGAGTGGCTCTGTTATGTTATGAGGGTTTAACTGACATGAGTCTCTGTGCTTCCGTTCCTTGTAGTTCAATACAAACGTGTTCTGATTAATCACCTTTATCCTGCTACGAAACATTTCTGTCCTGATGGGAGTGGGCCCATCCAACATGGTCCCATCCCCATCGGCAGGGCACAAGAGCTTACTGTAGCTGTAATATAATGATGTAAATCACATGTCTACAATGAGCACATCTCAGCGCAGTTTACCACCTGGTGTTAAAGATTTTGACGTGACCTCTTGGCGCTTTGCACCACCTTCAACACACCAGCTGTGTTTTGTGATGATCTGTAACAACTGACTCTGGTGTGTGTGGTACTGGATGTGTTCACTATGCCGTTTGTAGTGTAATGGAGTAATGAATGCAAGAGACGTACTATTTCTGTGGCTCTCACCAAGACAAAGGGATTAGAGCGAATCAGTGAGTCGAATGCTGTTTCTGTTTTAAGCAGAACTGCAGAGGTTATCCTCAGTCTGTTTTATCCCGGATTAAACTTCTTTGTTCTGTGTTTTTTTCAGGATCCCTCGGTGACGCAAGTAACACGGAACGCGCCACCTGGCCTGGAGGAGTACAATCCATTTACAGATACAAAACCAGTAATTCTCTTTATATATCACATTATGGATATCATATGATTTAATATTAGTTCATATTTATGTTTGAACTGTATTTGCCATTTTTAAAGGCATTATTTGAAGAATTCCTCACCTCATAACAGATATTTGATAACATAACTTTAATTTGCTTTGCATTTTATCATTTTCTTGCGAATTTGGACAATACCCTACTTTATGATGTTAATGTTTCATTTTGTTGTTAGGCTCCACCTGGCTCAGGTCCCAAAGTCCCACCCACTGCTAACACGCAGCCAGCCATCATGAAGCCCACCGAGGAACCACCAGCTTATTCACAGCCGCAGCAAACGCAGGTACATACACATCGATTCTCATTCCTCCAACACAAGGGACAGTTCTAAGCACACCTACAATGACTGGGGGGGAAGCATTACCCACAGCTTCACACTTGGGTTTTTTATACCTGGACTAGTTAATCCTGGGTCAGTGTTAATCTTGATTGATGTTTCACACTGCTTATACTTTACCCAGTGGTTAATATTTAATCCTGGTTATTTATAATCTGACGTTTTACACAGTACTTTCCTAACGCCTGAGTTAATGTTCTTGATGTGTTTGTTGTGCAGTCTGTCGTGTAGTTGACCAGCTGTTCATTGATATCCAGCTTCCACTCAGTTTTCATTGGAGTGGAAGCTGGATATCAACAAATTGGAGGGTTGCCAGGTCTCGGCAAAGTTTCCAACCCAAACAAGCTTTAAAAATTATAGCACCAATGGCTTTTTGGTCATCACCTACTAATGACACTCTATAATCTCTCTTTCCCTCTGCCAGTCTTTACAAAATATCTTGCAACAGAAATTGTGCTGTCCATCACAGATTCACTGTCTGCCAAATTAATTAGGTTTCATTTCAGATAACTAGCCAAGCTGCTAACTAGTTTGGAACTAGCCTAAAAAAAAAAAAACTCCACCTGTGGACTTTTTCCACCCACAACCTTTTTTTCTTTTTCTTTCAGAAGTAGTCTAGTAGCTCAGCAGTAAAAACTGCAACTTTGATTAGAGCTTTTTGTGTGGGTGTGTTTGGCCTGTTCATTTTCATGTCATGTATCTGTTTCCTTAACTGACTACTGCAACATTTTCTAATCCTGCTTATATGACAGGGCATGGCTTATTTGCCCAGGCAGTGTGTTGCGCATGATTGCAGCCTTGGAAGAGTACTACCATATTAATGCCATATTTAGGGCTGTGAAATTTGGCTGCAGCTATCGATTATTTTAGTAATCAAATATTCTACCGATTATTCCATCGATTAATCGAGTAATTGGATAAGAAGTACTTTTTCTTTATTAAAGAGGAATACTAAATATGCAAGAGAAAATAAGACAGGTTTCTTAAAATGAACAACTAAGTTGTTTCCTATTTGAAAATCTGAACCCATTTAGTGCATTTAATTGATTCAAAATCTAATTCAAATATATAAATTAAAAAAAATTAATAAAAAAAAACGTAAACATAGTACAACCTAAAACATAATAATAATAATAGCTAAACATTGCATTTATGTTGTGCAACTTAACTTTGATATTTCAGTCTAACTACACCTTGAGCAGGACATAAGCCTTTACTGTCTTCCTGGAAGGCTTTGTAGCTTTTCTAAGAGGCAAAAATTATTGGACAGAAAGGTAACTTGGAACAAGAACAAGAGTCCATACACATAAAATAAAGAAAAACATTTATCTGGGGGAAAAAATTCCAAATTATTTGGAAAATAAACCCTCTTAAATGTCTCTCTACATACTGGTGTGTGTGAGTGAGAGTGACAGAGAGAGAGTGAGGCTATCAAAATGAATGATGCTTAGGCTTTCACAAAACTTAGCTAAATTAGGGACATCATAACTAGCCACCATATTGATTTACGGTCTTAGTCACTACATGTAGCCACAATCCACATACATTTTTACGGGCCTTAATTTCAACTAGCAGTCATATTGATTTAAGCCAAGTGCGAATGTTAAAGTTAGCTTGTGTCAACTCCGTGGACTGTGTGTGTTGGAATGAGATATTGAAGTTGTACTGTTGTGGTAAACCAGTTCAATCTTACAGTAATCACACTGTATGGAGTTTTCTTTCTGTTTTAGTTTGAAATGATCCCAAACTTTGAAAATTTTCTGCTGTTTTCTTTGGCCTGAATCTTTTCTCACCGAGTTTAGCGGGTTGTGCGTCAGTAATAATGGCCCGTGAGGAAACGCAGTGCTCTGTGTGTAGTTACCTTGTAGTTAATTTGCCTCGGATTTATTTTTTGTATTCGAATTACTCGGGTTACTCGAGGAATCGTTTCAGCCCTACACCTAGGTATCTCATACATATCAATAATATCAAACTACAAATCACACTTGAGTCAGTTTTCCTGTGATTGCTTAGCATGTCTGTGAATGTGCTATTCACAGAGGGGGGTGCTTGGCCCCCAGAAATGCTGCTCGAATAATATCAGTGAGTCTGTAGCCATGTTTATGTATTTAAGGAAAGTCAGCTTTGCAGAGATACTTTTGACAGTGAAGAACATGCACAGTCACAGAATGATACAGAAAAACAAAACATCCAGCGAGTTGATACGAGAGGTCAGAGGAGAATTGCCAGACTGGTTCGAGCTGTCAGGAAGGATACAACAATGAGCAGAACAGCATCTCAGAGTGAACAAGTTGAGTCTTTCGAGGCAGGCGGGTTTCAACAGCACAAGACCACCTCATGTTCCTGTCCTGTCAGCCAATGGCAGGAATCTGAGGCTGCACAGTAAAAGTGAACAAAAATCAGTACTTGGAAGTGAACGACAGCAATTAGTTCACAAAAATCACAGACTCCTTCATGAATGAAACGCCACTCCCAAGCACTTTATTAGGAACCTTATTAGGAGTGAATCATCTTCACATAAATCAATCATCACTTAAACACCACAGCCTACTTGAGTGTCGTTGCCGACCATGTGCATGCCTTCAAGAGAAGGAGTTCACTGTTCTCCAGTGTTCTTCCCAGTCACGGAATCTGAATCCAGTATATCACCTTTGGTATGTGGTAGTACAGGAGATTCACGGCATGAAAGTGTACCTGAAAAATGTGCGGGAAATGTGTGATACAATCATGTCAACATGGACCAGAATCTCAAAGGATTGTTTCCGAAATCTTGTGTAATCCATGACATGAAGACTTGGATCGAGGCTGTTTTGTGAACAGAATGAGGCTCTACCCAGTAGAATTATAGTGCTCCTAATATAAAGTGCTGTGTGCGTAGGTATGTATGCTCCGTAGCGGATTCTGCTAATTACAAAGGTTTGTTTTCCTTGAACTAAATACAAAAAAGGTTTGTTAAATCCATAAGGTTCAAACATTAGACATATACAGACGCACACAGTCAGGCCGTGTCTCCTGAGACAGCACACTCCGTGCTCATAACAGATGCGAGTGAAGACCAGTGTGACAGGCAGGAAAGGAAGACAGGAGCAGAGAGAGAGAGAAAAATGGAGGAATGGCCATCATGAAACCTGCTGCAGGTCTTGTTGTTGTAGCTGTATTTTAAAAAGGTAAAAACACTCTTTATCTTTTTCTCTTTTACAGCATTTAAAATCCAATAGAATATCCACCACAGTGAACGTCCACTAGGACCTGCTGTGCCACATAGGGTTATGTGGATACAGTATAATCCAGCTTTGTTCCCTAGACGGCTATATAGAGAATAGATAAATGCTTTAAATGTTCAGTAAGAAAAAAAGATAATCCTCAAACAGTGTTCCTATTATAGTGTAATAAGAAAGTATCGTATTGTAGGAGTCTCTTTGTTTACACTCGTACTAGGGCTTTTCACACTACACTTAACCCAGGGGTTATTGTCTCACCCTTGTTATTTAGAAGCCTGATTAGCACTGCCTTTTACACAGGTTTATAAAGCTGGGATGGTACTATTTACACGATGTTAACCCCGTATTGCAGAGCCAGTCATGTCCACTGTGAAACCATACAGTGTTAGAATGTTACAGCTAGATGCTTAGCAACAAGACAAGAGACATGCCATTATTTAAACCGGTCACAAGCTATATTTATCTAGTCATTGGTGTTGACACAGCGAATATACAGATAAAATGGTTAAGCCAGGGTTTAAGAATGTACAGTGTGAAATGTCAGATTATGAATGCCTCAGGATTAATTGTTGGGAAAAGTATGAGCAGTGTGAACCATGAAATAAGATACAAACTCTCTTTCCATAGGGTTTACCATGATCCAGACTTCAAGTGTGAACAGCCCTTCTTTTTTTTTCACTCCTGTCTGGGATTGCGTAGTCATCTGATTTTGTTGAAGTGTTAGAAAGTTTACTTTGACACTGGAAAACAATCCAGTTACAATCTCTAATCCTAAAACATGTGGCAAGAAAAGTGTTCAAAAAATATGAGCAGCTTCTTTACCCTGTTTACTTTTCAGCACTGTGTATACAAAAATTATTTGACTTGAGTAGGTTAAGTATGAGTACTGTATTATAATTTACATCAGCAAAGTATGGATGTTTTTCCCATAGCAGAGTGACCTCTAAAAACCCATTTAACCAGCACATGGTACACCCCTCAGCCTTCCGGGACATACGGTGGGATGTTTAATTCAGCATAGCCAAAGGGGGGTGGGTTGAGCATTGCCTGAAAAGGGGGACAACCATGGGGAGTTATTTGATTTATTCAGTTATTCAAGTCTCTTACAGCAGTGATACACTACAAAATATGTGACGGTCAACACAAAAACCAAATCTAAATAAATTCTAAAAATTGTGTAATACATTTAGAATGAACAAGGTGTGTGTGTGTGTGTGTGTGTGTGTGTGTGTGTGAGGAGAAATGGTGCCATCTAGAATTTGGCTGTAGGAAAAAACCCACATGGTCACATGAGGAGTAACATGACCAGGCATAGCCCTATGCAAGGATCACTTGACCAGTCATAAGGAGGTTGGGGGGCACTTTTGATCCCTGTAGTGACCTACCAACACTCTTCACATTGTTTGTAGGACCTTGTAGTACCAGAAGGTTTGACGAAAGACAAAAGTTCTTTCAACTGGGCACCAGATTCTATTCTGTTCTATTGTCAAGACTGGTGTCATTAAGCAACACTGCACAAATTAAAAACAGAACAAAAAGCACCCCATAGAACTGTGATATTCTTGAGGATCTTGATTATCCTTGATAATCAACAAGGTGTTGTTTAATTTTCTGTAACAGCAGCTCTGATAGTAGTGTCACATTTTAGTAATTTAAATGTTAAATGAAACAGTGCTGATGAGGAAACAGCTGTTTGTCACTATAACGTAACAAACCCGTGAACTGAGAACAATGCAGAGTCATATGGTGTTCAGTCATTTTGTCGCAAACTTTTATATACTTCCGATGAAATCATCGTACGGAGAACCTACGTCCTGGTTCATCATTTTTACTTTGAGTTAGTTTGTGTTTTGTATTCTCAAATATTTCAACAAGCTAAAACATTTTGGAGTAACAAGAAAAATCATGTTCCACTTATTTCTTCACTGCAACTAAAAACAGGCTGTGGAGGCGAACAGAAAGGCGCTAGTATGCCCCTACAGGGGGCATAGCCCACGTAAACACACACACACAAAACACACACACACACACACACACACACACTTACCTGCAGGAGACCTAACATGCTGATTCAATAATGTTTTTATCAGTCCACTATCAATTTCAGCTCCAGAATGCTTTTTCCTATATTTCATGTCCTCTACATCATTAAACAGTCTGCTTTCTGTACAAGGGAAGCGGAGTGTGTAGGAGGATTTCGTCACCAGGAAAATACTCCGTTTTCACAGCAAAAACACTGTTTCCTTGGCTATTTATGGAGTTACTTTCCTGCAAATTTTTTACGCAGCATATTGGGTTATCGGGTTCCATGAGTTGTTGTGTAAATAGACAGCTACATGAAACCCGGTGCATACGTGACATGTTTTTTATTGTTCCTGTTTATGCTGTGTATGTGTGTGTGTGTGTGTGTGAGAGAGAGAGTGTTGCTGGATTTAATCCAGGAGAGATGACAAGTGCTTAAATTCTCCCCCCACATAATGAAACATAATACATTAACATAAAATAACATACGACAGTATGGAGTTTGTGTCTGTTGACCAGAATCCCTTTGTCACCTTTTCAGCCTGACTTGTAATGGGGTGCATTGTAATGCGGTGTGTGTGTGTGTGTGTGTGTGTGTGTGTGTGTGTGTTGCAGGATCAGGCACGGGCCCAGGCCGAGTTGCTGAGAAGGCAGGAAGAGTTGGAGAGGAAAGCTGCAGAGCTGGACCGCAGAGAGAGAGAGATGCAGTCACTCAATGCATCTGGAGGTGTGGACTGTATTAGCCACTTACTAAATGAAGCACATTTACTTGTGCTGTATCATATGTGAAGTCTTCAGTTTCTTCAAAATATTTAGGCAAATTCAAGATTGTGGATATTCCCCTTTTATTGTGCTTTTTCTTATCAAATAATTCTTTCTTCTGATATGATAGGAACTGAGAGGCTAATTTAAATGCAAAATAAGGTTATGTGATCTAAATAGAGGAACTTAATTGCTTCAAGTGATTAATAATTTTACATTCTAACATTTTTCTAGTAATCTAAATTGCCTTGCCAGTTGCTGCATTTCTTTTTTCTGCTTGCCTGGAGACAATTATGGAGAAAATTCATGCCGATGAAATTAAAACCGATATCTAAAGGTTAACTGTTTCTCCCCTGTTTGTCTCTCTTTCCTCTCAGGGAGGAAAAATAACTGGCCACCACTGCCTGAGAAGTTTCCTGTGGGTCCGTGTTTCTACCATGACATATCGGTGGACATCCCGGTGGAGTTTCAGAAGACAGTTAAGATCATGTACTACCTGTGGATGTGTGAGTGTCTCCTGTCTGGTGAACCATTTTCACATGGATTCTATAATGTCCATTTTGTCTGAAAACAGATTTTTCATATATTTATTCAATAAGTGACACCTGTCAGGTCTTCCCAGACCATCACACACTTTGTAGTCACAACTGAAAGCATAATGCACAAGATCTTAGACACACATCAATGCATCTCCGTAGTCGATGCCCAAAAGACAGACAGAGAGAGGACACCTAATGCTGTTTGCAGACAATGTGAATAGAATCTATGGTTGGGGATTGAGGTATGTGGGAATGATGACACAATAAATTTTAGGCTTGCGACCGTTATAGGATATGATGAGCTAGGACATTGAGAGGACATGAGAGAATTTTAATTTCTGCACCTGCTTGCTGTAGATATGTAGCCCTACGCACAGCTTGGCACACTTGACTGATGAGGTGAGGTGAGCTAAGATTTGTGTGCTAAGCCTGAACACACACACACTTGAAGATGCCATAATGTTGAATTAAGCCCTAGAGGAGTGGTAGTTTACTCCATGCGGGGCAATACAGAAGAAGATGAAGTGTCATTGTTCTGACAGTGTGTTGTTTCATTACATCACATTTAATATGTTTATCTCCACCTAGCATGCCGTTGTCTGATCTGGCCCTGATGGCCAAAAATGTTTCACAAACCAATTTTCCCCAAATCATTCAATATGAATGTTTCATTGATTATTGTATGTATTTTACAACACACAAGACAACAGAGGCGGGCTGTTTTAGGATACTAATCAGTGATTTCATGGTTACCAGTGGAAAGTGTACAGCTGAAAACTAAGTTCTGTTTTAGTGAGCCTGTGTCCACTGTAGCGTCAGATTCCTGTTTTTAGCTAACAGGAGTGAGATGCAGTTTGGTCTTCTGCAGCTGTAGCCTCAATGTTTAGCATGTCTTGTGTGCTTACATGCTTTTCTGCTTATCACGGATGTATAGCATGGTTATTTGAGTTACTGTAGCCTTCCTGTCAGCTTGAACAAGCCTGGCCCTTCTCCTCTGGCATCTCTCATCAACAAGGCATTTCCATACACATAGTTGACATAGTTTTGCAGATTTTGGGGAAAAAAACCTCAAACCAATCCTTCTGGCACCAACAGTGTCATGCCACAGTCAAATACCCTGCGATCATATTTACCCCTGATTTTTAATGTGTGCATTAACTGAAGCTCTTGACCTGTATCTGCATGATTCTATGCACTGCACTGCTGCTACATGAATGAATGAATGTGTGAGTATGTATGAATGTACAGCGGTTTCTATTAACATGGTCTGTGACCATCTCTTCTGCACATTTTACTGGTGATGCACCAGATTCTCCATGTTTCAATTTCTGTAACAGATACAGCGTTTGTGTATTGCTCAGATGATTCACCGTTCTTAAGTGGAGCTCTAAATTAGATCTGCTGTAACGTGATCACACGCTCCTGCTTGCCTAAATCATTAACCAACCAAAAATGTAAAAACAAAAAAGCCTCCTTCATGTCCACGATATCAAAACAGCTCAGAATGTTCCATAGAGCATGACATGAGCATGTCACCCAAGTGTGTTACTTGAGTTTGTTTGTTGTGTCAGGATGGGTGTGACATTTATGATAAGGCACTCTTATGTACATTTTGTGTGAGTGGTTAAAGCCACTTCTGAAATCTGATATGGAGTTCAAGTTTGTTTGGTTTCTGACTAAATGTGGGAGTTAGTGCTACACTGTATGACCAGAAATTTGTGGACACTTGACTATCACCCCTCACACTCACATATGCTTCTTTCCCCAAACTGTTGCTGCAAAGCTGGAATCTGTTGGAACAATTGCCTAGATGCTGTCTTTGCATGCTGTGAAATTACAATTTCTCTTCACTGGAACTCAGAGGCCCTAGCATGTTCCAGCATGATGATAGCCCTGTGCACAAAGCGATCTCCATTAAGACATAAGGTTGCTGTGGAGTGTCCTGCATAGAACCTTGACCTCAACCCCTCTGAACACCTTTATGATGATCTGAACCCCGACTGCACCCCAGATCTCCTCATCTAACATCAGTGTCTGATCTCACTAGTGCTCTAGTGGCTGAATGAACACACATCTCCACAGCCACACTTCAGAATCTAGTGGAAATTCCTACCAGAAGAGTGGAGTTTATTATAATAGCAAAAAGGAGACAAAATCTCTAACTGGATATTCAGCAAGCACACGATTATGATGTGTCCACAAACTTTTAGCTGTATAGTGTATTTTACATCTTCCTTAGCCTTATTAATTTGACTACATGTCAAATTAGGATTTTGTTCTGAATGTTTTTGCCAGATACAATATCGTACATACAAAACTGGCATTTTGACTCCATGTAAACAGAGCAAGGTGTTTAGCTAGCTTAAATAAAACAGTTTATGAACAGAAGTAATACAATCATGAAGAGTTTCATTTTAAATCAGAACAAAATTAAACTGGATTTCTAACTTGCCACTGTTCAACAGGGAGGCAATCATTTTTTTTTTTTTTTTTTTTTTTTTTTTTTTTTCTTTTTTTTTAGCGCTTTTAACAAAGAGCATTGTCTCAAAGCAGCTTTACAGAACATAAAAAACAAACAGTCCTAGATGTTAGACAAAATTTTCCCTAGTGAGCGAGCCTGAGGTGACTCAGGCGACTGTGGCAAGGAAAAACTCCCTTAGATGGTATTAGGAAGAAACCTTGAGAGGAACCAGACTCAAAAGGGAACCCATCCTCATCTGGGTGACACCGGAGAGTGTGATATGAACAATATTTAACACTGGATTCTTGGCTTATTTCTCTAGCAATGAATAATTGAATCACTCTTTTCTCCTCTCCATTTTGCATGAGGCTGCAGACAGAAATATTAATATTGAAAATGACATGGATGCAGACAAATGAGTTTTTATTTGGGGTCTAATGTCATTGCTGTGCTCAACTAAACCCCCTTTGTCATTTATTTTATTCATATTCATTCAGTTTCTAAAACACAACAGGGCTGATTCAATTCAGTTTTTCATCTCATAAGAATACAGAATATTGGATATAGAGTTTGACTCTTATTGTGCAAGTCAGAGGTGACAGTGGTGATATCACCCTGAGGAAGGAACCAGACTCCACATGGAATCCATCCTCTTCTGGATGACACCCAATAAAAAATCATTACTCTCTTCTAACAGTAGAGGAATGTTTTCAGTAAAGAAAAGGATGTTCAATACAGACTTGGTGAATAAACCAGTAGATAAACCAGTACCGCCACCGCACGGAATAAAAAGCCATGACAATATACACATGTACACTATATTGCCAAATGTTTTGGGACACCGCTCTAAATCATTGAATTCAGGTGGTGTTTTTCAGGGGTTGGGCTTGGCCCCTAAGTTCCAGTGAAAGGATATAAAGACATGGATGAGCGAGTTTGGTATGGAGGAACTTGACGTGCCTGCCTGACGAGTCCTTACTTCACCCCGATAGAACACCTTTGGGATGAATTAGAGCGGAGACTGCGAGCCAGGCCAAAACTGGGAAGTCTGCCTATACATGCACATGAATTTAGGCACTGATGTTGGACGAGAAGGCCTGGCTCGCAGTCTCCGCTCTAATTCATCCCAAAGGTTTTCTATCAGGTTGTGGTCAGGACTCTGTGCAGGCCAGTCAAGTTCCTCCACACCAAACACATTCATCCATATCTTTATGGACCGGTGTTGCAAAATGTCTTGGTACGCTGAAGCATTAAGAATTCCTTTCACTGGAACTAAGGGGCTAAGCGCAACACTTGATTTGAATGATTTGGACGGATGTCCCAAAACTTTTGGTAATATAGTGTATTTGATACAAATCTACAGTATTAGGCATCAGATTTGGGCAGTTATTTATGTGTTTATTCAAATATTCATGTCCAAACAGCTCATCAGAGCTCCAATTAAGTCCTTTGTTTCTTCAATGCTTTTACCTCATACTGCTGTGTTTTGCTGAAGGTAAAGTGCTAAATGTGGTTATTGCTACCCTGGTTGCATTGTTTCACTGCTATACTATAACATTAACTATGTTACAGATTTGTTTTTTGTTTATTTTGTTTTTTCCTCCAGTCCACACAGCAACACTGTTTCTGAACATCTTCGGCTGCTTGGCGTGGTTTTGTGTCGATTCGTTGCGTGGTGTTGACTTTGGCCTGGCCATGCTGTGGTTCATGCTCTTCACTCCCTGCTCATTCGTCTGCTGGTACAGACCTCTGTATGGAGCATTCAGGTAACATTCACACAAGCTCCAGTGAATTATCCTGACGTTACTATGTCTTCAGTGTAGCTTAACCTGCTCTAAACATTTAATACTCCATCTTAAACAGTGTAGTCTCTTTATGTGGACCTTTTAAAAAGTGTTTTTAAAAAGCGTGTACCTGTTCATATAGTGAGTTATATGATTTCAAGTGAGGAAATGACTTATTATTCCACAACGAGGGAATGACCCACATGTTACTGCTATAACATGGGTAAAACCCTATCAATATATAACAAAAACCACATGGTGGTGCTTAATAAATAAAAGATTTCTATCATTGGTGAATGGCGTGAAGTGGAAATATAGGGAAATAATAAAATTTTGAGGTTGGGCAGCATTACACTAACCCACAGTTGACTATTTTACTATAAAAGAATCTTCCATCATGTTTTTACCTTATGTTTGTTATATGAAACAGCCCATTTGCAAATCTGAACAAGCACAAAATTACTATAATGTATGTGTTTGATCAGTAAACACAGGCACATTTAACAATATTCACTTTCTCTTTCTCTCCTCACAGGAGTGACAGCTCTTTCCGTTTCTTTGTCTTTTTCTTCATCTATATTTGTCAGTTTGGTGTCCATGTGATGCAGGCCATTGGCATCACAGGCTGGGGAGTCAGGTATTCCCACATCCGTATTCCATATTATGCTAATGTAACTATGCTAATGGGATTGCACATGAAAACTCTGTGTTTGTGGTGTTTATTGTTCTGTGTGTGTGCACCTAGTGGGTGGATCTCTGCATTAACCGGCCTTAATAAAAGCATTCCCGTCGGCATCATCATGATCCTGATTGCAGCTTTGTTTACCGCTTCTGCTGTCATCTCTCTCATCATGTTTAAAAAGGTAAAAAGATCTTAAAAAGATGGGAAAGTTTGCGAGTGGATAAAGCGAATCCTCAATAATAATTATAGAAGCTAGTTTGTGGAATTAAAACATGAATGGTTTGTGGAATTAATCATTGATGGTGTGTGTTACAATTTCTCCAAGCTTAGGGGGTCTTTGTAGTTTCTTTTGCCAATACATAACCACTAAAAGTTCAACTATAGACATTAGTACCATAATGTAATGTAACGTAATGTGTTTGTGTAGGTTCACGGGCTGTATCGGACCACTGGTGCGAGCTTTGAGAAGGCCCAACAGGAATTCGCCACAGGCGTCATGTCCAACAAAACAGTTCAAACAGCGGCCGCTAACGCCGCCTCAACCGCTGCTCGCGGAGCGTTCAAAGAGCAGATCTGATTGGCCGAGAGAGAGCAGGCCCAACTTCAAGCTCCTCCCACTTTCCCCATTTTTTCATTCTTTCTTACTGTACTCCTTTGACTTGTGAGTCATCTGTAAGCCTGTTTCAGATGTGGAGGATCCCTGACTCCGCCCCTTTCATCAACTCTGTGCACTCCATTGGCTGACTGAGACTCCACCCCCTTCACTCAGCAGATGCACTCAACAGGCTGTTACGCTGAGACTGTGTGCATGTGCGTGAGTGTGTGTGTGTGTGCACGCTTGTTATACTCCAGTCACTCTCCAATTGTCCAATCTGTTTGAGAGTGTGCTGAATCATGCGCCTCATTAAAACAAAAAAGAAAAAACAGGAAGTGATGTCAGCAAGGATTCTGTCCACTTGCTGTAAACATCCAAAGTGAACAGAGTTGAGAGTTGAAACGCCATCCAAGTCATCAACACAATCTACTAATATCTCACACCAACAAGCATTTCATTCTTGCCTCTCATTGGCCAGAAGGAATGTCCCTCACTGTATGCACCCAGTGGGAGATTCAGGTGGCTCTTCTGTTGCTTTTTTTTTTTAAATCTCCAATTCTGCCTTACATGCTGTTCCTGCTTTTATGAAGTTGAAGCTTTTCACTTTGCTCCTGAGGCTTGTTCAATGACCTACAAACACAAGAGTTGGGTTAGACATGCTTGTGAAGCTCACTAAGCCTCAGTCCAGTTCTTGATTCTGAAGTTTTAGGGTACTGATGTGAAGTAAAAGCCCTGATAGAAGAAGACACTATCTGCAATGAAAGCCTCCCACTTCTGTTTTACTAATGGCACGCTTCTGAAACGTAGGAAAATTGGGAAAGATGATACCAGTTTTGGAGTGTGTGTGTGGATACTAGTTTTGGAGCGTGTGTGAGAGAGACTGCGTGTTAAGTGAATTTGAGTGAGTCTTAAGCTGTTTAACTCCACGGCAAGTGATCTCACTTAAGTTTATGAATTCAAGTTGTCTTATCATTTCTGTCCAACAGGACACTTTAGGTTTTAGACTGTTTTTGTATTTATCATTAATTAATGCAACCCTGTAGCTTTGAGCTCTGAGAAACAACGCCCAAAATTATAAATTGACTGTGTTTTGAGACTGCATTTGTGTGTGCGTGTGTTTGTGTGGAAGTTTCAGTCACTTCTCTACAGTATTCACTTCAGAACTGTTACTTGGATGTTAACACACAGACACACAGTCACACGAACACGTTACTATGAGACAGCTTCGTTTAGAATTGTTGTTCCCCTTCCTTTTGCTATTGTAGGGTTTCTGATTCTATCATCTCGAGATGAGCAGCTGCAAGTCGTTCTTCCTTTTTTAGAACTTTGTTTCAACAAATTGCACCTGAATGTTCGTTCTATATTAACGCGAATCAAATTGGAAAGTCCATAGAAAGATGTAACGTGAGCCTGTGCGTGCGTGTGTTGCGTTGAATTGTGGCTTTTAAGTTGTGATTTTTGAACACAATGACATTATTAGTTGAAACACTGAGAAAGTGGTGATACGAAGTCCGTTCGAGCAAACCTAAGGGATATTTGTATATTTTGTAAAAAAAAAAAAAAAAAAAATTAATAATAATAATTGACGAGTTGGTTGCCTGTCATCCTGAATAATTTCATTGTACTGTACAAATGCACTCTTGTCTCCCTCTGCAGTCGCATGTTGAGTAGTTTGAGTTTTGTATATTTATTGTATTAACACAGGAATAAAATAAGAAAATGGACTACTTAACCTGCTTCTGGTAGTTGTGTTTTCCCCTTACTTGTCTCCTGTCATGTTCATGCTCTTGGCTTCTTACATATAGACATGAGCTGGTGGTGAAATCAGTAGGCTAGCAGCCAGCCGTAATGAGAAATTCTGTAGCACAAATTGTTGAAAAATGTGTCTGAACACACAGTGCATCACAGCTTGCTTGTCGTGTGTAGGGCTGTGTAGCTGCAGACCACTCTGAGTGCCCATGCTGACCCTTGTACACTACCAAAAACATCTACAATGGGCATGTGAGCATCAGAACTGGACCATGGAGCATTGACAGAAGGTGGCCTGGTCTGATGAATCACATTTTCTTTTACATCATGCGGACAGCTGGCTGAATGTGCGTCATTTACCTGGGGAAGAGATGACAACAGGAAGCACTATGGGAAGAAGGCAAGCTGGTAGAGGCAGTGTGATGCTCTGTTAGTAAAACCTTTTGTCCTGACTGACACATACCACTTACCTAAACATTGTTACAGACCAAGTACTCCTTCATAGGAACAGTATTCCCTAATGGCAGTGTCCTCTTTCAGCAGGATAAATTGTTCAGGAATGGTTTGAGGAACATGACAAAGAGTTCATGGTGTTGATTTGGCCTCCAATTTCGCCAGATCTCAATCTGAATAATTAAGAAGTTGCTTTCGGTGCTCCCTGTTCGGGGTCGCCACAGCGGACCAATTGGTCCGCACAACAACTTGGCAAATGTTTTACGCCGGATGCCCTTCCTGACGCAACCCTCCCATTTTTCCGGGCTTGGGAACTGGCACTGCATCCAGTGGCTGGGGTTGAGGCATTGGCTGGAATCGAACCCGGCCTTCCGCATGATAGGCGAGTAACCTACCACTGAGCCACCAATGCCTCTATCTCAATCTGAATAATTAATCATCTTTAATTGTAGTCTTGTATTATAGTATTGTAGACTTTAATAGCAGCAGGGGATTTAACAAAAAATTGCCAAATTCCTTCTTAGCAAAGATCCAGAAAAGCACTTATGACTGAAAGACCACATCAGCTAAGTTTGAATACTTACCCATAACAATTAGTCCATGGTAACCCTGCAGGTGTGAGACAAACATGCAAGCTACTGTGCATCCTAAGAAACTAATCTGAAACTTTAACCATGATCAAATTGCCTTTGCTTATGTGAATTACTATGCTCAAGAAAGCGACAGAATTTTCACTTGGTTTACTTTGGAGTGGCCTAGTCAAAGTCCTGACCTCAGTCCAATTGAGATGCTGTGGCATGACCTTAAAAAGGTGGTTCATGCTCGAAAACTCTCCAATGTGGCTGAATTACAACAATTCTGCAAAGATGAGTGGGCCAAAATTCCTCCACAGCGCTGTAACAGACTCATTGCAAGTTATGGAAAACGCTTGATTGCAGTTGTTGCTGCTAAGGGTGGACCAACCAGTTATTAGGCTTAGGGGGCAAACACTTTTTCACACAGGGCCATGTAGTTTTGGATTTTGTTTTCCCTTAATAATAAAAACCTTCATTTAAAAACTGCATGATGTGTTTACTTGTGTTATCTTTGACTAATATTTAAATGTGTTTGATTATCTGAAACATTAAAGTGTGACAAACATGCAAAAAAATAAAAAAATCAGGAAGGGGGCCAACACTTTTTCACACCACTGTAAATGTTGGCATAAGTAGCTTGTCCTGTCACTACCCAAAATCAAAGGGTTACTTAAGGTCAGGTTTTTAGGATGGCTGTTTGTTAGTGTAATATGAAAATATGGCTTCCCACCAAATTAGGTTTGTTTGGTAAATAAGGTGATGGTATGAAATTATACACTTCAGTTACATTTAATGCATTTTTATAGAAATCGGTCCATCTCAGTTGGTTATATGACACTCTTTATCAGTCAACACAGTGGATCAACAGAAAGTATGGTAGCCTGACAGCTCCTGGATCCCTTTTTAAATCCTAAGCTCATGCTCTCACCATCTGTGTGGAGTTTTGTGTATTTTCCTCATGTTTGTGTGGGTTTCCTCTGAGCTCTTTTGGTTTTCTCCTCCTTCGCAAAAACATTAAGGGCAGATTGGCTATGCTAAATTGTCTCTTGCTATCACCTCTAAACTGGTGTCCCATGTAGTGTGAATTCTCCCACCAAATATCCAGTGTCCCTGGGTCAGGCTCTTGATCCACTCGTACTGAAGATGAGTGAATGAATTAACCAATATAAAGAGTAATTTTAATCCATATTTAGTCTTCATTTTTATTTGTTTCTCTTCAGATTTTCTACAAACACGCATAACTTTATTTTTTCCCTAAGCAGCTGTTAATCAAGATGGACCCGCATTTCTTCACTAGTCCACTAGAGGGCGTTAAGAAATGTGACACACAGAAGTCACGTGGTTTCTTTCGCACAGCGACTTGGTAGTGTGGTACTCGTTTGTGCGCATGCGCGTCTGTGCTGTCCACACAAGGTCATCTGCACGTGTACCGGTTTCTAGAAGTTCATTCGTGCTGCTGCAGCGCTCAGGGACACCTTTCTGTAGATTAGCTGTGGTTTACCACAAAGTTTCTCTAAACATGGCGAGAGGAAGTCGCAGTCGTCCTTCAGCACCAGCAAGGTAAAACTGACCGTTGTAACGGAAATTGTTGACACTTAGTACCTTTAACGAGCCAGCTAGGTCGCTAACATTGACGCACTAGATCTCTGACTTTTTCCCTACCCACATTCCGACAAATCCATCCGTTTTGCATTGGGATTGGCTGAAACTAATCCACCCACTTTGATATGATTGGCTAGTGTGCGCTTTTCTCCGAACGGATCTCTGGTTTAGCCAATCTTCGTCTAGGAGGCGGGATAAAACTGAATACAGGTAGACAAATTATATTACTTAACTAGTTGTGTAACTACCTCCAGTTTTTAATGTTTCAGTGAAGAACACTACTGCGTTAAACAACGATGTGATGAGTTGAATAGTGTTTCTAAACGGGTTTTTTCGGGGTTCTTGGGATTTGATTTCTTATTTAGGAAAGGGCAAACACAAAGGCTTGGGTTATTTGTTTACCAATTAAGAGGGTTATCTTTTTAAAATTGTAATCTGTCAGTGTAATGCATATATATTTGTATATGTAAATATGAGAGTACAGGAATTAATAGCCAAGGTAGGTGTTAGTAGGTCAATATTACAGTTTATGTAAGCTTTAGCACAAATACAGGCAAATTCATCAAACACAAAACACCTACAAACTAAGGCAGATTCACGTACATTATATTGTCATTAACACTTAATACCTATGCTTTTACTGTATTTTTTGCTGAGTCTACCGTATAACGTTTATGTCATTCGTCATTTCGAGTATCAGCTGGTTTCTCCTCAGAAACATGTTGCCACAAAATGTCCAGATTCTTTGGACTCATTTAGATGTTTAGATACTGTCTTTTTTCCTGTCTGTCTTCCAAACATCCTAATCTAATACCACGGTCTCTCTTCTCTCATAGTGCTCCTGCTCAGTCCTATGCTCCAGCTCCAGTGGCTCCTCCTCCAGCAGCAGTGGCCACGTCTTCTGTCCAGCCCAAACAGCCAGGCCTCATGGCTCAGATGGCCACCACAGCCGCAGGTGTAGCTGTGGGCTCAGCTGTGGGCCATGTGATGGGCAGCGCATTAACCGGAGCCTTCAGCGGAAGCAGCTCGTCAGAAGCCCCGAGACCAGCTCCTGCACATCAGGTCAGTCCTCACTCTCACAACACACATATAAATGTAAGGAGACAAATGAGAACGGACTGATAAGTAGATACATCATTAATGTGGAATAAATTCTGTAAATGAAAGCCAGATCAAATTGTATTCAACAGCATACAATAAAAACTTAACAATTTTAAAATAAAGGTAAAGAGTACTGTAATAGATTATTGTTAGTCCAAGATATGGATAATAATTCTGTCTCTCTCTCTCTCTCTCTCTCTCACACACACACCCACACACACACACTGTGTATTATAGGAGCCTGTGCGAGCTGCTCCACCTCAGGCCGGGCCATGTCTTTTCGAAGTGAGGCAGTTTCTTGACTGCGCTACCACACAGACAGACCTCAGTTTGTGCGAAGGCTTCAACGAAGCTCTCAAACAGTGCAAATTCTCCCACGGTAGGTTCACACATTACCTTTTCATTTAATACAGCATGACCTGTGTATATATCTGCACAAAGTTTCTATGGCTTCCTGGAATCACTTTGATTGCTTTGAGCTAATGCACTAAAGAAACCCAATTTTCTAAGATTGAGCTTTTATGGAATAAAATGCACAAAGAGAAAGAGGTTGGAAAATTTTTCATCTCGTCTGCAAGGTTCTAAACTGCAGGTTTCCAAAAAAAACTTCAAAATGTATATTCCCAATAAATGCGCAACATAATTTCTTCCTTCTAGGTGTTTCATCGCTGGTGTGAAGAGCATTTTGAAAGAAAACACTAAAAACAGCTGTCCACATGGTACAAGAGCCCCTCCAGCACTAACATTTTCATTGTTTCTGTTCTAGTTTTTGACTTGTTTAAGATAAAAATAAAGAGCTGCTATTTATGTTTGTCTCTTTATTTGGTATGATTGAATGCTCATGATGTCTGATCTTGGACACCGGCTGTGCCATTACACAAAGGTGCCAACATTTATGGTTTTGCTGACATGTTTAATATTTGTAAGCCATTGCTATGGTGATATGGGAGACATCAGAAAACCTTGCATAGTATTTCATGTTGGTTTCTTAAAATTCGTTTTCAAGACTTGTTGAAAAATGTTCCACAGTTTGTGTTTAATGTGAGACTAAATGTTTTAAATAGGGTTCAAATCTGGATTCTAACCAGGCAAAAACATGTGATGGACTTGATCTCAATCCACTTTTTGGTGGTCTTTGTAGTATGGTAAGGAGCACAGTTTTGTTGAAAAATAACATCTTTTCATTCCTTTATAGAAAACAACTTTTCACTAGCCTTTGTGCTTTTGTGCCTTTGTGCTACATTCTCTTGTCTTTCAAAGCATTAATTGACTTGTCACAGTGAAGCAGCTTAACAGTCCCAGCAGCTGAAAAGGCATGCCACACTATGACACCTCTTCCTCTATGCTTATCGGTGCTAGAGATTCATTCACTATTGTAAAAATACTATAAACCAGATCTTAAAAGACCACCTATGTGGATCGTTAACATGCAGCTCAAATTGTGATTCATAGCTCCATAAAACTGAACCGCTTTGAATCAAACCTTCTGTATTCTGGCAGAAAAGATGTCATTCTGTCTCTGATGTTGTGAGACACCAGTGTCTTATTAACACATCTATACACAAAGCCTGCATTAAATAACCTTCTGGTTATTGTTTCTCTCAAAAGAGTTGTTTTCTGAGGTCTTGACATTCTGTCTGGCAGATTTTGTAGGCTTTTTTTTTTAACCAATCATTGTGGACTGTAAATTTCAGCAGGTGGTCATCCCAGCACAATGAGGCTTTGGGCTTTCCAGACCTGTTCTTTCTGGTGTTGTTACACAGTATTGGCCTCCTCTCTTAATAGCTGATTGAGAAATAGGGATTTCATCTGCCTTTATCATTCATTGTCTGCCACTTATCCGAACTACACTCGGGTCACGGGGAGCCTGTGCCTATCTCAGGCGTCATAGTCATCTGCCTTTAGTGTCTTGTAAATTCGACAGTAGCTATAGACCTGTTGAGCTATAAGTTGGCCAGGCAGAGATGCACAGCATGCATCATTGTGTCATCAGTCCCACAGTAAAGGAGCACAATACCATAAAGGATTTAAAAAACATTATTTTTTTATATATATATATATATATAAAAAAAAATAATGTTTTTTAAATCCTTTATGGTATTGTGCTCCTTTACTGTGGGACTGATGACACAATGATGCATGCTGTGCATCGCTGCCTGGCCAACTTATAGCTCAACAGGTCTATAGCTACTGTTGAATTTACAAGACGGTGGCTTAGTGGTTAGCACGTTTGCCTCACACCCCCAGGGTTGGGGGTTCAATTCCCGCCTCTGCCGTGTGTGTGGAGTTTTCATGTTCTCCCCGTGCCTCGGGGGTTTCCTCCGGGTACTCCGGTTTTCTCCCCCAGTCCAAAGACATGCATTGTAGGTTGATTGACATCTCTAAATTGTCCGTATTGTGTGAGTGAATGAGAGTGTGTGTGTGCCCTGCGATAGGTTGGCACTCCGTCCAGGGTGTATCCTGCCTTGATGCCCAATGACGCCTGAGATAGGCACAGGCTCCCCGTGACCCGAGTGTAGATCGGATAAGCGGTAGACAATGAATATATATAAACATATTTTTAAAACCAAAGATATTTCTGGAAAATTTTGTACATTCAGACGTTTGTTTGACTTTAGTCACTTTTACTTGATGTCAATTACAAGTAAGTGAACTTTAACCTGTAAATGATTTGATGCCAGGTTTTGTGAACCAGTAGACACCAAGGTGCTAGAACTTTGGTCTATTAGCATTGTCAAAATAAATGGAGGAGTTGCTTATTTTTCAGTAGATGCCACACCAAACATTTATCTCACATTGTTGCTTGGCTCACACCTGGGGAAAATAGTTGTCTTGGTACAACTCTGGGTCGTCTGTCTCTGTCTGACAGTTTAATACTTATATTTAAAAAAAAAAAAAAAAAATGGTTTAGTTGATTAGCACATTCTACTAATTTGGATAAAATGAACTATTTTTTGTTGAAGGTTGAAGGTAGAATAAAACAAAAACCTGCAGGTGTAAATTGTATTCTATATATAATCTTTAATGACTGGTTAAAAAGACACGTATAAACGTACATTTTTACATGTAATATTCGTAAAAACTCCTGAATTTTTCTGTGTACACTATTACCACAATCTACTGGATCTCGAGTTAAACCAATCACTGATGAAAACAAGCAGGCGTCTCTCCGTTTCAACCAATCACGTGTTGTGTGGGCGGGACTTCTTGAGAGTTTTTTCAGGGACGGTATCCAGTTCCGAATATAAACTCAGCTATTCTTACAAACGGAAAGTAAATAAATAAATAATGCCGTTTATCGATTTAGAGACAAATTTGCCCGCAAGTAAATTTTCTGAAGACTTTCTAAAAAAGCTATGCTCCACCGCAGCGGCTGTTCTGGGAAAACCAGAGGATGTGAGTACTGTTAAGATTCCAGCTAAAGCAGCTAGCTAACGTTGATTCAAAGGTCATAGCACGGAGTCTGAATTAAAACTGACCTCTTAGTAATGTTTATATTTACAGTTAAGGTCAATAATCGTAATGCGACTACTTTATTTATTTATCTTTCAAGTGTGTCATTTTACAGATTACACCACTGTTAATGTGTTTTATAACCGAGGACTGCGACCTAGGACATTTCCTCTAATGTCAACGGTATTGTGTCACAGATATTGCTCAAACAATAGCAAAGCAAAAGACTTGATCATCACATTTTATTGAACTGAAAACCGGTTAACTGCTCTAACTCAAACCACGCCCCTCCGTACCACTGGAATTATGGGATTTATTCAAGTCGAGACACGTCAAGTCATGTGGGTTTTTATTGCCATTCCTCTATATACACTATATTTCCAAAAGTTTTGGGACACCCCTCCAAATCATCGAATTCAGGGGTTGGGCTTAGCCTCTTAGTTCCAGTGAAAGGAACTTTTTAATGTTTCAGCACACCAAGACATTTTGGACAATTTCCTGCTCCCAGCTTTGTGGGAACAGCTTGGGGATGACCCCTTCCTGTTCCAGCATGACTGTGCACCAGTGCACAACAGCAAGGTCCATAAAGACATGAACCCATGAAAAACAACACCTGAATTTAATGATTTGGAGGGGTGTCCCAAAACTTTTGGCAATATAGCGTAGCAGGTGTACATTGCAACAAAGTTCTCCATGACCATGGTGCAACACATAACAGTACAGTACACAAGACTACATAAAGATGGGAGTGGGCCTTCTGCAGTAAATAGATGACTGCATCGTTCACGGCTGGCTTCTCCGGTAACTGGAGGGGATCCACAAAAGAGCTTACCTGACATCTGAGAAGGCATTAATAATGCTATTAGCAGTAAAAAAAAAAGGGGGGGGGGGGTATCATTAACTGAAAGTTTCTAATGCAGATTTGTAAAGCACAGGGCAACAATAAGGTATTAAGTAGTCTTACTGCCTTAGGGAAGAAACTGTTGTGTAGTCTGCAGGTGGTGGTTCAGATGCTCTGTGTATGATGTAGAATTACAGTTGCCCTTCACGGGAATTAAGAGGCCCAAGCGGTTCCAGTATGCCTATGCCCCTGTGCACAGAGTGACCACTATAAGGAAATGGTTTGATACAGTTGGACTGTTAGAATGTGAGTGGCCTTGACAGAGCCCTGACCTCAACACCAGGAACAGCTTTAAGGATCAGAAAACTGACTGCAAAACTGAAAACTGAATGTAGATGACATGCATGACATTTTTTTTCCATTGTATGCATTGGCCATTCCTCCCAAATTCACCCCAAATGACAAATTTATACCATCCATGGGCTATTTTTTTTTTTACCGTCCCTAGTATTTTGTGTGAGACTCCTTGCCATAAGCACAACGAATAGATCATGTCACCACTACACTGGTTAAACAGGGATCAGCCGCGCTGTAGATTTCCTTCTTTATTGGTTTGCACCTGTCACTTTGGGCACTGTCCCAAATACCTCTATATAACCCTTCTTCATAATAAAAAGAAATTTATCATGCTTATCTCAAATTTAGTCATCAGTAGATGACTGTAGAAAGAGATAGAAAGAAATGAGAAAATCAAGATTTGGAAAAATACAGCTACTGCAGTAACTAAATTGTGCTGCAAGTCAAGCTGGCTACAAGAGCCATAACAGTTACTGATTAATTAGCATATATGAGGTTTCCAAATGTTGTCCTAGAGTAACCTCTGTCCTGCACAGTTTACTGTTTTCTCAGCTCTAGCACACTAACTTCAACTTGTCTAGGCTGATGTGGAGCAAGGAAACACAAAACTGTGCAGGATTATACTAGCTCCTGTACAGGCAGGCCACAAGGTGTCATTAAAGAGCTTTGAGGACAGTTACACAGGATAACCTGGATTTAACCTGACTCTTTGGTGGTGATTTTCCCCCCAGAGGATGAATCTGGTGGTGAAGCCTGATCTGCCCCTGCTTATTGCCGGCTCATGTTCCCCTGCCGTGTCTCTCATGGTTTCTGCCATCGCCGTGACTGACACTGCAGAGAAGAACAAGGAGCACAGTGCCAAACTCTTCCAGTTTCTCACCCAGGAGCTGGGACTCAGCCAGGACCGGTCAGTAAAAGATATAACACCACTGATTCAACACCTTCATTAATGTTTACTTAGATTGAGCTAGTGTTTTTGCAGAAAACCTTCAGGACAAGATTGGTTACTGAAACACCGATGGCCCTGATCACGTTCAGTTAATCTATGAAGTTTATGTGTAGTAGGACTTTAGTCTGTGCACTTTTGCCTCCACACTCAAAAGAACACTCACTTCTACAGATTTGGTTTTTAAAGACGACAACATGCAGTGTTCAAACTGTCTTTTTTTTTTTTTTTTTTAACACAATGAGCTAGCTTTCCTAATGTGCTTTAATCCAGAAGAAAAACATCTTCCATTAGCTGAGCTACAACTGATCTTTAGGATCAACAGCAGCCCTACTTTCATTCCCGAGTCTGTTTTAAAAATAAATAAGTATTGTATTTCATATTTATACTCGCATTTGCCAAATGGATCTAGTAGCAATTGTAGTCTAGGGATTACACTGTTTGGCTCACTAGAGCAAGTCCATAAAGAAAATATAAAGCAGTCCTACATGCAGTGGATAAAATGAAAATGCCTGTGAATGTCTGAATGTATAATGTTAGAATGTATATGCAGTGCCTTTTAAAAGTATTCACACCTCCAGCCTATTCTCTCACATTGTTGAATTTTACTGAAACTCAAAATCAATTTTTTTGCAAACTGATACTGGATCAATGTCTGGATTAAATTTTTATTTTTTATTTTAATGAAAAGCTGACATAAACACACATTGATAGTTATGACCTTTGCTTACACATTACCTATTGCTCTTTGGACATGTATGTACCAGCTTTGCTGTACACAGTGTTAGAGTGATCTTGGCCCATTCTTCTTGGCAGATTGTGTCAGTTTGGTTGGGTGATTCTGGTGTACTGCAATATTCAAACAGAACTGGAGATTCTCAATGGGATTGAGATCAGAACTGGAGGATACTGAAGGACATTTACCTTTTTGTTCTTGAGCAGCTCCTGCATTGCTTTGGCTTTGTGCTTGGTATTATTGTCCTGCTGAAAGGTGAATTTAATCCCATGATTTCAGTTTTTTAGCAGACCATTCATTCTTCCCCCAAATCTAGCCATGGGGGTCACAGTCTAGTGACTTCTGTGCCGGTCCCAAGCCCGGATAAATAGAGAGGGTTGCGTCAGGAAGGGCATGCGGCGTAAAACATTGCCAAATTTAACCATGCGAATCGTCAGTACGAATTTCATACCGGATCGGTCGAGGCCCGGGTTAACAACGACCTCCATCGGTGCCGTTGACCTACAGGGCGCCGGTGGAAATTGGGCTACTGTTGGTCGAAGAAGTAGAGGAGGGAGGAGAGTGCACAGACAGAGAGAGAAGAGGAAAGGTAAGAGTGTAGGACTGAGAATAGGAACTCTGAATGTTGGTACTATGACAGGGAAAGGTAGAGAGCTGGCTGATATGATGGAGAGAAGGAAGGTGGATATACTGTGTGTACAGGAGACCAGGTGGAAGGGTAGCAAGGCTCGTAGTATAGGAACAGGATTCAAGCTGTTTTATTATGGTGTGGATAGTAAGAGAAATGGGGTAGGTGTGGTCCTGAAGGAGGAGTTTGTGAGGAATGTTCTGGAGGTGAAGAGAGTGTCAGACAGGGTGATGAGTCTGAAGTTAGAGATTGAAGGGGTGATGTTGAATGTTGTTAGTGGTTATGCCCCACAGGTAGGTTGTGAGTTAGAGGAGAAAGAGAGATTCTGGAGTGAATTAGATGAGGTGATGGAGAGTATTCCCACGGGTGAGAGAGTGGTGATAGGAGCGGATTTTAATGGACATGTTGGCGAGGGGAACAGAGGTGATGAGGAGGTGATGGGCAAGTTTGGAGTTAAGGAAAGGAACCTTGAAGGACAGATGGTAGTGGACTTTGCTAAGAGGATGGACATGGCTGTGGTTAACAAGAGGAAGTAGCATAGAGTGACTTACAAGAGTGGAGGTAGGAGAACACAGGTAGACTACATCCTATGTAGAAGAGGCAATCTGAAAGAGATTAGTGACTGTAAAGTGGTAGTGGGAGAGAGTGTAGCCAGACAGCATAGGATGGTGGTGTGTAGGATGACTTTGATGGTCTGTAAGATGAAGAGGTCAAAGATAGAGATAGAGAAGAAAACCAAGTGGTGGAAGCTGAAAAAGGAGGAATGTTGTGAGGAATTTAGACAGAAGTTGAGGCAGGCTCTGGGTGGTCAGGTATTGCTGCCAGATGACTGGGAAACTACAGCAGAAGTGATCAGGGAGACAGGGAGAAAGGTGCTGGGTGTGTCATCTGGAAGGAGGAAAGAAGATAAGGAGACTTGGTGGTGGAATGAGGAAGTTCAGGATAGTGTCCAGAGGAAGAGGTTAGCCAAGAAGAAGTGGGACATGGACAGGACTGAAGAGAATAGACAGGAATACAAGGAATTACAGCGCAGAGTGAAGAGGGAGGTGTCTAAGGCCAAGCAGAAGGCATATGACGAGTTGTACACTAGGTTAGACACTAGAGAAGGAGAGAAGGACTTGTACAGGTTAGCTAGGCAGAGGGATGGAGATGGGAAGGATGTGCAGCAAGTTAGAGTTATTAAGGATAGAGATGGAAGGGTGCTCACAAGTGAGGAGAGTGTACAGAGGAGATGGAAGGAGTACTTTGAGGAGCTGATGAATGAGGAAAATGAGAGGGAAAAAAGAGTAGAAGGGGTGAACTCTGTGGAACAGAAAGTAGATAAGATTAGAAAGGATGAAGTCAGGAAGGCTTTGAAGAGGATGAAAAGTGGGAAGGCAGTTGGTCCTGACGACATCCTGGTGGAGGTCTGGAAGTGTCTGGGAGAGGCAGCAGTGGAATTTTTAGCTAGTTTGTTCAACAGGGTTTTAGAGAGTGAGAGGATGCCTGAGGAATGGAGAAGAAGTGTGTTAGTGCCGATCTTTAAGAATAAGGGTGACGTGCAGAGTTGCAGCAACTATAGGGGGATAAAGTTGATGAGCCATACAATGAAGCTATGGGAAAGAGTAGTGGAAGCTAGGTTAAGGAAGATAGTGGAAATTTGTGAGCAGCAGTATGGCTTCATGCCCAGAAAGAGCACAACGGATGCAATTTTTGCTCTGAGAATTTTGATGGAGAAGTATAGGGATGGTCAGAAGGAGTTGCACTGTGTGTTTGTAGAGTTGGAGAAAGTGTATGACAGGGTGCCAAGAGAAGAGCTGTGGTACTGTATGAGGAAGTCAGGAGTAGCGGAGAAGTATGTCACTGTGGTGCAGGACATGTATGAGAGGAGCAGGACAGTGGTGAGGTGTGCTGTAGGTCAGACAGAGGAGTTCAATGTGGAGGTGGGACTGCATCAGGGATCGGCTCTGAGCCCCTTCCTGTTTGCTATAGTGATGGACCAGTTGTCAGAGGAGGTCAGACAGGAGTCTCCTTGGACAATGATGTTTGCAGATGACATTGTGATCTGTAGTGAGAGCAGGGAGCAGGTGGAGGAAAACCTGGAGAGGTGGAGGTTTGCGCTGGAAAGAAGAGGAATGAAAGTCAGTCGTAGTAAGACTGAGTACATGTGTGTGAATGAAAGGGAGGGAAGTGGAACAGTAAGGTTACAGGGTGAAGAGGTGAAGAAGGTACAGGAGTTTAAGTACTTGGGGTCAACAGTCCAGAGTAATGGAGAGTGTGGGAAAGAGGTAAAGAAGCGAGTGCAGGCAGGTTGGAATGGGTGGAGAAAGGTGTCGGGAGTTCTGTGTGATAGGAAAATATCAGCGAGAATCAAGGGGAAGGTGTACAGGACAGTGGTGAGACCGGCCATGCTGTATGGTTTAGAGACAGTGTCACTGAGGAAGAGACAGGAGTCAGAGCTAGAGGTAGCAGAGCTGAAGATGTTGAGGTTCTCTTTGGGAGTGACAAGATTGGACAGGATTAGGAACGAGTACATCAGAGGGACATCTCATGTTGGACATTTGGGGGACAAAGTTAGGGAGGCCAGATTAAGATGGTTTGGACATGTTCAGAGGAGGGAGAGTGAGTATATTGGTAGGAGAATGTTGGACATGGAGGCAAAGAGGAAGGCCAAAGAGGAGGTATATGGATGGAATTAATGAGGATATGAAGCTAGTGGGTGCAAGTGTTGAGGATGCAGAAGATAGGGATAGGTGGAGAGAGATGATTCGCTGTGGAGACCCCTGAAGGGAAAAGCCGAAAGAAGAAGAAGAAGAAGAAGAAGATTCATTCTTCCCCCAGTTTTAACAAGATGCCTGCTTCCTGCTGATGAGAACCATTTGCACAGCATGATGCTGCCACCACCGAACTTCACTGCAGGGATGCATGGTGTGATGCATCTTCAACTTCTTGATAATATGGATATTATTTTGTATCCTTTCCCTAATATATGCATTTGTATTACTTTTCCCCACTAACCTTTGTAGGTCTTCATTTTGCTTCAGATTCACAACAGTGGGGTTTTAATCCTGAAAATATGGCAGAAACTTTCATGATTCACAGGTGGATGTCAACATTGAGGTAATCATGTCTTTGTTAGGGCAGTTTCTTTCATCTGTGTAACTGGGTGCTTCCAAAGCACAGGGGTTAAATGCAGTTTTTCTATAAAATTATTTTCCAACATAAATCCAGTGTCACCTGACAATTAATTAATGTTGAGTTTCATTCATTCATTCATTGTCTACCGCTTATCCGATCTATCCTCGGGTCACGCCTATCTCAGGCGTCATTGGGCATCAAGGCAGGATACACCCTGGACGGAGTGCCAACCCATCGCAGGGCACACACACTCTCATTCACTCATGCAGTCACACACTACGGACACTTTAGAGATGCCAATCAACCTACAATACATGTCTTTGGACTGGGGGAGGAAACCGGAGTACCCGGAGGAAACCCCCGAGGCACGGGGAGAACATGCAAACTCCACACACACGGCAGAAGCGGGAATCGAACCTCCAACCCAGGAGGTGTGAGGCAAACGTGCTAACCACCAAGCCATCGTGCCCCCTGTTGAGTTTCAGTATTTAAAAAAAAAAAGAAAAGAAATTTCAATGTACCAGTCATAATTCAGTAATATAAGAGCATTGGCCAGGGGTCTGAATACTTTTGCAAGGCACTGTATGCATATGTTTTTTACTCTAAAGAGATTCTAGGTGTTGTGTCCACTTGGTTAATGTAGTTCAGAGGTTCCCATTAACTACATGGTGCATGTTTTTGTACCAGCATGAGTTGAGACTCCAGGTGCATACAGTGGGGCAAAAAAGTATTTAGTCAGCCACCAATTGTTACTTATTTTCCACCATAACTTGCAAATAAATTCTTTAAAAATCAGACAATGTGATTTTCTGGATTTTTTTTTTTCCTCATTCTGTCTCTTTTTTTCTCATTCTGTGTCTTGCACAATTGGTGGCTGACTAAATACTTTTTTGCCCCACTGTATATCTGATTAATGCAGATAACTAGCAGGTTCCTGATTCAGAGCTGTTGGTACATGATTGCTGAGCAATACAAGGCTGCAGAAACATTGAAAAATGCCACATGCATTCATGAGAGAAAGCAAGTACAACTTCCTTCACATATTTATCAGGGTCTAAATAACAATTATGTGACTCTATAGGTCAGACATATGTATGCAGGCTGCATGTGTATCAGTGCATTATCATGGAAATGTGTATTCACATCATCAATGTTTTGTTTTGTTTCTTGTGTCTGTGTAGCATCGTGATCAGGTTCTATCCAGTGGAGCCTTGGCAGGTGGGGAAGAAAGGCACAGTGATGAGCTTCCTGTAGAGAAACCCACTTTACATCTATCATCATGCTGGGGTTCTGTGTAAGGGAATTTTTTAATGCGCTGTGTGAGGAAAAACTTGATTTTGCGCTTGAAATCTTGAGAATGGTACTATCTTTTGTTTCTTTTCCCATTCCAAAAGAATACTGTAA
Organism: Hemibagrus guttatus; assembly: GCA_033459395.1. NCBI lineage: Eukaryota > Metazoa > Chordata > Actinopteri > Siluriformes > Bagridae > Hemibagrus > Hemibagrus guttatus. The sequence goes on along the minus strand of JAUCMX010000014.1, from coordinate 11,368,326 downwards.
CGTTTTTTAACCTCGTCATCTGCCTGTTTACATACCGTATGTGTGATTCCCACAAACAAAAATGGTCCACGTGTTTCTATGTAATGAGAAAAGAAAAACACCCATTCATTGGAAATACAGGACACTTTGTCAATATTCTTTACACCACAGGGCTGCTGAATTCTTCGATCTGCTCATCAGAAGTGCTTGATGAATTTGATAGCAACAACTAATACACGAACTTGGTTAGTCAAAGCGTAATAATAATAGTATCGCAAAACATGCCATTTAACAAAGACAACAGTATACTCCTTTACACTGTGAAGGTTTCTGTCATGAGATGTTTATGTAAGAATGTCAGCGATTTGTAACGGTCAGTAACTTTTCTGTCCTGGGAGAGGCTTCAGGACAATGGGCTTTGTGCTTTCAAGTTGCTTGTGACAGTACATGTTGTGCTTTTTGTCTTATTCATTTCAAGTGTGGTGAAAAAGAGAGACTGATGAGGGAAACAATGTGTCACATGGACCGTCCACAACGTTAACTTGGCATGCTTATTCATTAATAAAATATAAACAAAATGTATCTCTTCTCTTCATGATTTGCTGATCATATGATCACGGGTTATCATTTTTCATTAATTGATTTAATTTATTTCTTTAATAGATTTTTATTTAGAATATTGCTGATTTTACCCATATTGTTTATTTTCCCTTTTCATTCATCTTTCTAAATTGACTGAAATTCCGCAGCATGAAATAGTTTCGTTGGATCTTTTGAATAAATGATTTCTTGAATGAAATTGGGTTCATCATTCTTAAATTATTCAAGCATCCATTCCACACTGGATAACTAAAGGAAGGAAAAATCATACCACCTCCCCCCCCAAAAAAAAAGCCTGAAAAGAAATCTATTTTAACTTGATTTGACTGAAACTAAATTACCGACTAATTAGAAAAAGAGCACAGTCAAATAAAGTGTTTCAAATAGACATCATACAAATACTGTGTATGATGTATAAAAGTAGTCATATTTTAGCTATCTGATGATGTGAACTGCACATGTTTCTAGAAATGGACATGGATAAACACATGGACATGGGTGTTCTCTTATGGACATAAGAGAACACCCCCCATTAGACGTAAACACACTCAGAGACACAGGATGTTATTGTACGGCATGCATAAAGTGTGCACGGAAGATCTGACTTTGCTGGTATTTAAATTGGGAGGCTGTTTAAACATCTAGGAAATTATTAAACAAGTAAAACATGACTATTGGACTACAGTACCAAACGGGTAGTTTCAACAGCCTGGATTCATTTATACATGACTCGATTGATTCACAGCCTCCAGGTTTGAGCCTAAGCTTAGGTTAGTGTTAGATACAGTGAGGCTTCAAATCATAATTTGCCTTGATTTTGAAAAAAGAAAATAGGTTTTTTTTTTACATTGTTAAAGTTGTATAAGTGTGTTAAAGCTGGACACAACTGATTTTTAATGATATATGCATATAATGATATATGCACATTTTCAGCAAACATCACTCTTGTGTTCCACATTGAAAAATCTGGAGTCAGAAAAAAAAGCTCAGTTAGTATTATAGATTTAACAAGTAACTATATGTTGATTTATCTAAAGCAGATAAAGAGAAGTACTTTGTTCAGTTCTGATGCTGTGTGCAGACATTTTTTGAGATTACTTTAAGTTGAAGAGTATGAATTTCACATTGAGGGGCATTTTCTTTGGCTTTGGTTTTCTGTAAGGCAGTCTAATATATTTGCTGATTCCTCAGGTTATTCGTCAGGGTTTGGGACAGGCAGAGTTTGTGTCATTGGCACAGCACCTGTAGGAGAAGCTATGAGATTGGATGACTTCCCTACAGCAAAAGTGAATGATGAACAAAGTGCAAATGAAAAAAAACCCTCAGCAAATAAAATTGCAACACTGAGGGAGTACATCCTTCTTTGAAATGTTTAATGAAAGTTATTCATCAACTATGATGACTAAAAGCAAAAAATATAACTCAGATTAATAAAGTTACTCAAAAGCCTGATGTGTGTCAGTGAGTGTAAATGATGAGGGTGAACCTCTCAAGTGACTCCTGCATAATATTACCTGCATAAGTGTTGTAAGTTGCAAGGTGGGGCTTTCATGGATCGGACTTGTTTGTCCAGCACATCCCACAGATGTTCGATTGGATTCAGATGTGGGGAATTTGGAGGCCAAGTCAACACCTCAAACTGGTTGTTGTGCTCATCAAACCATTCCTGAACCATTTTTGCTTTGTAGCACTGCACATTATCCTGCTGAAAGAGGCCACAATGGTATTCCCTGATGGCCATCAGGGAATACCATTTCCATGAAAGTGTGTACATGGTCTTCAACAATGCTTAGGTAGGTAGTACGTGTCAAAGTAACATCCACATGGATGGCAGGACCCAAGAATTCCCAGCAGAATCACCGGCTTGCCTTCTTCCCATATTGCATCCTGGTGCCATGTGCTCCCCAGGTAAGCGATGCACACGCACCTGGTCATCCACATGATGTAAAAGAAAACGTGATGCATCAGACCAGGCCACCTTCTTCCATCGCTCTGTGGGCCAGTTCTAATGCTCACATGCTCATTGTTGGCGCTTTCAGCGGTGCATATGGGACCACATGGGCACCCTGACTGGTCTGCGGCTATGCAGCCACATCAGTATTATTCACGTCACCTGTCACTGGTCATAAAGTTATTGCTGATCAGTTTATAAGATGTCTAAACATAGTAATGTGGGTGAAGTCTCCTACCTTGAGCCCAGTGTTCCCAGTATAGGCTCTAGATCTACTGCTTATACTAAAGATAGATGAATGAATGAAATGTAATGAACTGGGGGATCTGTTTCAGTCTGTAAGCAGGAACAAAGGCATCCAGTTTGATTAGAAATGCAAACTAAGTTTAGAAACGTGAAATATCATCACATGTATGAGTTTTCAAAGTTTTCGAGTGATTTTCTTGGAGAAAATTCGAGATGGCTTTCTTTCCTCTAGCTTCTGTACTGTGAGGAAGTCTTAAGATTTGGGTTTGTAAATCCGTCCAAAAACACAAATTAATGTTAAAGCCTTAATTATCGGAGTTCCAAATGGACACTAAGTATGCTTCAGTTGAGGAAACAATACAATTATACACAAGGTAACTCAAACGACACTGAACACACAAAGTAACGGAATAGCTCAAAGTAGTAACACGTGCATGAAGCCGTTAGGTGGGTGGGTCTTACTCGGCGGGATCTATGATTGACAGAGGATTCCTCAAATGGTTGTAAAGGGGCGTGTTTTTAGTTTTTTTTTAAGCTGTAAGGGGTAGTAGTGACGAGAAGTACGAATCATTTTACTGACTCGGATCTTTGAATCACGTTCAGCAAAATGAGCTAATTCTTTTAAAAAGTCATTTTGTTCATTTCAGCAGAATACAATTACAGAGTTACCTGTTAATAGGCAATTACGCAAACGTTGATCACATTTAGAATAAGACAAAACTATAAATCAACCAAAGCCAAAACGAGACTGACAGAAACAAGAATTTTTCATTTTTCAGAAAATGTTCATTGCACATGTCTTTTGATAATTTTATCCTTTTATAATAATTCCTAAATATTATACAACATTACATTAGTATTATTGACTGTAAGATAGCGAGCCAGGTATAGCTGTAGGATGTTGCGCATGCGCGGTCAATACCAAAATGAACGAATCGCTCTCTGAGTCGACTCGTTGTTCTCGGAGTCTTATTAAGGATTCGAATCGTTCATGAACGACACATCACAAAGGGGTAGAAGTCTGAGAGTTACGAAAGTGCTTTTCGTGCGGCTGGAGAAGTAAAGGAAATCAGTACAAACCATTAAAAATGGTGTTGGAAATTTATTTGGACCTTATTTCTCAGCCTTGCCGCTCGGTTTACATCTTCGCCAAAAAGAACAACATCCCGTTTGAGTACAAGAAGGTGTCTTTGATGGCAGGTATGCTGCAGAGAAGTTTCAGGTTGCGTCCTAAACTGCATGATGGTGTTCCTTATTAATACCATGCGTTGTATAATGCATTACAATTGTAAATACTATGTGCTGTATAATGCAATGTATATTAACTCTACATGTTTGATCCTTATTTGCCTTAAAGGCAGTGTTTTGCAGGACGTGTGTAGAATTTTAATATACTATTTTGTAACGTTATGCAGATTTTTTTTGTGCCTGAAATCTGGTTTCTCTTGCATTGCTGAAATTTTTCCTCCAAGAAAACCTTATCACTTTTTTGCTTCTTTGGTTTTTTTTTTTTAAACTTTTTTATTATTATTATTTTACTTTTCATGCAAATCTGTCTATATGTGACATTTCACACGTCCACACAACAACACACCGTAGCTATGGCTTTAGACCCACATTCTGTAGCTTAACTGGTGTTTTGGAGGTTTTTGTACCTATGTTGTGGACACCCACTTTTATAGTGTTTAAAAATGCAACAGAAAAAAAACTGTTTGATTTTTGGGGAGACATCCTCTACTAGTCATGTTTCCCCCAAATTAAATGCTCTCTTGACTGTATATGTCCTACCCCTGCTTTTTTCCCCCGCAGCAGCAGTTCTCCTTTTTAACGCAGGGTCCTTCTTCTCCTTTATTGCTGTTTTTGTCATTTATTGTTGGTTCACTTAAAAGAGGAAGGAATTTGTTCAAGTTTGAAGTTATGTGACATCTACAGAAAAGTATTTTATCAACTTGCCAGAATGCCCTGCTTCCTCAGACTGATCAAGACCGTGACGCCATGTTGAACATCTGGAACACAGTGCTGAGTTATGGTTATATCCAAACACTGTCTAACCACCAGGGGTGTTCAATATTTGACAGTCTGCAAAAAGGCCAGGGTGGGTTCAAGTTTTCCTTCCAGCCAAGTAAAAGCTACGTTTCCAAGTTTTTTGAAAGCTAAGATCAACTAATTGAACCGGTGGAATTACATGTGGCTCCTGCTGGATTGGAGCAAAATCCTGTACCCACACTGGCCCTTTGGGAATAAGATTGAACACCCCTGACCTAGACAACAGTATGTACAAATAATAATTCTTTAGCTATTATCTCATCACTCAGTATGACTCATGTATCAGGTGCCTCCCAGTGACAGTCCTACAGCTCTTTGTCACCGTTGGCACTGTTTAGCAGCTCAAACATGTACAAGCATATCCAAAAACACTCATCACCTTGCCATTTGGGATACGGTAAAATGGACAGGCATGACTGTAAGCGGTAGTGAAACTTCCTCTGCAGTTTTATGAAAAAAGCAAAGAATTTTCAAAACTCTGTTGTTCTGCACATTTGGCAAGTTCACCAAGTTACCGTCCGGTGTGTTTAGACTTGGTGTGGTCATGCTTGATGCTTGAATGTTATTGGCTTTGTCAGAGCAAATATGTCGCAACATGCTGTACGGAATTAAATCATGGTGATTTTAAAGGCACATACACCGAACAGGCATAACATTTTGACTAATATTGTGTTTTGCCTAATATTTGCTGCCAGAACAGCCCGGATTCATCATGCACTGTGTATTCTGACACCTTTCTATCAGAACCAGCATTAACTTTTTCAGCAATCTGAGCAACAGTAGCTCGTCTGTTGGATCGGATCACACGGGCCAGCCTTTGCTCCCACGTGCATCAGTGAGCCCTGGCCGCCCATGACCCTGTCGCTGGTTCACCACTGTTCCTTCCTTGGACCACTTTTGATAGATATTGACCACTGCAGACCGGGAACATCCCACAAATGTAGATGTGTCTTTATCTAATAAAATGGTCAGCAATTTGACAATTCATATGTTTGTCAGGCTATAGTGTGTGTGTGTGTGTTGGCACTTGTTTTTTACTTGTATTTGAAAAAACAGTTTACATTTAATAACGGTTCTTAATAAAGCTGTGTTGTTTTCCAGGTGAGCATTATGGGGAAGAATTTGGCAAGATCAACGTGATGAGAAAAGTACCCGCTATCCGAGATGGAGATTTTTGCATGGGGGAAAGGTGTGTGGGTTTTTTTTTTTTTTTTTTTTTTACAACAAATGACCATCATTTAAAAAATATAAAACAGTATTAATTACATGTGCTAATTTCTAAACTATTTCTAAGTGCATGAGAAGGTCAGACAATGAAATGAAATGAAAAAGGGAGACTCAGTATGTTATTTATTCGCCTCTAGAAGCTATAGGTCTATATTTTGGTCTTTTTCACAGCTCAAATTCTCAACAGATTCTTAACAGAAAAGCATTTCCTGGTGATGATCACAAGTTTATAAAGATTGTTGTGGTTGCCTACTGGACAAAACCTCATGGCAAAAGAAAGGCTTTGGTTGTTCTGAATAACACAGGCTGTGTTGTCTGTCTCGCAAGGCAATGGCACGCTGTTATACTGTAATGAAAAGCTCATTGAAACATTAGAACAGGCACTGCTATTGCATTTAAAACCGTCAAGTGAAAACCAGGTTTGTGCCAAGCTTCAAAATAATAACCCTGTGGTGACACATGCATATTATAATCTGGTGGCTGATTACAGACAGTTTGCCTAAAACTGCACACGCATTTGCACTTTCCACATAAACAGCAAACCAATATTCATATAAGTCACTGTATTGTATTCATACACTACATTTTTCTATTTTTTTGTCTATTTATTTTTCCATGTACAGCTAATTCCATTTTATTTCCATGTTTTATTTTATTTTAAATTCCATTTTTGACTATATTTATTTTTGACTCTTTCTGTAATTCTTAAAAAGCATTTCACTGCATGTCTTACTGTGTACCATTGTGTATTTGATATTTGGCTGATTTTATGCAGGAAGAAAGCGCCATTCCGCTGGATGTGTAAATATTGTGTCTGATGTAAACCGAAAAGCACATCCTGCATAATAAATCACGACTATGGCTCCAATTCATTTGTACTCTTTGGTTGACGTTAAACGTGTTTCAAATGCTGAGACTCGACACTCTCATGCCAAGGTATGTTTCCTGCCTTTGTGCATTAGGCAAGAAACCGATAAGGAATCTCCGCTAGATTGAATCACGCCAAAGCAATGTGCTGTATATATTGTAAATCTCTTCCTCAAGCATGTTGAGTGCTCTGAGCTGCATTTCTGCTCATCACGGTTGTAAAGAGCGCTAATTTGAGTCTTCCTGTCAGCTCGAATCAGCCTGGTCATTTTCCTCTGATCTCTCACCATAGCAGGAAGTGTAAAGATTGTATGTTCGCTTTCAGCACATCACTGTGGGCATAGTGACGCTCTGTCAACAAGCAATGTAGCATCTGATCTGCACACTTTTCTGGTCACAAGCCGCAGAATCTTGAGTCCCTCTGGATCTCTGCACTTTTCTATGAGAAATTAAGCATTCTGACACTATGATTTTTTTTAGAGAAAGATATAGATTATTTGGATTGAAACAAGTCGACAGAATCACATCTTTAAACAAGTTTTTCTTTTCACTTAGTGGTGAGTGAGAAGTGTTTGTTGACGTTTTTGCGGGAAAAGATCTGCTGTTATTTGCCATATTAACTTGAATTGACTCTGAAAGTAAGTACCAGATGTTTGCAAGACTGGTGAAAAGTGAAACACTATACTCTCTTTCTTTCAGTATTGCCATTATGCAGTACCTGGCGGAGAAATATGGCACTCCGGATCACTGGTACCCAGCTGAGTTGCAGAAGAGAGCACGGGTGAATGAGTATCTGGCGTGGCAGCATTCAGCTATGAGACCCCATGGGTCCAAGATACTCTGGCTAAAGGTGAGAGGTCATCAGGGTAATCGAAGTCTAAGGTCTCTAAAGAAGAATTTTGTCTGGTTTTTAAATGTAGCTTAATTTCAAAATAGTGGCAGTGTTTTAACTGCAAATCTTTGGTCTCCAGCTCATGATTCCTAAGGTTATGGGTGTTGAGATTCCCAAAGAAAAGATGGATGCCGCTATAGAGGATCTCGACAGCTCGCTGAAGCTCATCGAGGAAAAGTTCCTTCAAGACAGACCATTCTTTGCAGGGGAGGAGATCTCACTGGCTGATCTGGTCGCGATTGTGGAAATCATGCAGGTACAAACTTACACTTTCTGTGTAAACGTGTAGAGGAACAACTTCATGTCATTAAAAGAATGCCAGGCAAACATACATACGGTCATGAGCTAAACAGAACGCCATATTTTATTCGGATAGTTTGGAATAATATCCCATAATTGTATGCTGTAGCACAGGGGTGTCCAATCTTGTCCACAAAGGGCCTGTGTGTGTGTGCATGTGTGTGTAAGGTTTCCTTGTAAGCAAACAGGATCTACACCTGATTCCACCGATTTAATCACTCAGGTGTGGCTTTTGCTTAGTTCGAATGAATCCCTGTACCCACTTAATTCCCAAGTATTCAGCAAGTCATGGCATTTGTTTTTCACTTTTCTTACATTTTCACAACTGATCAGAGGTTGTAATCACTCCCACCATTACATACACTGTTGATCTTACAATTGGTACAGGGTAACGAAATCCTGTGTAAAATTCTACTACCTCTAAAGTCTACCTCTACCTCAAAAATTAGGAGTCTAGTTACCAGATTCTGTTTGGTTAAATGATTGGTTTGGCTGCGCATTTTGCCCATACTGCCCATACTGAAAAGCTGGAAATTTCCTGCTTAGACCAAGTGAACCCAAAGCACCCCACCCATTGACCATGGTGGTCCTGGCTGTACCTTCGTGTACCATTTTGTTCAAGTTTGAAACTGATTTAAAATTCACTGTTTATGTACAAAACACACCAAACACTATTAATGTTAATAGCAGAAAGATGGATGAAATGCCACATATTGTTCTGCTTTCACATACAATTTATCAGTGTTCACATTTACAGGGTGTATGCTTCCTATTCGGTTAGTTTTGGCACCCAGGGGTTCACATTGTTGCTTCATGTACTGTGAGGTGGAGTGATCCTTACACTCAACTGAATACAGTATTAAGTATCCTTAAGGGATCATTTTTTCATCCTTTACAGAGAGCAGTATCAGTATCATGAACGGTTTTTATCTTTTAATAAAGAACAGGACTAACACGCTCAGTATGAATAAAGTGGGGAGTTTGCACTAGTTGAGTGCTGTCTGTTATTGTGTGGTCATACAAATGAGGTCATGATCACAAACTGATGATGCTGTTGTTAGTAGTCAGCAAGGAAACAATCAAAAACTCCAGAAGAAGAAGAACTCCAGTTCTCAAAAACTCCAGTTCCAGAAGAAACTGCCCTGGATTTCATCCTCTCAGTATGTAACCCACCATTTTCTGTCTCGGCTCTTAGCCTGTAGGTGCTGGTTTAGATGTCTTTGAAGGGCGTCCCAAACTGAGTGCATGGAAGGACCGAGTTCGGGCTGCGATTGGTGCTGGACTGTTTGACGAAGCTCATCAGGAAATCCTTGCGGCCCAGGAAATGGCAAAAAACATGGATGGCAGCAAAATGCAGCATTTCAAGGCCAAGATCCTCAAAATATTCCTATAAGAACATAAATTCAATCATTCAATCAATAGACAAGTATTGTCTCATTTCAAACCGATCATCACCATTGGTGTGAAATTTTTATATTTCAGAAGAATTGATGATGTTATCAGTGGTGAAAGGATCTTAAAAAAATAAATCTGTTAAAATTTCTACAATTCCGAGCAGACAATTTTAGACCATTACCCTGAACATTTGTTTTCCAGTGTATGCGTTTGCTTAGCTCATTTACATTTCCTTTTGTATTAGTATTACACTGTTAATTAAACCCGGTAAATCTGCAGCACCCCAGAGTTTCTCCATTTCATTTCCTCCAATTTCAAGTTCTTATGCTCTTATTGACCGTGAAGCAAACTGAGTCTTCAGAGTATTGTTCCAGGAAATTCTTTATTACTCTCGAGGAAAGAGCTGGGCGGTGAGGAATGTGAGTGTGATTTTTAACATGTTTCCTGCAGCTGAAAGCTGGTGATAAATCAGCCTTGTATGCAGTTTTCTGTACAGGAGAAGGAAAAACAACAGCTGTGGCTTTCCCCTTGTCTTAATAATTCATCTTAAAAGACCAAAAAGTTCAGTTGTACAGCAAAGGAACGTTGTATGCAAGTACTCATTACGAAAAACGTTAGAAAAAACACAATCTGGATGCATTGCATGCTTTGTCAGTTACCAGAAACTTCCAAAGTTTCCAGAGAGTCTCAGCACTCAGACAGTGTTATATCTTAAAGTCTAAAGTTTTAGGCTTTCATTAAAAAAACATTTCAACTCCTGCACCATTTGGGACTTGGCTTGTCTGTGGTAAGAGGATGAAAAACTACAGAAACTTTTGACAATGACAATTATCAGATATAGTTTAGGGTAAAGTGAAGTTCATATTTGATACTGATCTTTGCATCCAGAGTTTCCACATGAATGGCACCGTTATGCTCAGGTTACTGTTCTATATTGTTTGGCTGATAGACCTTCGTGTGAAATCTGGCAGTTGCAGTCACTTGCAATCGCCCACACTAATTACAAATACTGAAGAAAGGCGTAAACACTTTAACATTGGCCTTTATATAGAGATAGATTCACAAATTACAACAGCAAGCGTAGATAAACAGATACAATTCATTGCATCACCAAAAGTATGTCCAGTTGCTGAAATGATTCTGCTGAACACTGAATTTTATCATGTAGCATACAATGCATAAAGCATATCCTTACTATATTTCTTTGCAACTGATACTCAAACGACGACGGTCACCTCGAAGACGAAAATGTGGCTAGTATATTAAAGTTCTTTAATTATACTTTCATGTTTGTGTAATTCAAGATTTGTGGCACTTACATTCACCGAGCACATAAACAGGAACATGTGTAGATATGCAACTACTATTGATTGGAGAATCATTCTGGGTAATGTCTACAGATTGTAGTGCATCAGAATCCACGTCTTTTTTTTTTTTCCAATGTATGAATTTCCTGGTGTTACTACTAACATGATGGGTGAGTGTATCTTGAAATCGCTTCAAAACAGGGAATGAAAGGGAGTGATGGCAATATAAAGTTAATTAGAAGGGAGGTGGAGTTGTAGGTGCTATCTTTCCCACAAATCGTGAGTTCTGTATGTAAAGAAACAAACATAATGTAATTTGCTAACCAAAAAATCAAGAATCAACATCCTCCTAAAAGTATATACTCTAAAAGGAATCCCAAGCATCAAGCACTGTTAAATGTATTATAGTTTAAAAACATTTACATTTCTGGCATTTAGCAGACACCCTTAGCCAGAGCGACTTACATTTTTCATCTCATTTTTTTTTTATACAACTGAGCATTTTGGGGTTAAGGGCCTTGCTCAGGGGCCCAGTAGTTGCAGCTTGGTGGACCTGGATTCGAACACACAACCTTCCAATCAGTAGTCCAATGCCTTAACCACTAAGCTACCACATCCCACATAAAAAAGACATATTGGAGTTTAAAAAGAATGGAAAGAACTGTGAGAGGCAGACAAAGCCATTCACCAGTCATTGACCAAGTAAGAGGGCATTGAAGCAAACAAGAATCCAAAGGTAAGTCAGAAGGAAATGTGGAAAAGTTAAGGTGCATAAGTTACTGATAAATCATGACTCACATATTGGTTTAAATGACAAACTAATGAAATATTTCATTAGCATGTGTAGTAACAATTAAGTATTGGGATATGAAACAAATGCAAATATTTAGAAACGATGACCCATTGCATAATTGGTGGTGCATAAAAGTTAATCTGCTATCTGCAAAACAACAGAGTACATTGAGAAAGAGACAGTCCTACATAATATACAATCTCCTCCAAAACTATTGGAACAGCATGGCCAAGTCAGTTTTCTGTGCTACTCATGAAAGACATTTGGGTTTGAGATCAAAAGGATGAATATTAAATAAAACTTTAGGATTTTCATTTTCTTGATATCTAAATATTGATGTGTTAAACAACACAGAACCTTTTGAATGAAATCCCCCGAAATATTAGGTTAGCAAAATTATAGGAACAGATACACTATATTGCCAAAAGTTTTGGGACACCCCTCCAAATCATTGAATTCAGGGGTTGGGCGTGGCCAGTGAAAGGAACTGTTAATGCTTCAGCATAACAAGACATTTTGGACAATTTCATGCTCCCAACTTTGTGGGAACAGTTTGGGGATGACCCCTTCCTGTTCCAACATGACTGCAAAACACCAGTGCATTAAGCAAGGACCATACAGACATGGATGAGTGAGTTTGGTGTGGAGGAACTTGACTGGCCTGCACAGAGTCCTGACCTCAACCCCATAGAACACCTTTGAGATGAATTAGAGTGGAGACTCTGAGCCATTCCAAAACTGGCATGTCTGCCTTTACATGCACATGAATATAATATGGAGTTGACCTGCCCTTTGCAGCTATAACAGCTTCAACTCTTCTGGGAAGGCTTTCCACAATGTTTAGGAGTGTGTTTATGGGAATTTGTGACCATTTCTCTAGAAAATGTGTGAGTGTCAGGCACTGATGTTGGACGAGAAGGTCTGGTTACCAGGCTCCGCTCTAATTCATCCCAAAGGTGTTCTATCGGGTTGAGGTCAGAACTTTGTGCAGGCCAGTCAGGTTCCTCCACACCAAACTTTCTCATCCATGTCTTTATGGACCTTGCTTTGTGCACTGGTGTGCAGTCATGTTGGAACAGGAAGGGGTCATCCCCAAACTGTTCCCACAAAGTTGGGAGCATGAAATTGTCCAAAATATCTTGGTATGCTGAAACATTAAGAGTTCCTTCCACTGGAACTAAGGGAGCAAGTCCAAGCCCTGAAAAACAACACCTGAATTCAATGATTTTAAGGGATGTCCCAAAACTTTTGGCAATATAGAGTATGATTATACAGAGAAGTGCTTGTGCCAGTCACTAAATATCGCCATCTTCCGACGACATTTTGCCACTTCAGTAGTGTTTTAATGTGAACTGAAAATTCGAATAAGAAAATGAGCCAAATGCTGGACGGTGTGAATATATATTGGAGGAAAAGTTTTTGTCGATTCAAAGTCAAACAAAATGGCGTCTCCATTCATTTCTCAGGTTTCGCCAGAGAACTTTTAACTGGTAGGGATTAGAAAGCGCTGATGAATTTAAGTACTAACAATAACTACAGTCGAATACGTCATATTTCATATGTACCACAGATTCTCCTTATATCCGTTTTCACTCATCATCGAAACTGAAAGTAAGCTTGAATTAACGCTAAAGGAAGTTATCCCAGTCTGGAGTTCAGCGGGAACATTTAGTGCTCGGTGTGTTAGCGCTCTTTGTGTTAATTAGTCACTAAACATGTGACTTTTTCACGAAGGCGAGGAGGAGAAGAAATTGTGTGTATTTGCCACAAGGCGATATTCAGCTAATTAAACTGTTTCCAAACTGTTCCCTGAAAGTTTCCAAGAGAAACAGGATGGTGTGTTCTTCAGTCACTCAGTGTTTCTTCGACTATTCCACTCCTAAAATCTTAGTGATCCGGAGTAAGAAAGTGGGAGCTATCAACCGCCTGGCCCAGGCTCTGGTAATAGCCTACATCGTTGGGTAAGTGGAATTTTAAAGTCTGTTTTTAATTATTTACATGTATTTCAGATAGACAAGACGCGTAATCGCTCATGATTTGTTTTATACACAAATCATATCACTTTCAATTCAGCCATAAGCTGTGTCGTCACATGACGCCATGGACTAATTTGCATATTCATTAATTCATATTCATTAATTAATTTAAATTATTCGCATATATAAGGATATACTCTGACCAGGCATAACATTATGACCACCTGTCTAATATTGTGTTGTTCCCCCTTTTGCTGCTGAAACAGCCCCTGACCCGTCATGCACTGTGTATTCCGACACCTTTCTATCTGACCACTGCAGACCGGGAACACCCCAAAAGAGCAGTTTTGGAGATGCTCTGATCCAGTCGTCTAGCCATCACAGTTTGGCACAGTTTGTCAAACTCACTGAAATCCTTACGCTTGCCCATTTTTCCTGCGTCTAACACATCGACAATATTAGGCAGGTGGTCATAATGTTATGCCTGATATATATAATATATACATACAATAAACAATAAGCTTTGAATTGACCATAAAAATGTGCACTGATCAGCCATAACATTATGACCACCAGCCTAATAGTGTGTCGGTCCCCCTTTTGCTGCCAAAACAGCCCTGACTGGATTTGAATTTGGAGGCCAAGTCCACACCTCAAACTGGTTGTTGTGCTCATCAAACCATTCCTGAACCATTTTTGCTTTGTGGCACGGTGCATTATCCTGCTGAAAGAGGCCAAAGCCATCAGCGAATACCGTTTCCATGAAAAGGTGTACATGGTCTGCAACAATACTTAGGTAGGTGGTACGTGTCAAAGTAACATACACGTGGATGGCAGGACCCAAGGTTTCCCAGAAGAACATTGCCCTAAGCATGAAAACATTTCCCTGGTAAGCCGCACACGCAACCTGGCCATCCACGTCAGACCAGACCACCTTCTTCCATTGCTCCATGGTTCAGTTCTGATGCTCACGTGCCCATTGTTGGCACTTTCAACGGTGCACAGGGGCCAGCATGGGCACCCTGACTGGTCTGCAGCTATGCATCCCTGTACGCAATAAACTGCGATGCACTGTGTATTCTGACACCTTTCTATCAGAACCAGCATTAACTTTTTCAGCAATTTGAGCAACAGTAGCTCGTCTTTGCTCCTCAAGTGCATCAATGATCCTTGGCCGCCCATGACCCTGTCGCCAGGTTCACCACTGTTCCTTCCTTGGACCACTTTTGGTAGATACTGACCACTGCAGACCGGGAACACCCCACAAGAGCTGCAGTTTTGGAGATGCTCTGATCCAGTCGTCTAGCTATCACAATTTGGCCCTTCGTCAAACTTGCTTTGAGTACAAAATGTTCACTTTCTGACTAATATATCCCACCCACTAACAGGTGCCATGATGAGGAGATAATCAGTGTTACTCACTTCACCTGTCAGTGCTCATGTTATTCCTGATTGGTGTATGTATGAATATGGTATTATTAGAATGGAAAACATTACATGTATCATAATTTATTTCTTAAAGACGGAAACTCAAAACTAATATTTTTATGCATTTAATAAATGTTTGATGGTAACGATGGTGATCAGTGACTGGTTGATGGGAACAACCAATCTGTGATGATCCATTTTTTTTTACTGTGGAGCTTGGTGGCCTATGCAGTGATGCTGCCACCAAAGCAGACCACCGTAGAAGAGAACGCACTATATAAACCTATATAAATCTCTGGCTCTGGCATTTCTTGTGCATCCTATTGTCATTTCAGTCTAGTCCTTTTTTCAGGTAGATCCTGACATACTTGTCAGAAAGCACCATCTCCACATCTATCCCCTGGATTGGTTTGTATATTCATCCCTGTTTATGGTCAGAAACCTTGCATTGGACATGATGATAGAGGGCAGGTTCTGCTTTTATTTAGAAGCCAAATTTCTGCTTTCTTTCCATTGGATTTGTTGCAGCTTGGTCTTTGGTATCCAGGTAAACAAATGATGAAAACAGCTATTCTCAGGTGTAGGTGGATGTTTCGCATTCTGTATCAGGGGAAATATATTCCAAAGGACAAAACTGGCAAAAAAAATGAAACATAACAGTGATGTCATGTGTAATTGCCTGCTTCTGTCTGTCTCTCTGTCTGTATATATAAAATGAATGGTAATGTAAGGCTATTTGGCTGTTTAGAATTAAATTCTTTGTGTGTGTGTGTGTGTGTGTGTGTGTGTGTGTGGGGAGTGCTTAATAGTAATCTCATTTCTAATGTCTGTCTCCGGAAATAAATCTGCATAGATATGTGTGTGTTCTGAAGAAAGGCTACCAGGACACCGACACTGTCATCAGCTCAGTCACTACCAAGGTGAAAGGTCTAGCGCTGACTAACACAACGGACCTGGGCCTGCGTGTCTGGGATGAGGCCGACTACATTGTGCCCCCTCAGGTAGTCCATTGTTCTAAGAAAGAAAAGGTACTGTAGAGAACTTAGCAAAACATCCTGGATTGTGGACAGACAAGCCCTGTGTTCCAGTACTGTTTTCAGTTCCCACTGTAAACTTCCCCTAACCAAACCAGAAGAGAGGTATGTAGTTGGAAGTGGCCTGGTAGCTTTACATATTCAGTTTGGTAAGCAGTTAATGTGCTAACCACCAAGCAGAGAGAATAACCGATGTTATAGATTTTTTTAATATACGGATAGCAGACATAGCAAATATTTATTATTATTATTACTTAAACAAACAGTTCTCTCGGTGCCAGTCCCAAGCCTGGATAAAATGGGAGGGTTTCGTCAAGAAGGGCATCCGGTGTAAAACCTGTGCCAAATCAAAACATGTGGACCAAATGATCTGCTTGGCGACCCTGAACAGGGAGCAGGCGAAAAAACAACAACAACATCAATTAAACTAACTCAGTTAAATTATATCATTCTTTTGTTCACCAAAGAAAGATAATCTTAAACTGCATACACCGATCAGGCATAACATTCTGAGCACTGACAAGTGAAGTGAATAACACTGATCATCTCCTCATCATGGCACCTGTTAGTGGGTGGGATATATTAGGCAGCAAGTGAACATTTTGTCCTCAAAGTTGATGTGTTAAAAGCAGGGAAAATGGGCAAGCGTAAGGATTTGAGCGAGTTTGACAAGGGCCAAATTGTGATGGCTAGACCACTGGATCAGAGCATCTCCAAAACTGCAGTTCTTGTGGGGTGTTCCTGGTCTGCAGTGGTCAGTATCTATCAAAAGTGGTCCAAGGAAAAAACAGTGGTGAACCAGTGACAGGGTCATGGGTGGCTAAGGCTCATTGATGCATTTGGGGAGTGAAGGCTGGCCCGTGATCCGATCCAACAGACGAGCTACTGTTGCTAAAATTGCTGAAGAAGTTAATGCTGGTTCTGATAGAAAGATGTCAGAATACACAGTGTATGACGAGTCAGGGCTGTTTTGGCAGCAAAAGGGGGAACAACACAATATTAGACAGGTGGTCATAATGTTATGCCTGGTCAGAGTATATGAAAGCATATATCATTGGATTAATGTTGTTGTTGGCAGCTTGTTGTTACCGAGTAACAATGTGCTGCCGCTCTACTGTCCTTCATACTGCAGTCAGCTTAGGATATCTCATTAATTATTACATCACCAATCATGTAACAATGTGATCAAATATATTTATCATCATACACAGTGTATACTAAAGCTCTTTATCACAGTGAAAGGATTTTCACTGACAAGTTGCAAAGGAGAATGTGTGTAAAGCAGCACTGGAATGCAGGAGAAAGGAGTGGGAATGGAGTTGATTCAGGGTGCTTCAAAATTATTCTCAGTGGATAATCGAGTCCTTGATTTCTCTTAGTATTTCTTCAGTGTGACTCAAAATTATTATTATTATTATTATTATTATTATTATTATTATTATGAGGCTTAATAAAAGTCATTAATGCATAATTGAATTCGGGAATTTTGTGCATCAGTGAAGGAGAAAAATTGCGACGCATCTAAGAAACTATTCTTTTCCCCATCCTTTGTAAAGTAGGGGTGTGGCAGCACATGCACTTATAGACACTCCACTAACAGATCTGTGTGAACTGCTGAACTTTTTTTGCGGGCTCCACTGGTTGGTGCGGTGTTGTGGTTGTGCACAAGCTTAGTTTTGCTTCATTTGCTTCAGATATATATTGCTTGTTTAAGAACTAAATGCCGTCATAAGTGAATGTGACCCACCTTCAAGAGCAATCCATCCCACTGTATTGCATTTCACTGTTCAGTTCTGTTGAAGAGAGATCAGCAGCCACAGATTTAATATTGGGATTACTTAAGTCCTAGCTCCTGCTCTGAGCTGTAAGTCAAATGAAACTTTTTTTTCCAAATCATTTTTAAGTCTGAGAAGCTTGGTGATTAATGCTGTTCACACATAATGACTCGCAGCAAAAAATTGACTATTTATTTTGAACGAGAGCTGACTACTTCAGGCAAAATGAGCAACAGACACCATTGGCGACTAGATGTGGGCGTGTCCAGCGACGTGACAAAGTTGAGCAAGGTTTAACTTTATGCGAATGTGGAGTGACTCTGTGCAGCGACCACCAACGGTAGTCAAGACAGTAGAGTGCATGTGATTCATGACAAAGAGCACGCACTGCTTCTCCTTCATTTCCCACGATATGATGCAGATATATATTATATATATATATTCATATACTGGTGAATTTTATACACAAACACCAAATCTCCCTTAACTATATTTCATTTTAACAGCAAGAAAACTGATTTGGAATGTTAGCTGCACTGCTCATTAATAAACATCTCCTGACTACTCGTTTGTACAATGGCTAGAGACTTGTAACAATACAATCACTGGATGTGTGAATGTAGCATAAGGACTCAGTGATGAATGCAGCAATGCATGAGTTCAATTTAAGACTGGGATTGGACAGCGATTGCAGTTCAGTGTAGCATGACTATGATGCAGAGTTTGCAAAAAAGTGAAATGCAACAATTTCTGTTCCTTTAAAGAGGCAGATTTAAACCAGTTTCCAGATAGATGTGGCCTGTGTGAGTAAATTGTGTGTGTGTGTGTGTGTGTGTGTGTGTGTTTTCTGTGTCAGGAGGAGAATTCATTCTTTGTGTTGACAAACCTGAACATCACACCAAACCAAACACAGTCACAATGTGCTGAGGTGAGTTTTTATTCCTGATCATTGATGTACACCATGTGATAATGCAGTACTAATAATATCTAACATAATACCATAGTCTCCAGTTAACTATGTGATTGTGTATATCTACATGCTGTGTGCTTCTTGTCTTTTAGCAGGATGTAGCAAAGGGTGAGTAAAAAACAGTCTACACTGTGCATGCTGTTTGACTTGGCTCATCTCCTCATTTCTTGTCAAACAGGAAGTGAGATATTTCGGACAGAGGCTGCTTGCTTGCTAGTCTCTTATACTGATTTTACACGGGTTGTAAATAGCTTTGATTATTTGTAAGCTCTGTTCTATGGGGAAAATCTATAGATATGAATGTTATGAAGTAGCGACACAGTGGCGCTAGTGTTGCTGCTTCACAACTCCATGGTTTCCAGTTTGATTCTGAATTTGCTTATGTTTGTGTGGAGTTTCCCTCTGGGGTCCTCTGGTTTCCTCCCAATGTACAAAAAGTATAACAGATCTGTAAGTGTAACAGATTTCTATCTACCTTACTAATACCTCCAGGGTGTGTGTGTGTATGTATGTATGTATGTATATATATATATAATGTATATGTATATGTATATATATATATATATATATATATATATATATATATATATATATATATATATATATATATATATATATGTATATGTATGTATATGTGTATGTATATATATATATATATATATATATATATATATATATATATATATATATATATATATATATATATAACAATAAACATGCCTTAGTTTTGCCTTAGGGCAGTGGTATCTCAGTGGTCAGAAGATCTTGAGATCTACTGGACACCCAGGTTTACAGAGTTTGGCAGATCCACTTATCCAGAGTGATGTGTAAAAGTAGTTTTTGTGATCAGAAACAGTTAGTCTGGGACAAAGAGTACCACTGAACAATTTTGTAAAACCTGGACATTTTTTATTATTGGCATTACTGAAATATAATAAAAAAATAAAGAAAGTGAGCCAACAGAGACCCATAAATTAAGACAAATAAAACCTAGTCATTCAATTATAACAAAAGAAAGCCACCAATTAATTGGAGGATGTGCTGCACATAAACAAATACCTCAGTACATGAAGATTTAAGTCAGGCTTATAAGGGCAATAATATTTAAAGACTGATATGAATTTTATCAGAGAATTAAAGCTGGCTTAAAAGATGATTCCATTTGCCGGTACATTTACTGTTAATGCTGTGCAGTACTTCCAGCACATCGACAACAACAAAAGTGTTGTTATGCTGCTAAATATAAGCTCTGAAAGTTCAAGAATGAAACTCGGATGCAAAAGTAATAAACAACAAACAAGATAATAGAATTTGAAAAAAATTATGCTAATAATAATGCTCATAGTAGCCCACAGATCCAGTGAAAATCACAGCTCAGTTCAAGGAGATTTCAAATAATGTTATGTATTAATAGAATATTTCAATATTTAATCAGATTAAGCTTCATCTGTAGATTTTAATAAATGAAATCATTCTACAAATTGTCTTATAGAATCCTGGACCTGAAACGTCATGTGTCTCTGATCAAGACTGTAAGAGAGGACTTCATGACAGTCGCCGAAATGGTAAAGTCCAGGGAGACTCTTAAAATATTCTTAAAAGATTCTACATCACTAAAACAAATTGTGTTAAAGTATTTCAGAATTTTGATAATTTTTCATAACTTCATAGCAAAATAATTGCTGAAGATTCCTAACTTTATGTTGGAAATGCAAGCTATTCTACCAAGCCCTGCTTGGATGATGGACAATGATTGATAGAATTTTCTTTTGGGTTCACTCTTGAGAAGTCCAGTTCGTGCTGTCTGCCACTCCAAGCTGATATCAGGGAAAAGTAGTGCCAAAAGAACCACGCAGAGTCGGGGTTCGATCAGCAATGCCTTCCAGAGTTTACTGAGACAAACAGGGAGTATTTACACAAACCAAAGATGTGGTCTTTGTCATTATCTACTATTTGTGCATTATCCATGGGTAACAAAAAGAGTTCAACAATTGCCATCAAACGTGTCAACAGAGATGGGTGGCAGAGGTCACTAAATGTGGGCTAACAACAAAAGACATTGTCTGCAATCGACTCATTGTTTTTTCAATCGAAACAAAGAATTCCTTGGTGTTAAACAAAGGATATTGTGGTTATAAGATAAGTTCATATACAAAAGACATCATGAAATCAGCACAAAGCGTGCCATATCAATAATCTAAACCCTTGCATAAGTCTCAAAGGCTATGTAAATACTGCTGACTATTCACTGCTGACAGCCAGGTAATTGTATGGTGTATGGCTCTTTAGTAATCAGAAAGAAAATGTAAGCTCCTTCATCACCAGGTTGCAGCAGGAACTGAAATGGAGAGAAGGCTTGGTTGCTCGGCTGCTGGTTGGGAAGAATGTGCCTTTCATTATTATGCTGGAATGAAGGCTTGGCTTTGGGCATGAGACAAATGCAAAGGCTGTTAGGTGCATTACAATGAAGTGCAGGACTCAGAGGAGCTTAACAGTCTACAAACACCTCACATACGGAGACAGACTCTGTGGCAGTTCCTCATTCTCTAAACATGAATAAGGAGCCTGCCCAGTCTGGAGCTTTCTGATGATCTGACAGTTATATAGAAGTGCAGATTGTCAGTAGGCAGTGTGCTGGAAGCTGATATTAAGGCAGGCTTAATGAAACTGACCCTAAGTGTTCTGGTCTATTTCAGGGTGCCTGATAAAACCACTCTTGGTCACCTGCCGCTATATGGGCACTACTACTATAGATCGTCATCTTCTATTTAAAGCATGACAGGACATTTAGGTTATATTTAGGCACACTTTAGGCCATCATTAGAGTTGAAATAATTGAGTTTAGTAACAGTTATGTCCATTCAATTAAATTAGCCCAAGACTTAGAAAAACTAGCCTGATCCGTTGCTCCCTGTTCAGAGTCGCCATAGCGGATCCGATCTGCATATTGTAATTTGGCACAGGTTTATGCTAGATGCGTTTCCTGATGCAACCCTCTCATTTTTAGCCGGGCTTGGGACTGGCACCAAGTGTTACTCCCTCAGTGGTTGGGTTGGTTCCCTGCCCAGGAATTGAACCTGCCCGCAGCGGTGCGGGTGAAGGATCCTGCCGCTGGTCCACCAGGGATATCCCAACATTGCATGTAGTAGATATCTGGAAATCTCTAGCTCTAATTGAACAAACACAAATAGTACTCCAGAGAACTCAGTGATTGCCAGTTGCTGATACTGATTCTTTCAGATAAGTGAGTGATAGACACAAAGATGCCATTCCAGCAGCAAATGGATGGGAGTTATGCAGGGCACAGTGCCGAAGGTACAGAGGGCTTTCTGAATTGTATCTGAAATTACATAGTTCCTTGTCAACCACCACCGAACATGAAAGCCTTCCCCATAAATGTGCAAGATTCATGCCAACTGTCTATACTGATTGAAGTACAGTCTGTACAACAGAAGGAGCCAATTGAGATAATATATGGATGGAGGAGAAGTACCTGGCTGGTATCTGCTAAAGTGGAACCTAAGAATAGACTTCTGTCTGTTTAATATGGTTGCTATTCCATCTGCTGTGCATTCCACAACAATGAAACTAGCAACGCAGCTTCCTCGAATTGGCTTCCTCTCTTAGGAACCTTTAAAAGGATCATACATAATATTGGGAACTAATGAAATCAGAGTGGCTTTTTTACATCAACCAAGGACACACAAAATTCAAATTGATGCTGAGGTTGGACAAGTAAGATGCATGTCTTTTTGTCTTAAGAGCAGTCATGTATCATGTACATTGGGAACTTTAAAGGTAGATAGTTTTGGCTAATAAAGATCACCTTCATAAGAGCATTGCTTGATATGTTTGTGAACAGAAGAACAGAAAATTAATCTCAGTGAAAAGGGCAAACAGAAATGTGTAGATGCACAGTTGCCCAGTTTAAATCTAACTGGTCAGTGTGGTGTGAAACACTGGACCTTTTCTTCAACTGTGAACAGTGTTTTCTTAACAGTCACCTAAAAGTGTATTTCCTTTCTTGGTGTCCATGAATGTGTATGTGGCAGCATTGTCTGCCCTCCAGAAACTAGTTGACTGTCTGCTGCTGGCAGCGAAAATATACTAGTCAATATTTTTCTCAAAGATGTGGTAAATCTTTGAACTCTTTGCCGAACAATGCTCCAGCAGTGGGATCTGGAGTTTGTTGTAAACAGTTGAAGCCTGAAAAGATACAGATAACATTTTCAAGGCCATTACTACAGCCAGATGACTCCATGAATTACAAGCATCATCAGTCAGCACAGAGTAGGCACTGGGCACTGAGTTCAAACATCCCACATTTGGGCTAAACCCAGCTTTCCGGCCAAAGGTATTGCTGCTGTGGTATACTGTATTTGTATTTTTTTTTTTAAAACATACCAACCTGTCTGCTCTTGCAGATGTGAATGTGCCCAGGCCAGAGTGAAGGCTCTCAAGTGTCATATGGAAGTGACCGTATGCTGGCACATCACTAACCAACTCTGTGTGCCCAAGGGGAGCCCCATAAAAGGCCTCCAGTCAAGTCAAGTCAAGTCAAGTCAAGTCAAGCCTAAAGCCAAGCTAGCCCTTTGCGTAAATAAAGTGTGAATGTTTTCATCCATTATATATCATTTGACACAAGCTATGTGTACCTCCTGGGCACACTAGGAAAACTGGCCACATAGTGCTCACAGACTTCACCAGAATTTATATTAAGTGTTTCTTCCTTTACCAGTTCTTAAGAATACTGCTCTGGTGGTTTGGAAAAAAAAAGAATGGCTAAAGATAAGTATGCAACCAGGGTTCTGCAAATGAATATAGGGCCATTATTTCTCCTGGACCACTCTGGATTGATGAGGATGGTCAGAGGATGTGTTTAGCAACATATAAGCTACCCACATGGTGCGTCAATAACGAGTCGTCAACTTGGCTATCAGTTTTCTGCAAGGAAACAAACAAACAAGAATACTTTATTGCTACCCTGGGAATCCACCCTGACCTCCTTCACACATAGAGCAATGGTTGCAGATCTAACCTTCTGTTTTACTCTGTATTGTGTGTACTGTTTCTGTTTATACAATGATTTTTTTAATGACTTTAAGGTGTGCAGACTGGCAGGTGTGTGAATTTCTCAGAGTCACAGAAGACATGTGAAGTGTATGCCTGGTGTCCTCTGGAGAAAGACAATAATCCTCCAAAGTAAATTCTTACTAAATTCTTCTCCTTCTTGATATGTTGTATGGTTAATTTTTTAATTCTGTATGTCATGTTGAATTGCTTTTCTCTCACATACAATTATTCCATTTGCTAAAATGTTGTATTAATTGCTGGAACTTCATATATTTCTTGACAAACTCTACCTCATCCCAAAAAACCACAATTTCATGTGACCTTGCCAACTTTTTTTTTATGTTACTGTCTAATACAGGGGTGTCTTTTCCACAAAGGGTTGGTGTGGGTGCAGGGTTTCCTTTCCTATCAATCAGGAGCCACACCTGATTTTTCCTGGCTTCATCAATAGGGTTTGGCTCACACTTAGTTGTAATGAAAAGCTGCACCCACACCAGTCCTTTCCGGATAAGACTGGACACCCCCGGTCTAATCCTGTAATAAAGAAAATGGGGATGTAGATATCTGGAATGATCCTGACCAATCAGTTAGTGGTATTTGTGCCAAAATGCATCTGTTAATCATTTGAATGAATCTCCATCTTTTAACCTCAGTGTCTATATTTAGATTTTTTTTATTAATTATTTAGATAAAAATGTCAATCAAACTGGGCAGGATGGTGGCATAGCAGGTAGTACTGCCCAAGCAATTGCATGATTAGAGCGAGTTCACAATTTTTTAGGTTTGTATTATCAAAGATTTTTGATTAATGACCAAAAGAAGTGAATGTTTGTGACAGATTTCATCACACACTCCTTCTTTTGTCTCTTAGACCTCCAATGCTGGCAGAAGCAGAAAACTTCACTGTTCTAATAAAAAACAACATTCGATACCCCAAATTCAATTTCAGCAAGTAAGTTGATTCTTTACATGCAATTCAATATTTCAACATTAACAATATTCTGTCGTTTGACAGGCTCTCAGCAAATATTCTGGCTTTATTTTATTATTTTACAGACGAAACATACTGACCCATGTAAACAGCACCTATTTGTCAAAGTGTGTGTTTAACCGTAAAACAGATCCAGACTGCCCAATCTTTAGACTCGGGGACATTGTGGCCGAAGCTAATGAGGATTTCCAAACCATGGCAGTTCAGGTAGAAGAGCTAATTATATTATAGTGAATATAATGAAATAAAATAAAAGAACATATTATGTAAGGAAATAAAAATGTGAACTGAATCCTTAAAAAAAAAAAAAAATCTCTTCATAATTCACAATGATTTTTTCTGGTGTATGTGGTATGCCACTGTTTGACTAGACCTCACATTAGCTAAAGTCTTTTTAAGACCCCAGTTGATTGCTTGTTGTAGATTTTCAGATATTAAAAATCATTATTAAAATAATAATTTAAAAAAATAATGAATGAATGAATTAAACCCGGTCCACAGGGGGGAGTGATGGGAGTGCAGATCCGCTGGGACTGTGATCTGGACTTGTCCGAAAAGTCGTGTGTCCCTCAATATGCGTTCCGCAGATTAGATAATAAGGATCCAGACAACATTGCTCTCGGATACAACTTCAGGTTTGCTATATAATTATAAAGTTACAGAAATGTATCTCTGGATTTGACTGCACATTAACTGTATATTCTGGTATGTTTCTCTTTTAATATCCCTGTCCAAAATGACAGGTTTGCAAAGTATTTCAGAAATGCAGAGGGCCAGGAGATCAGGACATTAATCAAAGGTTACGGCATCCGCTTTGATGTTATGGTCTTTGGAACTGTGAGTGTTTCTCTAAGGGTTTACTAAAACAAACCCCGGTTTATTGATTTCAAATTGATTCAAGTGTTTTGCTTATACAGGCGGGGAAATTCAACATTATCCCAACACTGCTGAACATCGGCGCTGGCTTGGCACTCCTTGGTCTGGTAAGTGCTGATGTATGGATTTGTAAATGACCAAACTAATCTTAAAAGAGGAAATAAAAAAGGGGAAAGTCATAATTTTGACTTGAAACTTCTTGAAACATTAATGAAAGAGTGAGAAGGACAATTTCTTAGTCTTACAGTGGTTTTCGTGATTATTTCAAAAGTCCAAAAAGTTTGTGATCATAAAGGGAGGAAATTTAGACATTGACTTAACCAAGGGGCCCAGGCGCTCTGATGCTACCACCACCATGCTGGGGGATGGTGTTATCAGGGTGATGTTTCATGGATTGTTTTCAAACAGGACTCATGTTTGCTCTTTAACAGAGTCTTTAACATGCCTTCTGGGATTTCATAAGGCTCACCACCTTTTCCATAAAACTCAGCTTTGTGGAGTGTCCAGGATATTGTTTCTCTGTAAACAGCTTCTCCCAAGCTAAGGATCTCTCCAGTTCCCTCAGAGTTACTTTGGACTCTTGTTAGCATGTTTGCCTCACACCTTCAGGGTTGGGGGTTCGATTCCTGCCTCTGCCGTGTGTGTTTGCATGTTGTCCCTGTGGCTCAGAGGTTTCCACCAGTTATAGCGGTTTCCTCTCCCATTTCAAAGACATGCATCTCTAAATTGTCCGTAGTGTGAACGAGTGTGTGTGCAATTGTGCCCTATGATAGACTGGCATCCTGTCCAAGGTGTACCCTGCCTTGTGCATAGAGTCTCCTGGGAAAGACTCCAGATTCCCCATGATCTAGTAGGACAGGGGTGTACAATCTTCTCTTATGTGCAGGTTTCCATTCCAACCAAGCAGAAGCCACACCTGAGTCTATCAAAAGCCAAGACTCCTGTGGCTCCTGCTTGGTTGGTATGAGTACCTGCACCCATGCTGGCTTTTTGCGGATAAGATTGGACACCCCTGCAGTAGGATAAGCGGTGTAGAGAAAGGACGGATGTACTGTTGTCTTTTATAGCAGCTCAGTATTTAATCTCAAGTTATGAAGCTCATCCTGTAAATTGGATTGTTGTTGTTTTCCAGGTGAATGTGGTGTGTGACTGCATTTCTCTGACTTGTATGCAGAAAAGACACTATTACAGAGAACAGAAATATACTTATGTCAATGACTATGAAATTGTGAGTATTCTTTTCATTCCTAGTTTTTTTTCTACACATGTCTATCATAATACATTAATACATTGCTAAATCTACATTACACTGAGGACCTGAAAGAATTTCCTAGCAATACATTTAACCAACAACCTACTCTGTACAAATGCTCAATTAGTGTGTTTCTCTCTCCGTCTGTTAGTTAGTCAGCAATGATCCATAGAAGTAACACTGCCATGACATGAAGATTCGCTGGATGCCTTTTGACAGATGTGAATATTGCTGTATTGCTTATTATTGTGCTGAACATTTGTTACTTTTATGCACCAATCAAATTAAATGTAAACCAGCTCACTCAGTTAACTGTCTTTTTTTTTAAATAATTAATGTTGATAAATTGTGTAAATCTTGTGTACTGTATATTTCAGTGCAGTTTACATGTTTTGTTATCTTTTTTAGGTGACCGTTGCAATGTTTAAACGTGTTTCCAACCCTGTAACGTCATATTGCGAATATATCACTATTTAATTGATTTTTCTGACCCTGAAATTAGCCAAACTGCTGTGTTCTTATCCAGTATACAGCATGCTGTTTTAACAGAATGGGCAGTCATTTGTGGGCATGGAAAAAACTCTCTAAAGTTTCCAGTTTGCCTTGCAGGTGAGGCAAGAGTGCTCTAAAAGTTACGCAATTTAATCTAGCAAAAAACCCATAATTGATTTGCAATTTTAACACAAATGTCGATAAAAATATCTGAACATGGAGCACAGAACAGATACTTTTCCCCCCTCTGTAGTTTGTTTATGGACGTGCCACTCCACAGCATGTACATGGGCTTTCATTACATTTTCAGCACTTCCCCATGACTCAGTTGTACATTTTTTGTGGCACAAAATGGGGAGAATATACAAACCCGATTCCAAAAAAGTTGGGACACTACAAATTGTGAATAAAAAAGGAATGCAATAATTTACAAATCTCATAAACTTATATTTTATTCACAATAGAATATAGATAACATATCAAATGTTGAAAGTGAGACATTTTGAAATGTCATGCCAAATATTGGCTCATTTTGGATTTCATGAGAGCTACACATTCCAAAAAAGTTGGGACAGGTAGCAATAAGAGGCCGGAAAAGTTAAATGTACATATAAGGAACAGCTGGAGGACCAATTTGCAACTTATTAGGTCAATCTGCAACATTATTGGGTATAAAAAGAGCCTCTCAGAGTGGCAGTGTCTCTCAGAAGTCAAGATGGGCAGAGGATCACCAATTCCCCCAATGCTGCGGCGAAAAATAGTGGAGCAATATCAGAAAGGAGTTTCTCAGAGAAAAATTGCAAAGAGTTTGAAGTTATCATCATCTACAGTGCATAATATCATCCAAAGATTCAGAGAATCTGGAACAATCTCTGTGCGTAAGGGTCAAGGCCGGAAAACCATACTGGATGCCCGTGATCTTCGGGCCCTTAGACGGCACTGCATCACATACAGGAATGCTACTGTAATGGAAATCACAACATGGGCTCAGGAATACTTCCAGAAAACATTGTCGGTGAACACAATCCACCGTGCCATTCGCCGTTGTCGGCTAAAACTCTATAGGTCAAAAAAGAAGCCATATCTAAACATGATCCAGAAGCGCAGGCGTTTTCTCTGGGCCAAGGCTCATTTAAAATGGACTGTGGCAAAGTGGAAAACTGTTCTGTGGTCAGACCAATCAAAATTTGAAGTTCTTTTTGGAAAACTGGGATCAGAATCAGAAAAGTTTTTATTGCCAGGTACAGCAAAGGGTTCGCGAAGAGCACTTTACAGTACTAGGAATTTGTCTTGGTGTCAGGTGCAAAACATTCATTCATTCATTCATTGTCTACCGCTTATCCGATCTATTCTCGGGTCACGGGGAGCCTGTGCCTATCTCAGGCGTCATAGGGCATCAAGGCAGGATACACCCTGGACGGAGTGCCAACCCATCGCAGGGCACACACACACACTCTCATTCACTCACGCAATCACACACTACGGACAATTTAGAGATGCCAATCAACCTACCATGCATGTCTTTGGACTGGGGGAGGAAACCAGAGTACCCGGAGGAAACCCCTGAGGCACGGGGAGAACATGCAAACTCCACACACACATGGCGGAGGTGGGAATTGAACCCCCAACCCTGGAGGTGTGAGGCAAACGTGCTAACCACTAAGCCACCGTGCCCCCCAGGTGCAAAACATATAAACAGATAAAATTTTAAAATAATAAAATAAACTATAATAAATTAAATAAAGTTGCCATTTACAATGTAAGTGTAAGTGAAATTGAAGGAGACTGTCCAAACATATATACAGATAACATATGTACACAAATGAGAATGATAATAAATATGTACACAGAAGTTTGAAGTTGAGTGAGAGTGACTGACCAAATAAGTATATCCAGTATGTACAATCGAGAATGAAATAAATATTGTGTACAGAAGATGAGTTGCAAAAGATGTAGTGCAATTTAGGATGTGAAAGTGTCACGGTTGTCTGTAAGTTCTTGGGGGGGGGGTCATCTGGGGGTAAGTGGGGCACTGTTCAGCAGGCTGCCTGCAGTGGGGAAGAAACTGTTTTTGTGGCGTGAGGTCCTGGTCCTGATGGACCGAAGCCTCTTTCCAGAGGGGAGGGACCGAAAGAGTTCATTTCCGGGATGAGAGGGGTCAGCTGCGATCATGGCTGCACGTCTCCGGGACCTGGAGACGTACAGCTCTTGGAGAGATGGGAGACTGCAGCCAATCACCTTCTCAGCTGAGTGGATGACACGCTGCAGTTTGGCCTTGTCCCTGGCTGTAGCTGCAGCAAACCAGACTGTGATGGAGGATGTGAGGACAGATTCAATGATGGCAGTGTAGAAGTTAACCAGCATCTTTACAGGGAGGAGAAACTTCTTCAGCTGCCGCAGGAAATACATCCTCTGCTGGGCCTTCTTGGTGAGAGACCTGATGTTCTGCTCCCACTTGAGCTCCTTGGTGATGGTGGTGCCTAGGAAACAGAAGGACTCAGCAGATGACACCGGAGAGTCACAGAGGATGACAGGGGGGCGGGGGGCTGGGTTCTTCCTGAAGTCCACTGTCATCTCCACTGTCTTTAGGGAGTTGAGCTCCAGGTTGTTTGTGCTGCACCATGACACCAGACGATCAATCTCACCCCTGTAGGCCGACTCGTCCCCATCAGAGATGAGGCCGATGAGGGTGGTGTCGTCAGCAAACTTCAGAAGTTTGACAGACTGGTGGTCAGATGTGCAGCCGTTGGTGTAAAGGGAGAATAGCAGAGGAGAAAGGACACAGCCTTGGGGGAATCCAGTGCTGATGTGCTGGAGGTCAGAGACATGCGGGATGCCATGTCAACCGGACTAAAGAGGACAAGGACAACCCAAGTTGTTATCAGCGCTCAGTTCAGAAGCCTGCATCTCTGATGGTATGGGGTTGCATGAGTGCGTGTGGCATGGGCAGCTTACACATCTGGAAAGGCACCATCAATGCTGAAAGGTATATCCAAGTTCTAGAACAACATATGTTCCCATCCAGACGTCGTCTCTTTCAGGGAAGACCTTGCATTTTCCAACATGACAATGCCAGACCACATACTGCATCAATTATAACATCATGGCTGCGTAGAAGAAGGATCCGGGTACTGAAATGGCCAGCCTGCAGTCCAGATCTTTCACCCATGGAAAACATTTGGCGCATCATAAAGAGGAAGATGCGACAAAGAAGACCTAAGACAGTTGAGCAACTAGAAGCCTGTATTAGACAAGAATGGGACAACATTCCTATTCCTAAACTTGAGCAACTTGTCTCCTCAGTCCCCAGACGTTTGCAGACTGTTATAAAAAGAAGAGGGGATGCCACACAGTGGTAAACATGGCCTTGTCCCAACTTTTTTGAGATGTGTTGATGCCATGAAATTTAAAATCAACTTATTTTTCCCTTAAAATGATCCATTTTCTCAGTTTAAACATTTGATATGTCATCTATGTTGTATTCTGAATAAAATATTGAAATTTGAAACTTCCACATCATTGCATTCTGTTTTTATTCACAATTTGTACAGTGCCTGGGTTTGATTCCCAGCCAATGCCTCAACCCCAGCCACTGGATGCAGCGCCGGTCCCAAGCCCGGAAAAATGGGAGGGTTGCGTCAGGAAGGGCATCTGACGTAAAACATTTGCCAAGTTGTTGTGCGGACCAGTTGGTCCGCTGTGGTGACCCCGAACAGGGAGCAGCCGAAAGCAACTTCTTCTTCTTCTTTGTACAGTGTCCCAACTTTTTTGGAATCGGGTTTGTACGTGAGGGTACATTTTAAACAGGAACTGTGTACTTTGCTACTTAGTCTCTCTCTCCATCACACCAGGCCAGTCAAGTTCCTCCACACCAAACTTGCACATCCATGTCTGTAGGGACCTTGCTTTGTGCACTGGTGTGCAGTCATGTTGGAACAGGAAGGAGTCATCCCCAAACTGTTCCCACAAAGTTGGGAGAATGAAATTGCCCAAAATGTCTTGGTATGCTGAATCATTAAGTGTTCCTTTCTCTGGAACTAAGGGGCCAAGCCCAACCCCTGAAAACCAATACCTGAATTCACTGATTTGGAGAGGTGTCCCAAAACTTTTGGCAATATAGTGTACATGTGTATATTGTCATGGCTTTTTATTCCGTGCGGTGGCGGTAGAGACCCCTACATGCTTTTGTTTGAGAATCCGAGGAAGAGGAGGAGCGACGTTTCTTCACTGCGTATAACACACACCCACACACAGCACTTCTGTGTGCTAGCATTGTTCAGTGCTCCTATTTGTAGGCGTGGCTATTCTCTAAAACGGGTGTGAAAACAACACGTTTCTGCTAGACCGCCACACGGCATCCGGACCAGTTTTTTGTTACTTCATGATGGCTGCCGCCTTGAGGGGAAGCCTTGTATCATTGGCCAAGGTGAGTGACCAAGCCGCTAATTTCATAGTAAAGTCAAAATTGTCTTTTAAGTCAGGAGGTTGAATTAATTTCAATATAAAATATGTCCATGTCACTTCACTGTAGTAGTTGAGATAAAACTAACGGTTCTTTAGTAGCTAGCAACGTGCTGGATAATGTTATCTAACTCGGGCTAAATTTCTTCAGTTATTCTGTTAAACCTTGCTGATGGAGTTGCTGCTTTGCACAGAGAGGTTGGGAGAATATTGATTTAATATCCTATAGCTTGTCAAGTTGGACATGATTTGTTTATTCTAAAGGTTTTCTCCTTGCCTGCAGCTTTAGCAGCTAATGCTAGTCTTCCTAAGGGCATTTCTTCTATTATTATTGTCTTGTCAGTGAACTGTAGGATTACTTTAACACCTTGTGCAGTGCATTATATTGGGATTAAGGTGCTTAATCCTAAACGGCTCCCTTTTAGGCTTATACTGGGCAATGGTAGCTAAGTGGTTAAGGCTCTGGATAGTTGACTGGAAGATCGGGGTTTGAGTCCCAGCACCGCCAAGCTGTCACCTTCGCCATCCCACAACTCTCCTGGGAAGGCTTTCCACAAGGTTTAGGAGTGTGTTTATGGGAATTTTTTTTGACCATTCCTCTAGAAGCGCATTTGTGAGGTCAGTCACTGATGTTGGATGAGATCCTGCCTCGCAGTCTCTGTTCTAATTCATCCCAAAGATGTTTTATCAGGTTGAGGTCAGGACTAACTCATCAAATGTCTTCATGGACCTTGCTTTATGCACTGGTGTGTCCTTTTGGAACAGGAAGGGGTCATCCCCAAACTGTTCCCACAAAGTTGGGAGCATGAAATTGTCCAAAATGTCTTGGAATGCTGAAGCATTGAGAGTTCCTTTCACTGGAACTAAGGGGCCAAGCCCAACACCTGAATTCAATGATTTGGAGGGGTGTCCCAAAACTTTTGGCAATATATTGTAAATACATAGTACAGCAATAGGTTAACCTCTACATTAATCTGCTCATTAACTAACAAAACTATTTCCCCCCCAGACGTAAGTCTGGTCCACATACATCAGAGAGCATAGATGCTAAAGTGACCTTTTGAACACTGCTGACTCTTTTGTATTTGACTCATCCACAGGGCCTGACCAGTGCTGTCATTAAGCCAGTGTGTGTGCGCTCACTGAGCCTCTCAACCAATCAGAATGCTACAGAGACTCCGCCAGCACGGGCCGACAGCACTTTCAAGGTCACGATGGTGCCAGGAGATGGAGTCGGACCTGAACTCATGATGGCTGTCAAAGAAGTGTTCAAGGTAGATATACAACGTTTCTGCAATAGTATTGACGTGTATTAAGTAGCTTTTGATTAAAAACAGTTGCAGTATTTGAAACACATGTCTAGTCTGGGTGAGGTGGCCTGTGACAAGAAAATCTGAAGAAGTTATAATGTTGATTTTATGCTATTACAATACATAGGTTGGGAAATTTATATTTCTAAAGTGATCTGTATACTGAAGGCTAAGAATTGTGCAATATTTTCTTTGTTCTGTTTTTGTTCTGCCATAGGCTACATTTAACACATGCAATTTTCCAGTATGACTCACTTGAGTATCCTTGACATCTTTCCAGAGGCATAAATGATTGCCTTTCTACACTATTGGCTGTTTTATTAAGGCACAGTTTCCATCCCTTTTTCCCTGCAGGGTGCTGATGTACCTGTGGAGTTTGAGGAATTTCACCTCAGTGAGGTGCAGAACATGGCGAGTGAGGAGAAGCTGGACCAGGTGCTGACCTCCATGAAGAGCAACAAAGTGGCCATCAAAGGTAAAGCTAAATGTTATGCATATTTCATTAAAACACTGGCAGTTATGTCAAATGAATTGAATAGCAATGCATTACAGCCTAGAAACATGTGACAGACTTCTCCTTTATCATTTTAAGATAGATTTAGGACAAGCTGCACTGAAATATGTGTATGTATGTATGTGTATATATATATATATATATATATATATATATATATATATATATATATATATATATATATAATTATTATTTATTATACATTATTCATCACAGTGGTGCATTAATTTCACTAAAGATGGATAACAAGGAATAACGTGTGTTTTGTGTGTCTGTGTTTGTTTTATGGACATAGGGAAGATCCACACACCAATGGAGTACAAAGGAGAGCTGGCTTCCTATGAGATGAGATTAAGGTCCTAGTTCATATACAACACGGGTTTTTTTTTTTTCAAATTTTTTAATTTAATTTAATTTTTTTATATAAAGTTACTCGGTTGTCTGAAGATTGTAAATAAGACATAAGAGGAGAAAAAAAGACAAATAATTTTGTTTTAGATTCTCTGTAATGAAAATCAGCTTTTAAAATACATTATTCATTTTTATTCTAAACTGGAAATGCTTTGATTCTGAAGATTGGTTCTGATTTGATCTGATCTGATTTGGCAGAACTGTCAACATTTACGAGTTTTCTGTAGGATCTACAATTTTTAAAATTGGACTACCATAGTGCAAGAAATATGCCAACAGTGACTGACCGTTGCTTTGGTGTTTTAAAACGCTCTGATAATAACTGACACGCTCAGAATCCCTGCCCCTTTCCCCATTTCATATTAGTAATCATTTTGAGGGTGCTCTCATCTCAACTTGCTCAGATGCTTCTCCATCGCTTTAACTGTGTATGTTCAGGACTTCATTAATTAGAACTGTATGTTCAGCTTGGCTAACATTTAGACAAATACAGTGGTGTGAAAGTGTTGGCCCCCTTCCTGATTTCTTATTTTTTTGCATGTTTGTCACACTTTAATGTTTCAGATAATCAAACACATTTAAATATTAGTCAAAGATAACACAAGTAAACACATCATGCAGTTTTTAAATGAAGGTTTTTATTATTAAGGGAAAACAAAATCCAAAACTACATGGCCGTGTGTGAAAGTGTTTGCCCCCTAAGCTGAAGCGAACTTGGGTTCTGCAGCAGGACAATGATCCAAAACACACCAGCAAGTCCACCTCTGAATGGCTGAAGAAAAACAAAATGAAGACTTTGGAGTGGCCTAGTCAAAGTCCTGACCTCAATCCGATTGAGATGCTGTGGCATGACCTTAAAAAGGTGGTTCATGCTCGAAAACCCTCCAATGTGGCTGAATTACAACAATTCTGCAAAGATGAGTGGGCCAAAATTCCTCCACAGCGCTGTAACAGACTCATTGCAAGTTATCGAAAATGCTTGATTGCAGTTGTTGCTGCTAAGGGTGGACCAACCAGTTATTAGGCTTAGGGGGCAAACACTTTTTCACACAGGGCCATGTAGTTTTGGATTTTGTTTTCCCTTAATAATAAAAACCTTCATTTAAAAACTGCATGATGTGTTTACTTGTGTTATCTTTGACTAATATTTAAATGTGTTTGATTATCTGAAACATTAAAGTGTGACAAACATGCA
This sequence comes from Hemibagrus guttatus, assembly GCA_033459395.1. Classification (NCBI taxonomy): domain Eukaryota; kingdom Metazoa; phylum Chordata; class Actinopteri; order Siluriformes; family Bagridae; genus Hemibagrus; species Hemibagrus guttatus. Next base: position 11,332,965 of record JAUCMX010000014.1, on the reverse strand, counting down.
AAAAAAAAAAGAAATCAGCCAACACTTTTTCACACCACTGTATATATTTAACCACAAATATACTTATTAGTGTTGTGCCAGAATTTCAACACTGATACCTCTTCAGCCGAAATCAAAATTTTTCCCAAACAAAAAATATTAAATACAAAATTAAATAAAAATTTTATACCGATGCATTGCAGCAGCTGATCAATAGTTGGCCACATGGAATGAGGGGTTCTACAAGGGACATTAGAAAAGATTTCTGGTTGCTTTGCACTGATTTATTTATTTATTTTGCCTGCTTAGTGAGTGTGTTGTTTTTGTGTTTCTAATGACAGGAGGAAGCTGGATCTGTTTGCTAATGTGGTTCATGTGAACAGTCTGCCAGGTTACAGCACACGCCACAACAACCTGGACTTGGTGATCATTCGCGAGCAGACTGAGGGTGAATACAGCTCGCTGGAACATGAGGTCAGTCTCTTTCTTGCGCGCGCGCACACACACGCACACACTCACAATCTGTAATTCACTGAATAGAAGAAGGTTGTGAGTTCGAATCCCAGGTGAGTTTGAATCCGTTGAGCAAGGCCCTTAACCCCAAAATTGCTCAGTTTTATAAAATGAGATATAAAAAAAAAAAGAGAGAGAAAAGTAAGTAACTCTGGATAAAAGTGTCTGTCAAATGCCAGAAATGTAAATATATGCTTTAGTCCACATATAATATTGGAGAAAATTATATATATATTTATAGAAGCTGTGAAGCTGAGATGCCTAGAACATGTGATGAAGGGTCCTGTTCAGCTTATTATAAGTTTTATGCAGAATATTTATTACTTGACCCTTGTCTTTCAATAGGCAAAAATCTATGCACTCTTAACTTAGATTTTAATAGTTCAGAGCTAATGCTGAATGTAACAACATTTGAGTTCATGGTAGACATGTTTTTAGCATTATCGCTGTGCCAGCTCCTGTTTGTTGACTCGGTTGGCTGTTTGTATTGTCATATACATGGATCAAGCATAACATTATGACCACCTGCCTAATAAAGGGTTGGTCAAACGACAGTATACACAGTGCACCACAACAAACTGTGATGCACTGTGTATTCTGACACCTTTCTATCAGAACAGTATTAAGCAGAAAGCAGTGAAGTAAACAGTCTAGTCAGATCAGGGAAAACTTGGTCTGATTATTTGCCACAAGATTGAAGAGTGTTTGTGTGGTACAACTAGTGGCTTACTACTTCTTGCTTCTCTTCCAAATCAAATGTAAAAAAAACTCTTTTATAAGGAATTGTATCATGTGCTACAGAGTGTGTCCGGAGTGGTGGAGTGTCTGAAGATCATCACAAGAGAGAAATCACGCCGCATTGCCAAGTTTGCCTTTGACTACGCCACTAAAAAGGGCAGGAGCAAAGTGACAGCTGTGCACAAGGCCAACATCATGTAAGCCATAATATACAGTATAGGACCTGCTTTTTACACTAGTGCCAGTTTTTTAATGAGGCTTTCACACCACATGTTGCTTGGAAAGTGATTTTTTTTTTTTCTCTTACCAATATCTTAGGTTAGGGTTTTAAATGTTTATTAAGAGGTCATAATCATGAAGCAAATCATATTTCATTTTAAAAACCCTTTGTAATCTTTACTAAGATTTTCAGAAGAGAACTGACTAATGGTTTAGGTTCAGTCTTATGCTCATCTTAGATGACTAAGATGATTTTAAAGACAAAATATGCTTCTCAGTTGTCATGCCAAGAATCTGGCTTGCACCTGCTGCATATTCTGGTACAGAAAATAGCTTTAACTTGTTCACTTGTTCCTGGATACAGTTTAGGTCCAGCTTTTTGACAAAAAGGTGTCTTACTCTGAGATACAAAAGAGCTTTTAGCTTCCTGAGATCTGTTTTCCTTTTTGGGGTTTCAGGCTAAAATAGCTGTCAGTGTTTAGTCTGTCTGTATGTGTGTGTTGAGGGGGAATTAATGTCTTTGGGGGAAGCCAAAAGTCCATGAGGATATGAACATCTGACAGTTTTAACCTTGTGGGGACCAGGTGAAAGAAAACAGCTTTTTTTTTTAATACTTTTATTAAAAGGCCAAATATTTCCTTTTGATGATTAATTTTAAGCTTAAGCTTAGGCTTAGATTATGTTGTAAACATAGTATTAAGCAGCTGCCTCAGTAACTATATCAGTAAAAAGTATTGACATGAGTAATAAGACTAATGTGTATGTGTGAACATGAGTCTCTATACATGAGAGAATAAGAACTTTTTTCCACTGTTCCAAACAGGAAGTTGGCTGACGGGCTCTTCCTGCAAAGCTGTGCTGAGGTGGCTGAGCTGTATCCCAAGATCAAATACGAGACCATCATCATTGACAACTGCTGCATGCAGGTACTGGAACCAACCAAACACACCCCTAGTTACACCACAAGTTTAAACTTTGTACCTTGTTCTACTAAAATATAATATCAAGTAAAGAATGCTATCATCTACACTCTGTGTGCTGCGCTTTGCTGTTTAGTTGGTCCAGAACCCTTACCAGTTTGATGTCCTGGTGATGCCTAACCTCTATGGCAACATCATCGATAACCTGGCAGCGGGTTTGGTGGGCGGAGCTGGCGTGGTGCCAGGAGAGAGCTACAGTGCTGATTATGCTGTGTTCGAGACGGTCAGTGTTTTAGATCATGCACTGCAAAAACACAATGATCCCGAAATTCTAATATTGTGTTTATCTCACATTTTACTGTGGTTTATACAATTGATGAAATGTATTTAATTTTCAGATAATTTTAACTTGCCTCTTTTTTCATTGTCTCTGTCCATTAGGGGGCGAGGCACCCTTTTGCTCAGGCTGTTGGGAGGAACATTGCTAATCCTACTGCTATGCTGCTCAGTGCTGCTAACATGCTGCGGCATCTCAAGTAAGTTCATCACCACCGTGCATCACAGCCAACACTATATACCCCCCTGTGTACACACCATATATCCCCCCGGTGTGTTACTCCCTATGATCCACACCCTATTCAACCTGTGACTGCTTGTACATTTTTAAACAGATAACATGAGACTCTTTTAATGAGGCTGGCGCTTGATAACATTGTACAAGCAGGTCATCCAAACACAGATCTTTTCAAACTTGAATTATTTAATAGCTATATTGTGCTTTTGTTCTATTACTGAATGATCTAGTGAGCATCCCTTGCGCTGATTTGTTCAATTTGTCATACCAAGTGTTAAACTAGTCAGTGTGTATTCTGACATGAAATCATCACCACCACCACCAACTAGAGTACTGTCAAAAATGAAAGGAAGGTAAATCCTGATTATGACAGGTATCCATGGTTGGGGGACAAGGCTGCAAAATTGACCGTGCTCTCTGAGTGGAAAGTGATGGTGTACACGCTCTCTTCCCTGTTAAAGTGACCTAGCCAAGTGAGGACATCTGTAAGCTCATGTATGTGGAAGAGAGCAGATAACAGTAACACTTTTCTCTGATTGCGTTCCACTGCACTGTGAGCCATCATGTGCAGCAGTTTGGAAAGGTGCCCTTGACGTCTCTCAGAGGAAGCACGTGTTAGTTAATTTGGTTACAAGTGATCTGAACAATTAAGGTGTGTTCCAGTTGTGTGGTAAAATTAAACCCTGGTACTCTCAAAATTATGGGTATACTGAAACATAAAACCCACCTGTCCATGGAATACATTTGTTCTTCTTCTCAATAGCTTTAATGTATACAAGTAATACTTTATCATCAAATAGGTCTAAAGTAATTCCATAAACATGCTTAAGTTCAAACTATGGGCAATGTTATAGCCTTAAGTCTTTTCTGTGATAGCTGTGAATGTTATCAGCCTTTGAGTTCATCAAAGCTCAGGTTCGTGAGCAGCCAGTGAACACCTATAGATTCAGACACTCTGGTCAATATTACTGAACCAAACAAAACCAATACAATGGTACAGAAAGACAAGCTCTGTAATGGACAAACCAGGTTGAAATGCTTTGGTGTGCACTGTGCAAATGAATACATGGTGTTTTGACACAGTGTGGTTTTGTTTTGTCTTATACATGAAACTTATTGCACATTTCATGAACTCTTTGTTTCAGTCTGGAATATCACTCTAACATGGTGTCTGAAGCTGTTAAAAAGGTCATTAAACAGGGCAAGGTAAGAAGCATTTGGTATTTGTGTGTGTGTACGTACATATGTTTTGTGTGTAAAGTCCAAAACCAAGATCTGTTTTTAACTTGATTGAATAAAACCTTTTTCTCAGTTGTTAGTTATGAGGCAGAATTGTGTAATAATAGAGAGGTGTGCATCAGGACTGGAATCTCATGAATGAAGCTTTCATGACCAAACACATTCCTGGTCAGAATTCCTTTGGCACTGGGTGGGAATGGGAGTAAATCAATCCTGTGCACACTTCTACCTTAAAGATAGCATTTGCATATACTCTCCTCACACAGTGTTGCTTGTTCTGATCTCTCAACCATTAATACCTGACTCCTTTAGTATAGTCCTCTATGTGTTTAAGTCTATGTGTGAGAAAATATGTAGAATGTTTCAAATTGAGCTAAATAAAACAGTTCTTGGAAGTGGACTAACATGTGAAATGTATTAATGTATGTAGTGGTATCGTGTGTGAGGGCGGGTTTTGGGGTTGTGAAAGTGGATTGTGTGTGTGTGTACGCATGTGATAAGACGATGATTATCTCTACCTACCTGATTAACCCAGTTTCAGCTTGATGAACTAACACAAGGGCTTCACGTGGCTGTACTTTTCTCCGGTTTTATAACTCGCACATCTACAAACAGATCATTTCTGCTTAAATTGTTCGTTAAGGTTTGTTTTTATGGAAAATTTGAACATGCGTAAGAGAATGTGAATGGGTTGTACAGTGGTGCATTGGATACTTGGATTCACTGCTGAGCTCAGGCTACTGTCTGTTTCACGTGTTCTCATGTCTGTGTGGGTTTACTCAGACTCTCCAAAAACATACCAGTAGGTGGACACACACACACACACACACACACACACACACACACACAGCAGATTCTCTGCAATGGACTAGTGCTCCTCCCTGGTTGCATTTCATCCTTGTGTCCAGTGTTGTAGGTCAGCATCAAGTCATCATTGAGAGCTTGTATTCTTCTAAGCGTATGGCTGTAATCTGAATGAGATCATCATCCTGTCCACAATCTGGTGATGCTTTATGCCCCTTGTATTGGTGTGATAGGCCTTGGGTGGAAAAGCTAGCATGGAAAAGGAGAACAAGAACAACAGAAATAGTTTCATGTGAAGAAAAGGACTGGATACTGTAGCTCCATCGTATAAGGATAAACACGTTTTCCATGTTTTAATATCGTTCCTGCTTTTCTGCTTTTCCCACTGCAATGAGGACACAGTCAATGTCTGCAAGAGCTCCCAAAGATGAATATCAGTGAAGTGTAAGAACACCTGCATAGCCCCTTCAACCAGACTAGAGAAAAGCTTAAAAGAAGTGTGCTTTGTCATAAATTATTGCAGAGATACTTAAACACTCACCAAGAGACTGGACTCCCAAGATCTGACGTCAGCCCAAACAGATGCAACTGTGCTGCTGCTAATAGTGTTTTTTATTTAAATACAGATACCATGTATGATGATGATTTTCTAAACATACATGAATGTATTATGTTTTATTTATCACATCAGTTAGTCATTTTACTTTCTTTTTTATTTTTATTTTATTTAAATCTCCAGTCGCTGTACTACTTTGTCAGTCGTTCCTATTACTGGTTGTCATCGTAATCATGTTTATCAGTGGGTGATGTAGCTAGTATTCCAAATCAATTTTCTTTCTGCTAAAATGAAACATTCTGGAGAGAGGTTTGGTGTTTGTGTAGAAAGGTCAGCAGCGTATATCTGCATCATATCATGTGACATGAAGCAGCAGCAGTGTGCACTCTTTGTCACAGATCATATGTGCTATGCTGTCTTCATTCCTATTGCTAGTTCCTATTGCAGGGAGTCCATCACATTGTTTGCATCCAGAGATGGACCAGCTCCAGCTGGGTTCTGCTTTCTGAGGACTGGAGTATTCAAAGCAGCACTGCCAACCCTATGTGGACATTTCACACATAACATTCTACACATGCTGTATCTGCATCACACGACTAATGCAGAAAGGACATTGTTCATATCACACTCTCCGGTGTCACCTAAATGAGGATGGGTTCCCTTTTGAGTCTGGTTCCTCTCAAGGTTTCTTCCTAATACCATCTAAGGGAGTTTTTCCTTGCTACAGTCGCCTCAGTCACCTCAGGCTTGCTCACTAGGGAAAATTTTGTCTAACATCTAGGACTGATTGTTTGTATGTTTATTGTTTATATTCTGTAAAGCTGCTATGAGACAATGCTCTTTGTTAAAAGCGCTATACAAATAAAATTGAATTGAATTAGAGTTCGTGGTTTTGGGAGGCTGAGCTGATTTGGATATCATACATGTCAGCTGCCGGAGAAATAATTGGGCTTGTACATGACATTACAACTAACTACTAATCGAATGACTTTGTAACTTCTCACTATTTATTTTGCTTTTCTTGCATGTTCATGGTTCTGTTCTGGTACAGTCTGAATCTGCATATGCACTCGCTCCAGAATAGTCCATACTTCTTCATTGTTTATGCAGTGTATTCAGGATCCTATTCCCTTCTTCATGCTTGTGTGTATGTGTTGTGTCTCAGGTGCGGACGCGAGACCTCAGCGGTTACAGCACTACGGGTGATTTTGTCCGTGCTGTCGTGGCCAACCTTCGTCATCGGCCTGTGTCTTGAGGACTCTTGCCATTCCCCAGTAGACCACTGCCCCCTGCTTTTTACCCCTTCTGCCCTTACTGTTTCCATCACTTGCTCTGGCTGCTGTTTGTGTTTAAGGCTTTGTTTGCCTCCATCACCGGCAGTTTTTGTCATTTTGTTTGCTTTAATGTCTAATTTTTCTTTTTTTCTTTTTACTTTTGTCCTTTTCTGTTCTTTTTCTTGTAAACTTGTGCCATAACCCAATATTCACCACCAAATTTAAAGCACCAGGGTTACCGCTTGTTCACATTATTCACACAAGAAATTCTCATTTACACTATTTCCTTTGGCTGAGTCGTCTTAACTTGACCTCTCGACGTCGGTTGTGTAACAGCGGCCGTATTTCTTTCATCTTATACCTTTATCCTAAGTGACGTATAATATACTGTTCTGTTATATCTCTGTACTTCTCACTTGAGCAATGGCTGCTAGTGTTTAGCATTTCTTAAAATATTGTGTACTTGTTTCTGGTGTATGAGCAAATCACTGGAGTAGGTTAAGAGTTCAGTGGAGTTCATTCAGCATTTTAAAATTTCTCTGATCTGCAGAAACCCAACACATTTGTCTTCTGATTTTCAACAGTATTGGAAAGGATACTAGTAGAAAATATTTCATATACCACAAAAATCCACTATTTATGATCAAACAGCTTGTTTTTCAAATAACTTGAGGTTTAAAAAAAGCGTGTTGGCACGCAGGCCAAAATAAAAACACTTCTATAAAAATGATATGGTCATGTGGCTGTTTTTTAGAGAATCATCTTCTCAATTGATTCTTGATTCAAGCCTCAACCAATTCTTGATTCAATTCACCATCCTGTACATTTCCTGTGCCCCAGGTGTGAATGATCACTCCCATCATGCCTTACAGCAAGTGTGAAGAGGGGAAAAAAGTCACTCAGAGCTTCCCATTGCATTATAACTGATTTATAAACCAAAAATCATCTCACTTTTCATCAAACATGTCTATATTGTGTAACGGCAAATGAATCATTTTCACCTCTCTGTGTTTTCACCTTGAAAATGGAGAAGTTGATGAGTTAAATGTGGACTGGGCCATGACAACTGCAGGATATTGTGTTTTAAAATCAGCAATGCAATTGTGCTGCACTGGAAAAGTGGACACAAATTGTGCTAGTTGCTTTAAAATTGGCTTTAAGCCAGTGCCCAGGATCTCACAGTTCTTAGTTTACAATTTATACCATGATGCATTTGCACTGGCTAAATGAAATAGTTGAAGAGGTGCTGTCGTTGTATTAATTTATAGCTTCTAGCCGAAGATCGAATATGTTCCATGTATATGTGGTATAGTGCTTGATAATTGTGCTACAGAGTTATATAATAAGTGTTTGCTTTGTGACTGAAGAAATATAGAGTATGCTACTGAGGTGAAGATGGTAATTCTGCATTCATAGCCAAAATACTGGTCCTGAGCTCAGGCTGCTGTTTGTATCGAGGTTTGCATGTTCTCAGACCCTTACCAGGATAAGGTTACGATAGGTTAAGATGGGTGGAAAATGTCCTGCTTGTTTATTCTGGACATTTCTTCATTTATTCATGCATTTAGTCGTGGTTGTGGTCATGAAGGATCCACTGGAACACTGGGAACAAGGCGAGAGTACATAAACATTGGAGTAGAAAAGCTGGGGTCCTGAACTTTTTAGCTAGATAAGATGCTATTTTCTAGTGAGAAGAACTACAAACCTAGAGTAAGAGAAAAAAACATGACATAAAATGTTGAAACTAATGTAAATTAGTGTACATCCAGCACCGGCTTGACGTCGCCACTTCGGTATTAACCAATAAGCTGTATTATGGACATTTCTTCATTTATTCATTCATTTAGTTGTGGTCATGAAGAATCCACTGGAGTAGGGCATTGGTGGCTGAGTGGTAGAACCCTCCCGGAAAAATTGCGTCAGGAAGGGCATCCGGCATAAAACCTGTGCCAAGTTGTTGTGCGGACCAGTTGGTCTGCTGTGGCGACCCCGAACAGGGAACAGCTGAAAGCATGAAGAATCCACTGGAACACTGGGAACAAGTCAAGAGTACATTAGTCCTTTTTAGGGCTTTATAACAACACACACATTGACACACTTATACACACCTGGAGGTATTTTAGCACAGCTGAGCCATCTATTGCCATGTTTTTGGAAGGAAACCTGAGACAACACAAGAACATGGGACAAGCTGGACATAGAAAACTGAAATATCATTTGGAAAAGTCTCCTTTCTAATTGTGTGTTTTTGTTTCTAAAATAATGGTCTATTTCTTTGACACAGGTGCGCACGGCAGATCTGGGAGGCTACGCATCGAGCGACGAGTTCACACGAGCGGTCATTTCCAACCTTTCTGCATGAGTGTGCATCAGCATCCGTCATGATGTGGCTGCGTAAATGCTGGTGATGCTTGTCCATTTCCCAATAAGATGATTGCGTCTGAATTGCAGGCTTTCTACATTGACGTGAGCTAAAATATTCCTGGATTAAGCTATGAATTACACTTATACAGTATAATAGAAAATGTTTTGGTGTAAAGTTCTCTTGAATGTTGTTTGGAGTAGAAAATCTGGGGTTCTGAACTTTTTAGCTAGCTGAGATGACATGAAACAGATCTACTGCATAGTGAGAAGAGCTACAAGCTACAATAAGTGAAAAACATGACATAAAATTGTAAATTAGTGTACATCCAGCACCAGCTTGACATCACCACTTCGGTATTAACCAATCGGCTGTTCTCATCTCCTCGTCACAGCGCTATTGTCCTGATGAACAGTTACATTTGTTTGTCACCGTCCTCATAAAAGCAGCATGTGTCTCGTCTGGATCATGTCAATTGCTGATGCACTTACTTTTATTGTTGTCTCTGAGACTGAATTGCATGTTTGAACTTGAAATTTGTTTTATTTATTTGCTTGTTAACTGCTATTTATTCAACAGTCGTCATAAATAAATTTAAATGCTGCAAATTAGTATTGTGTTATTGTTGTTATTATTATTATTATTATTATTATTATTATTATTATTATTATTATTATTGACATTTTCATTTATAGCATTTGTAAGATGAACATTTAGAATTGACAGAAGTTTCTATCAATAAATACATCCTGATACTGGTACAATAAGTCACAGACTAAAAAACATTTCAGTCCAAAACTCTGTAGATACAGTAATATAAAATAGTAAGCTCTTTTTTTAAAACATTAAAGTGCTAGTCTAAGTATTTCAAGAAGAGGTAGATCTTTAGAGGTTGTTTGAAAACTGAAAATGACCCAGGTCGTACATTTCGGGGAAGTTTATTCGATCACCCGGGTGCCAGAACGGAGAAGAGTATTGGTTCATGTCTTCATTGAACCCTGAGAGATGGTGGAATCAGTTGAGCCGTGGTGGAGGATCAGAGGGAGTGTGGTGCAGTACAGGGTGTGATAAAAGTGTTTGCAGCTCTGTTTATGGCCTTGTAGGCAATTATCAGCGTTCATCAGGAAGCCAGTGGAGGGAATGTAGCAATGGGGTGGTGTGGGAGAAGTTAGGAAGGTTGAAAACAAATCGTGCAGCCGTCCATTCTGAATCATTTGCAGAAGGTTGAATGGTGATCAGAGGCAGAGCTTCCAGGAGCAAGCTGCAGCAGTCCAGTCTCAAGACTCAAAATACACTTAGTGGCCTGTGTGTACAGAAATGGACGAATCCTTCTGATGTTATAAAGGGAAAATCAACATGAACGTGTCAGATTAGCAATGTGAGAGGAAAAGGACAGTTAATTTGTTTATGGTTACACTATGGGTGACTGAAGTGAGTTGAAATTGAATAGATTTTCAGCTTAAATTTAAGGGTATTTATATCCAAATTGAACAGTGTTGGAATGCTTTTTATATGTAGTGCCCCCTTTCAGCTCCACTATACTGCTGTAGACAGCTGAAATAATAATAACTTTGTCACTGTCCAAATATTTTGACTTGACCGTTTGTTTTATGATACACATATGTATATTTAATGCAATGCGCAGTGTCGCCGCAAGAGGGCGTGACACACCCGTGGAGGATATGGGGGCGTGGTTTGATGTAAGCGCAGGGACGAGCCCCAAAAAAGAATGGGCACCCGTGGGCGTGGCCTGTGCGGGGAAGGAGGCGGAGTTTGTCACTGGGAAAATCCTCTGCTTTCCCATTCCAATCGGCAAGGCGCAACATGGCGGACTAGGAGAGGCGGCACGACAGCGCCCGGATACAGCGAGTAAAACGCGGGATACAGGCACCCGGCGTTGCAGTGAGCACAAAAACGGATCCTGGTGGGAAAAAAGAGGGAGAAGGACGAAAAACAGGACACTTTATGACTTGTTTGGACATGTAATTTTGAGCCAGGTTCCGAGCGGGCCGTCTACAGCGCAACCTCGGCACTCGGGGTGAGGAGGAGTCCGGGGCCGGGACATCGAGTGCTGGATACCAACTTCACAAACACCCGCTGTTCAGTGCAGGAGTGCGGCTAATAAAGGTCTACAGTGTGTGAAAAAGAGCGGTGAGGTGAGTTACACACGGTTTGCTGAAGTATATTAACTTGATATTAATATAGTAAGGCTGAAAATGTGTTCAGTGTGAGGGGAATAATAAAGCGCGCTGCTAGGGAGGGAAGACAGCGTAGCTTTTAATGGAGGGCGGGGCCACAGCACACACACACACACTTCCATTCTACACACACACACACACACACACACACACACCTTACACACTTCCATTCTACACACTCACACATCTTACACACTTCCATTCCACACACTCACACATCTTACACACTTCCATTCTACACACTCACACATCTTACACACTCGCATTCTCCACACTCACACATCTTACACACTTCCATTCCACACACTCACACATCTTACACACTTCCATTCCACACACTCACACATCTTACACACTTCCATTCCACACACTCACACATCTTACACACTTCCATTCCACACACTCACACATCTTACACACTTCCATTCCACACACTCACACATCTTACACACTTCCATTCCACACACTCACACATCTTACACACTTCCATTCCACACACTCACACATCTTACACACTTCCATTCCACACACTCACACATCTTACACACTTCCATTCCACACACTCACACATCTTACACACTTCCATTCCACACACTCACACATCTTACACACTTCCATTCCACACACTCACACATCTTACACACTTCCATTCCACACACTCACACATCTTACACACTTCCATTCCACACACTCACACATCTTACACACTTCCATTCCACACACTCACACATCTTACACACTTCCATTCCACACACTCACACATCTTACACACTTCCATTCCACACACTCACACATCTTACACACTTCCATTCCACACACTCACACATCTTACACACTTCCATTCCACACACTCACACATCTTACACACTTCCATTCCACACACTCACACATCTTACACACTTCCATTCCACACACTCACACATCTTACACACTTCCATTCCACACACTCACACATCTTACACACTTCCATTCCACACACTCACACATCTTACACACTTCCATTCCACACACTCACACATCTTACACACTTCCATTCCACACACTCACACATCTTACACACTTCCATTCCACACACTCACACATCTTACACACTTCCATTCCACACACTCACACATCTTACACACTTCCATTCCACACACTCACACATCTTACACACTTCCATTCCACACACTCACACATCTTACACACTTCCATTCCACACACTCACACATCTTACACACTTCCATTCCACACACTCACACATCTTACACACTTCCATTCCACACACTCACACATCTTACACACTTCCATTCCACACACTCACACATCTTACACACTTCCATTCCACACACTCGCACATCTTACACACTTCCATTCCACACACTCGCACATCTTACACACTTCCATTCCACACACTCGCACATCTTACACACTTCCATTCCACACACTCGCACATCTTACACACTTCCATTCCACACACTCGCACATCTTACACACTTCCATTCCACACACTCGCACATCTTACACACTTCCATTCCACACACTCGCACATCTTACACACTTCCATTCCACACACTCGCACATCTTACACACTTCCATTCCACACACTCGCACATCTTACACACTTCCATTCCACACACTCGCACTTCTTACACACTTCCATTCCACACACTCGCACATCTTACACACTTCCATTCCACACACTCGCACATCTTACACACTTCCATTCCACACACTCGCACATCTTACACACTTCCATTCCACACACTCGCACATCTTACACACTTCCATTCCACACACTCGCACATCTTACACACTTCCATTCCACACACTCGCACATCTTACACACTTCCATTCCACACACTCGCACATCTTACACACTTCCATTCCACACACTCGCACATCTTACACACTTCCATTCCACACACTCGCACATCTTACACACTTCCATTCCACACACTCGCACATCTTACACTTTTCCTTTCCCTACACACTCGCACATCTTACACTCTCGCATTCTACACACTCGCACACCTTACACAACCATTCGCAAATCTCACATGCTCAGTCTTCTCACATTCTATGCCCTCGCATTCTATGCAGATTATATGCACTCACATTCTACTCGGATTCTACGCGCTCATGTCCTACACACACACGTTCTTCACACGTATATTCTACATCTCAGCTTCCAAACACGCACATTCTGCAGTTATATTTCACGCACACATTTTACACACTCCCATCTTGTTATAGTTATATTCTAAACACTTATTTTTCACGGCCCTACATTAATGATTCTGCACACTCACCCCATGCCATTAGAGTCTACACTTCCATTCTGTGCTCTCACCTCTTGCACGATCATGTTGTACACACTCACACACACTTAAATTCCACACAGTTCCATTCTATAGACTCACATTTTACACACTTCCGTCCTCTGCACTCAGCTCTTACACACTTGTATTCTACATACGTCAAGTGTATAGACTCGCATCATGCACTGATTCTACACACACTCTTGTATTCTACACAGTCATTCTACACTCTTCCATCCTATGTGCTCACTTTCTGCAGATTCTACATTCTCTACTGTTAACTCTGCTTCATTCTACACGGTAGTAGTTACATTCTACACATTTACATCACACACTGCTGCATTAAACATAGTCCGTTCCAGTTAAATTCTACACTCTTGTATTCGATCATATTTTCATTGTTACAGTATCTCACAAAAGTGAGTACACCTCTCTAATTTCAGCAAACATTTTAATATATCTTCTCAAAGGACAACACTATAGAAATGAAACTTGAATATATATTAGAGTAGTCACTGTGCAGCATTTATAACAGTATAGATTTACTGTTCTCTGAAAATAACTCAACATACAGCCATTATTGTCAGAATGGCTGGCAACAAAAGTGATAACAGCTGTACGTCGTTTAACCATGCGAAGTCACACGTCCTTTTCATCATGTTCACGTGTTTGTCAGCTTGATAGGACCATACACAAATTTGTATCTTATATTAGAGCATTTAAAATTTGGTGCTTTGAGTACAATTCACTCATACTGACCACTGGATGATCAACATGGCACCTCATGGCAAAGAACTCTCAGAGGATTTGAGAATTAGAATTGTTGGGGGCATTGGTGGCTCAGTGGTAGGGTTCTCACCTACCATGTTGAAGGCCTGGGTTCAATTCCCAGCCAATGCCCAAACCCCAGCCACTGGATGCAGTGCTGGTCCCAAGCCCGGAAAAAAATGGGAGGGTTGCGTCAGGAAGGGCATCTGACGTAAAACCTGTGCCAAGTTGTTGTGGAGACCCCAAACAGGGAGCAGCCGAAAGCAACTTCACTCTCCACAAAGATGGGTTAGGCTACAAGAAGATCGGTAACACCCTGAAACTGAGTTACAGTACAGAGGCCAGGCTCAGACAGAGGTTTTCCAAGGCAGGTTCCACTCGGAACAGGCCTCGCAAGGGTCGATCAAAGAAGTTGAGTCCTGAAGAAGTTAAAGCTGGCTTTAAAAAACAGACGCACAAGTGCTGCCAGCATTGCTTTGAGGTTGTTGAAGCGGGAGGTCAGCTTGTCAGTGCCCAGACCATACACTGGACACTGCAGCAAGTTGGTTTGCATGGCCGTCATCCCAGAAGGAAGCCTCTACTGAAGCTGGCTCACAAGAAAGCCCGCAAACAGTTTGCTGAAGACAACCTGTCCAAGAGCATGAATTACTGGAACCATGTCCTGTGGTCTGATGAGACTAAGATAAACTTGTTTGGGTCAGATGGTGTGACGCCCTGGTGAGGAGTACCAAGAAAATTGTCTCTTGCCTACAGTTTAGCATGGTGGTGGTAGCATCATGTTCTGGGGCTGCATGAGTGCTGCTGGTACTGTGGGGCTACGGTTCATTGAGGGAAACATGGATTCCAGCATGTACTGTGACATTCTGAAGCAGAACATGATGTCCTCCCTTAAAAACCGGGCCAAATGGCAGTTTTCCAACATGATAGATCCCAAACACACCGCCAAGATGACAACTGCCTTGTTGAGAAAGCTGAAAGTGAAGGTGATGAAGTGGCCAAGTATGTCTCCAGACCTGAAGCCTATTGAGCACCTGTGGGGCATTCTCAAGCGGAAGGTGGCGAAGCGCTATGTGTCTAGCATCCAGCAGCTCCGTGATATCATTAGGAAGGTGTGGAAGAGGGTCCCAGCAACAACATGTGCAGCTCTGGTGAATTCCATGCCCAGGAGGATTAAGGCTGTGCTAGATAACAATGGTGCTCACACAAAATATGGACACTTTGTTTTGACACAGTTTTGACATGTTTACTCAGGGTTACTCATTTTCGTTGCCAGTTATTTAAACAATAAAGTCTGCATGTTGAGTTATTGTTAGAGGACAGTAAATCTGTACTGCTATGCAAGCTGCACATTGATTAAAGTATATCCAATTTTCATTTCTATAGTATTGTCCCTTGAGCACATATAATAAAGGGGTTGCTGAAATTTGAGGGGTGTACATTCATGCTCATCACACACACTCTTACTGCACACACATTTTCTGTACATACTACAGAATTACATTTTACGCTTGCACATTCTTTAGTCATAAAATTCCCTATCATTATATCGCACTCAGTTATAGTGTGCACAGTGCTAGTCGAGTGTGTGTGTCACGCCGGTCTGTATTGTTTCTGCAGTGTGAGCGAGAGATCTGTGCTGTTTTATTTCACAAAGCAAATGAGGGAGCTAGTTGTATAGAAACCTGGCCTGAAGTAAATGAGTTCTACACGTTCCACACACACGTCTTACACACTGACATTCTACACACTCACATCATACACACTGACATTCTACACACGTCTTACACACTCACATTCTACACACACGACTTTCACATTCTACTCACATTCTACATACACATCTTACACATTCTACACACACTTCTTACACACCGACATTCTACACACTCACATCTTACACGCCGACATTCTACACACTCGCATCTTACACACTGACATTCTACATACACGTCTTACACTGACGTTCTGCACACACGTCTTATTCACATTCTGCACACACGTCTTACACACTCACATGCTACACACACATTCTACTCAAATCTCGCTTTTAACCCCAGATAGAGGACTGTTTCACGCTGCTAATTTAGAAGTGGGATTAGTGCTGATTTTTACCCGGGGTTATGAATCAGGGTCAGCCTCGTATTGCAGCGCTCAACATGTACAGTGTGTCATGATGGTGTGTGAGAACGTTATGGCTAGATGCTTAAGAACAGACAACCAATCAGAAATTGAAAAGCATATGCCTTATATCGCATGAAAACCAGGATCAACACACAACAAAAACAGCTCGGAAGCGTCAGCCAGCAAAACACTACACACCACGGAATAGTGAGGGGGAATTTAATACCTGACTCAAATACCTGACTCTACTATTAACAAGTATTAATAACTATTACAAGTGTGCAAAAGTCCTCCCGTGGAACATCAATAAAACAGGCTTTACATTAGTGATCACAGCTGAAGTCTATCCATATCAGAAAACATACAGCTTTACCTCTTACTGTTACAGTGCTGACACCAGAGGCTCCATCCACAAACATTAAGCAAATATTTTCATAGAATATCTCCCTATATCAACACTTACACATGGTGTTTAATCTGTGGAGCGTTGGTCATGCCCTGTGCAAGCTGTTACTACAGAAAGAAAAACACGATAGAACGAGAGAAATAATATTAATGTTTGAGCTGGAACTCCTGTCGGAGATTTTACTACTGAAAATATATCTTCTGTGTGTGTGTGTGGAATAAATCTAATGTAGGACTGCTGTAGTTTCCTGTAGGCCACATTAGCACTAGGCTGGTCAGATAGCTTGTGTTGGTCAGTAGTAGAGATTTCAGTGTCTGCGTCTTGAGTTTTTCATCATTCGGTATTTTATGTATTAGTAACTAAACCTCTGACATTTGAAATAAATGCATATTGAGTAGAAATGACAGCAGCCGCTTTCATAAGGATTAGTTTTTTTGTGCTAAAGGGGTTGTATTGCTGTTGTATATCTCTGTATAATATATTTTGGATATCTTGTGGTATTGCACAAGGGGAGGATTATTTGAATATCCAGATATAGGAACTTGTTTATATTAACTCGTTGTTAAACAAGGCCGGCGTCATGTGGGAAAAAAACAATTTTGAGCTAAAATGATATTGTTAAGCGTGTATTTTGACTAGGCAGCTTGGTAGCGAGGCAGCAACGCGACCTCAACCCTGACCTGAATAAAGCGCTTCCTGAGCGTATGTTTGACTTACACATGCAGCATAAAGCAGAGAACCTCGCAAGACTTTTTAACTGACGTTGTGTCTCGCATCATCTACACAACATGCTCCCGTGTAAACAGTGCTATATATGGAGAAAAAAAACCTCCTCTCTATGCAAGCTTGTTCAGTCACAGTAGCCAGGATTTTTCCTACAAATGCACTGGATGTTAATTATCTCTAAAATCACCTCCCACCTTAACAAGTGTGTTAAGTCTAGTCACAGCTGATCGATTGTACGAATATTAAGAAACCCAAAAACAAGTAAAAGCTCTTATTTTTTCATTCCATTATTATGGATTTTATCCCCAATTTAGTCTTATAGTGTGTCCCAAATTGTAAACAGTGCTATATATGGGGAAAAAACTCCTCTCTATGCTTGTTCGGTCACAGTAGCCAGGATTGGCTATTCTACACCATTGTGTAGTGTAAGTCGTGTGTTCGTGTTAAAAACCACTTATTCAACCAAAAAGTCCAGGTGTTGAGTATTGGACACTTCATGCACTCTGTGCTTACAGATGGAAAAAGGGGCGGGGCTACCAGGCACTGATGCTGGATGAGAAAAACCGACGACCCTCCGGTGTACAAGACATCTTACGAATGTCTTAAATTTCCCCTTTGTGTAATTTTTATTTATTGTGTGATTTACTGTGATTTGTTTTTCAAGACTGAAAAAATTCACTGTAATCATTTTCCTGCCGTATTCACCATATTCTGTGCTTACCATCGTTTACCATTGTCTGGGAAACACTTACTTATATTTCCTGTTAGTACAAAACATTAGTGTTTCATTTGGGATGATACAACCCTTCCAAAGCACTCATACACTACACAATAAGGTACATGGTGCATAGTGTCAGTGCCTACTTTATTTGGGAAGCCAGTTCGGACTTGCTAGATGGCTCTACGTATCAGAAGCTACTATCTGATTTTTCCGAGACATGCGAAGCCGCCAAGTGCATCTTTTTAAGCAGTTGCCTCTGCTGTAGTTGCAGGGGCTCACAGATGCCCATGACTGGTTGCCATGGCTACTCATTAACCAGGCTAAAAAGTTTGTCCGGCTTGTTAACATTACTTGCATTAATACAGACTGCTGAATATGCATATGAGTGTTGTCTTCTTCTAACCACATTTGTCATGTAGCACCTTTGCAAATTAGGCAAAACGTCACCAAGTTGTTGGTGAACGCACAGGTTGTGAGATGTTTTATGCATCACACGAAAAAACAAATATCCAATTCAAGCCTAGTCTTTATTATCTCTCAGTATGTTGAAGTGTGTGTGGTGCTGCATTGTGAGGGCTGTGCTAGTAAGACATATAAGTCATATAACAGCTCCTCAACCAGACCTCACCTCAGCTGATGTGTGTAGTGCGGCAGGTGGTGGGGTTTGGATGAACGCTGGATAATTACAGCACAGAGGGCAGTGATGGCTCAGTGGATTAGGTTCTGGGTTAGTGATCGAAAGGTCAGTGCAGAGGTCTGAACCAGGCTCCCTTGAGCAAGGCTTAACTGCACCTTATCTTATCCCAATTTCCTAAACTGGGATATGCGATTGAAAGAATTTCACTGTGCTTTAAAGTATATACAAAGGCTTCTCTTTCTTCTTTTTCATCTTCGTTGTTTCGTGAAGGTCAAGACTGAGGAGCTTCTTGTTTATGGAGCATCAGAGAACATAAAGCTCCTTGTCCCAAACTGCTCATTTGTTCCTCTATGCTGTTAATGAAACTGCTGTGTTTTTGTATTGCATTTTTATGCGAGCTGTACTATATTTCTATCCATTGTTATGTTGATTCATATTCAAACAGAGTTTAAGAAGAATTTCACGCTGACAGTTTATCCAGAAACAGAGCATTGTTCTCATGACAAGTTGATAATGTGAAAGCTGTCATGTGGAACTGCAAGCGCACTGCGATACTGAACCTGAGACTTCCTCTAGGAGACGGTACGAGTTCAGGAGCACTGGAATTGTGCTACGATTCCTGCGAATATGAACACAGCTCATACTTGGGTTTGCAGTTGATCAGGAAGTGTTTTAGTTGATGACGATATCGTTAGTTCCACAACACGTGTGTAACATGAGGGGCATGCAATATTATGGGACACGGATGAGGTGTGATGCCTTACTGCACATAATAACACCAAAAAAAATCTGGTGAGTCGAGTTGTGTTCTCTATGTGCGTTTGTGATGACGTAAGATAAACGCAAATGCACCGGGTGTCGATAGAATCAAGTGAGTCTGAAATCAGATCAGCGCTGCAGGGAACAATCATACACAAATTCACACCTCAGCAAATGTGTCGAGTGTGAAAACCGCCTCAAACATCAGGGTCAGGCACACAGATGAAATCAAAGATCGACGAACATTCAGTGTCGGCATTTCTGAATATTTTCTTGCTCAGATATTCAAATGCTTAAATAATACTGATTAAAAAAGTTCTCAATCTTAATCCTTTTGCATTAAAGGAACTAAACTGTAAATGCAGGGTTGTCTTCTTTGCCTGGAAGAAAAGCATGCAACAAACTGCAGCATCTGAGTTGAGAGAATTCAAGCAGGATTTTTTTCTTATTTTTTTCTACAGATTAAAAAGACAGTAGATTTTAATGGTGCTGTAACTAAAAAGGTTGTAATAAGACAAAAAGAAATAGCGGCACACTGAAAATAGGTTCAGCCCTTTTCCTTCAGGATAAAACGTGGCCTATTTTCTGTTCAAGCAATATGTATAATGGCTTCTTTCTTTTTTTCTTCAAATCCCAGAGCTCTTGTTCGCCATTCGTATTCCGCTTTAACGGGCGCAGATGTGATTTAACGCACGAGGCGAGCCCAAATGATGAAATGTAGGTCTTTCTGAATGTGCTTTGTATGCGAATGTGCCTGCTGGATCATGTCTTCAGCTTTTCTCCCTCATGAGCGTTTCGCCGTGCTCTGTTTTTAAATTCAGCGAGCTGCGCTGGAGCACACCGAGCAATTAACCTTCCAACACGCCATTTCCCAAAAGTGACGAGGTTGTCTCGTAAAATTAGGGCACCACAGAACAACGGGACCGATTTCCATTCTCACTCCCATTTGTTTCCTGAAATCCGGCATAAGCCTGAGCCCATGTCTTGTCGGATCTAAAACTGAACACAGGCTTTGTTTTACTGATTATAATTGATTTATAGGGTTCAGCTTCTTGATTGCTCTGGTCTGGGGCTTCTCTCGATCGTCTTCCGCTTCTGCTCGATTGGCTTTTCGTGTCTGTGCTCGCCCTCCCCGGAGGTTACCAAACATGCACGGCGCAGTCTGGCATCTGGAGAAAACACCCTGTTCTGTCCTGGAAGGCGTTTTCCAACTCTGTGTGTGTGTGTGTGCACGTGTGTGTGTCCTTTATTTGGTAGCCTAAGCAGACATTTTACAATCTTAACTCCAGGAGCTACAATGTGACCCCGTTGTCTGTTGGTTTGTTCTTTGTGACTTGGGCTTTCCTATGAGATCACCTTTTGTTCGTTTGTTGCTCAGAGCATCACCTTCCTCTACAGCTAATGATGACGAATACTGACAATTTATTCTCCGAGGGTATTTGATCTGAATTATATATGAATTGTATATGAACACAAGGTGCACTTTTTTATTATTTCAAATAAACAACACGTTTTAATATACCTTGGAGACTTTTGTGACGGTTCGCTTCACCAAATTCAAACAGCCAACATGGCTGAAATGTGGAAACAATGGAATGGTTAATGAAATGAAGCGAGGAGGTTGTTTACAGTGACGGCGTGCTTAACTAGACAACAACATCTGCTTCTGTTACATGACGTGTCAGTTTTCAGTCCCTCCAGGATTTGGCGATTTTAGCGAAATCAGAAATTAGCTCAAAATCAAGCAAACTCTGTGATTCAGAAGAGCTTACGTTTTTTTTTAAAAATGTTCTGTTTTTTCTGTAGGTTTGTGCGAAACAAATCACATGACCTGACAACACTCCTTCAGTCAAAGCCCTGTTCCATTCACAAACGTGTCGAACATGAGCATAGCTATCATAGAAAATAATTACATACGTGTCTTCACTGCTAGGTGTTTAAAAGAGGTATCCTGTGCTTGTGATTTCACAAAAAAATAAAAACCCCGAAAGTTTTTAAAAATCAAGCATTTTTGCCGCAGCAGTCACAAAAAACTGAAAATCCTGGAGTGACTGATATTCCCTTTCACATTCAAACATCTGCACCTTTTAATTTTGCCTTTTATTTTACAAAATGAGTAAATACTTTGTGTATAGTATAACTAGGCGAATTGGGACGCAGCATAAACGTGTGCATCAGGGCTGAATTCAAGGAGGTTTTTATTTTTCTCCAGGCGAGAGAGCGAGCGCTCCGATATGAAGCTCATGGGACAAAGACCACGTTGTGTGACCAGTTTCCCTTCTGACAGTGTTAGTTTCTACCTGGGGGTTATTTCCAGTTCCTTCTGACTGAAATCTGAATACAGATACCTGAAGCCCTAGTGGCATTATGTTACACACGTAATTCATACTGTGATCATTTTAGATGATATAACACTGAAGTCATTGCCCTGACCCTAAACCTGCTGTACAGTCAGACAGTAAGGCTTGAGGTTGACCAGTTTCTAAGATTCTTGTGGTGAGACGTGTTTGTGTTCTGTGTGCTCGAGGTTGTTGGTCAATTGTTCGTTGTGATGCAGCCCAGGGATGGGCAAAAACCCTGTGGTGTGATCATATGAAGAGTGTGTTAACATTTTGTGTTGGTATGTCAGGTGTCCTGACACCATGGAGCATGTGTCTGTCTGTAATGAGGTTTATTTGTCTTAAAGCCCATGTGTGTGTAATTGTTGCTTTTTTGTAATTATGGATGTAGTTTTGAGTTGCATAATTCTGAATAACGTGAAAGGAGTTACTCGCTATCAGCTTCCCCGATCACGGTGTAGGCTTTTCTGAATCGTTTCCGGAGTTAAAATGCTTCGCTATGTTTAAACTCCTGACCTCGGCCCATTCGCTGCAGACATGGACTTCCTGTAACTATCGTTGTCATATCTTTGGCATCTGGCTCACGGTTGGGCCTCATCTCGCTCCCAAGTTAGACTCAACTCCTATACATTGACTTCATATTTCATTTTAAACAAAATTCCAGTGTTTTTTATTTCCATCCATTTGTTTCTAATGTTAATGATTCTGTTTTTCCTTCTTGACTTTCTTCATTACAGTATTGCCCCAAGATGATGTAAATGTTTTGTTTTAGTGTGGCTTTGTGAACAGCTATTAGACTGTTCAATAGGTCATGGTGTGGTTTATTTAGCAGTCAACAACTGTAGATATTTAAGATGTATTTTTAATTGTCTATTACTATCTTTTGATCACATGTCTGATTAGCATGTAATTGGGTATGTATTGTATGTATTCGGAGTTGGGGATAAATACATAGGGGTTTATTCAAACTTGTGGAGTTCACCCCTCTGAGACTGACGGACAGATTTATCCTCTCGCAGTTTTCAGATCACTTTCTTTACTCCATCCTTCACTGTATGTATTTTCTGTTTTCTCGGTTGTGACAATTTAAAAATAGTTATCACTTTTAGACTAATATGATAGTCTAAAAGTCTAGGTGTAGAATGGCAGTCACTGCAAATGTCATAATTTAACAGCACAGCTTCCACCCACATTAGTCATTGCAGGTTATAAAATAGCACATGATGCAGCACATGTGGTCTTGGATGTCGAACTAGAAGTATTTTTTTAATACAATCAGCAGCAGGAAGCGTGGAGCTTAAGCAAGAATTGCAATGCAGAAGTAACTGAACTGGTAGCAAAAGAATTATTTAATATTTTGCAATGCTTTTGAAAAAAAAGTATTTGCACCATATTCTAGAGTGACTTACAGAAGTGCTGTATAATCTTGTTTAAGAAATACATCCCCAAAAAAAGATTTGCGCTCTTTTGTAACACAAATGCACACATGGTCCGAACCAAGAAAATGACCAAACACTCCATCTAACTAAATGCTAATTTGATCATTAGAATCAACAGGGCATATAAAAGCCCTTGAGTTAAGAATGGTCTCCTTGTAAGACACCATCTCCTCTAAGCTGTTTTATCCATGCTCTAGTGGACTCTACAGTGAGGAGCGTCTAGGCTGTTTATATTTAACACCGCCTTCAAAATTTCATTTTCCAAAACGCATTACTGCATCATGACCTTGCGTTATGGACAGCGTCTTAATTTTCTCAACATGATTAAACACAATGTGATGTTTCTTACACCAGGACGTTCCCTCGGTTAGGCCCGTGTTTCCACATAATACCACGCATGGATTCTGAGATCATTATTGGTCATCTGTGCAAGATGATTAACCAGCCTGGAGTAAAATAGTTCTGTACACAGTTCTGTAGTGCAGTAAGTGGTGGGATTTAGAACGAACACCTTGAAACATCTGTTTAATTAACTGATATTACAACTCAAGCGATTATAAGGCAAACTTAGTGTAAAATTGAGCGTAAGAGTATCACAGAAAAGAAGAACACAGAACAAAGCGTGTTGACCTGTCAGATACTTACCAGAGTGGACATGAAATAGAAATCTTAATGGAAGAATTAATTGAAGAAAGCAGAAATGGCCATAGAATAGGACATGTCCTGTCAACAGATTTGCAGGTAAACAACATTCGAAGCCAAGTAGGATTAAAATGGAATAGAATAGAACAAGACACAAAGACTAGACTAGAATGGAATAGACTAGAATGGAATAGATGAATAAACTAGAATAGACTAGGCTAGCATAGAATAGACTTGAATTGTCTAGACTAGAATAGAATAGACTAGATTAGCATAGAATAGAAAAGTATCGTCTTGTCAGCTGATTTGCATATGTCATTTCAGTGACATTTAAGGTTAAAAGTCAAAAGTTAATATGGAATAAAATACAATAAAACTACTCACATAATACAGTATATTAGAATTAGAATAAATAATCGATTAGAATAGAATGGAAGCTGATCTGAAATGTATGACAGTTAAATTCTGTTCGTTCTCTAACAATTAAAGGAATAAAAGAGAAATACCTATATTGCAGAATAGAACAGAATGGATGAGCCAAAAACATCTGACCACATCATATTCCATCAGATGGTCAGATGACCAGGCATAAGATTATAACCTCTTTCCTAATATTGTGGCATGCACTGTGTATTCTGACACCTTTCTATCAGAACCAGCATTAACTTCTTCAGAAATTTGGACCACACGGGCCAGCCTTCACTCCCACGTGTATCAATGAGCCTTGGCCGCCCATGACCCTGTCTCCGGTTCACCACTGTTCCTTCCTTGGACCACTTTTGATAGATACTGACCACTGCAGACCGGGAACACCCCACAAGAGCTGCAGTTTTGGAGATGCTCTGATCCAGTCATCTAGCCATCACAATTTGGCCCTTGTCAAACTCGCTCAAATCCTTACACTTGTCCGTTTTTCCTGCTTCTAACACATCAACTTTGAGGACAAAATGTTCACTTGCTGCCTAATATATCCCACCCACTAACAAGTGTTATGTGTTGGTAACTAGTTGTCCATCTCGCATAATAAATACAACTTTTTTGTAAGTCATTATTTTTTCTTTTTTCCTTGTTCTTGAACTAATCTCACTATATCCTACCTAGCCGAGGTTTGAACTCATCCAGCATTTCATCTAAACTCTGACTAACCGTCACCACCACCAACACCCGGACCCTCCCCTCCAACACAATATCGCTGCTTCACATGCAGTAACGTGACCTTTTCTGTTGTCAGTTGGCATGTTTCTGTGCGCATGGAGCTCTTCATTCAATTACTAATAAACTGATTTACCGGAGTCACGCACCACATTTTCGAGCAGCAGAACGAGACTGCTGAATGAACATGTTTTAAATCGAAATCAGTTACACGTTGGCGTATGAGGACAGTTTTCCGTTGCCTCAGACTGTTTCTGACTTGTCAGTTTTCCAGTGATTTATTATAAGCCTCTGTGAGGATTTTTTTCCAAGTAAATATTACATATTACAACTAGAAATAACAAAAATAATAATAGAAAACAAAATAGTAACGAGTCTTCTGCGTCCTCACTGAATTTCTTTAGGCTTGATTATTTAGCAGGCACAAAAAAACATGTCGTACGTCTTTTGCAGACTTCGCGGCTGTTGATGGTAAATCGTGATAAGGAGAAGCCGGTTAAACAGAAAATGCAATGAATGTTGATGCAAACAGATTCTTGGGGTGTGTATTTAGTGTGTGAAGCCCACACCTGTTTAAAGCCAGACAGGTTGATAATTGACTCTGAATAGCTGTAATGTCTATTGTGTCCATCCACAATGCACAATGCAGCAGAGGGAAAGCAGCGGTCCTGTGACTGCTAGGTGATTTCACCCTGATTAGCTTTGGCTCCAGGCAGAGGATGAGATGTGTGTGTGTGTGTGTGAAAGAGATGCGGTGTTAATAATGTCAGTCGATTCTATTGAAAACCACTGCTGGCATTTATTCTGCAAGTTTCAGAATGTACTGTACAGCCAAAATGAGGCAGCATTATATACAGTTTGAATAAGCACTTTTATATATATATTTTTTTTCTGCCTCTTATGTAGGCTAGTACAGGCAGATGCTTGAGGGAGAAGCTTCGAATCGCACTTTTTCATACTGTACTTCACCTGGGTGGAGAACACAGGACTAAGACTGAGGTGCGGACTAAAAGCTTGTTTGCTGAGGTCTGAATGCGAGTGTGATGGTGGCCTGCAGTACCGCTCTGCCTTCAGACTCCTTTGATTCTGTCCGAATTTATAGTTTAATAATTATAATAATAATTTAGCATTTTTAATAATTTATATACGTCTTTAAATGTTTTTTAATTCATTGCTGAAATCTAAAACTGTAAAACGATGCAGTGTCTACATACATGCAACATGGATTCAAACGAATGCAAGTATTGCTTGAGAAATTTAGTGACCGATAAACATGAGACTTTTGCAAGTTTGCTGAGGAGCCACAGAAAATTAGCTTTATTTATTGATTACTTAATGAATTTATTTACACTGATCATGTATAACATTGACCACCTGCCTAATATAAAAGTGTTGGTCGATCTTTTGCTGAGAAACAGCCCTGATCAGTCGAGGCATGGACTCCACTAGATCCCTGAAGGAGTGCTGTGGTTTCTGGCACCAAGATGTTAGCAGCAGACCTTGCCATTCCAATACTTTTGGAGGGGATACTTTCTGAACAGTATTAAGGCAACAGTTTACAATTTAATACAGTGTGTTTTTGAATAATTAGTTCCTATTAAACATTTTGTAGTGTAGCTTTATAACATTTAGCATAAGTTTTGGCATCTGGAGAAAACTGAGGTAGACGGACTAAATTAGTCTGAATGTAGAGGTTATCATAGTTTGTGGGCCAAACGGATTATCAAAGACCAGGAAGTGAGGAAAAACATCAGGGATTGTTTTCAATCCCTTTTATTCAAGATCGTCAATTGAGCTTTTATTCAAGATCGTCCAGCTGTGCTCTCTCACACGTGTATGTAAATGTAAGCGATTAAGCTGTCAGAAAAAAGCAACAATCTAATCCTGCCTGGAGGAAGCTCAAAAGAAAAAAAACCATGACCACACTGACGATACACGTGTGTGTGATGATAGCATGATACTTAGTCGTGTGCTGTGAGTTGTTGCTGAATCATGTGCAGATGAAGCAATGTTTTATCTGTGCTCTCCAGAATGAACTGTTTTAATCACAGATTTTAATCTGACACGGTCAGATTTTCTGGCACGGTTCATGGTAAAACATTGCTCGACGAATTGCTGAACTTGGCTAAAGTTACATTTTGGTGCATTAAATCACAAGCTCCTCATTCAGATATTCGAACTGTCTGATCAGCTCGCTTTGGACACCTCGTCTCGTATTCCAAAGTATGTTGAGAATGCAGACAAAGACTCGTTCGAACTTAACACACTTTACTATTGTAGACCGACAAGAGCCGCTATCCCATACTGCAGGTGTACGTTGTATGATTTTATTTTATTTTTTGTATTAGTGGGGTAATGATATACAAAATGTAAGCTCCATCTGGATATATGTATTCAAAACAGCAGAAATAAGCACTGCCTCACTATGTGACTTTTCAGTTGCTTAAACAAGCCACGTTATAAAAGTACAATCATTATATCTTTGTAAATCCATTTAGTCTCTTACCAGCGTATAACCACACCAACGTTGTGTGATCGTAACAAAATGAACCGTGACTAAACTCTAGCTCTCTGACCCAAGAGGGTGTGTCTGAAGCACTGTGCTTTTCCTCCACTACCGCATAATGAACTTGTGGTGATTTCTTTATCCCGGATTGAATCATCCAGGAAATGCTGCCTCTGTGTGTGTGTGTGCGCACGCAGTCATCTAGATCTACTGGCTGACACAGGAGGGTGATGTCAACGCTGACGCTCGGATGTGTTTGTGATATTATCACTGGTATATTGTATTCTCTTTCAATGAAACTGGCTCACTCAAACGTTTCAATCCGCCACTTAACTGCTGTAAGTGTCATAACAAAGCGTTCACGATTGTTCTTAGCTGACAGGAGTGGATCCTGGTGTGGTGTTTGCCATGTGGAGCGTTCTGAAATGCTTTTCTGCTCACCACAGTCGTAAAGAGTGCTTATCGATTTACTGTAGCCTTCTGGACCCAGTCTGGCTCTTCTCCTCTCTCATCAACAATGCCCTCAGAAATGCCCCTCACTGAATGTTTTTAGTTTTTCTCACCATTCTGTTTGAAAATTTCAAATCATCAGCAGTTTCTCAAACCAGTCCATCTGGCACCAAACCCACATTCAGTGTCACAGAGAGTGTATATTTCCTTCATTTTGCTTTTTGACGTGAACGTTAACTAAAGCTCTTGACTTTGTCAAGACTATGATTTTCTGCACAGTGCTGCTGCCTCATGATCAGCTGATTAGAAAGCTGCATGATGTTCCTAAGAAAGTGGCTGGTGAGTGTATAGACTCGCACTGTAGAATGATTAAACACATTCAGTACGTTGTTCACAAGGATGGAAAGAATGTTATCTCTGCTGACATTAAGATCATCTTCACTATCAGTAGATATCTCCTGCTTTTAGTTCATGATTCATTTTGGAGTCATGTTCATTCGCCAGTGTAGAAGACTTCTTTTTTTTTTATGTTATTTGCATAAAACCCAGCATTTCTGGCCTGTTGTTGTTGTTGTTGTTGTTGTTGTTGTTGTTGTTGTTGTTGTTGTTGTTGTTGTTGTTGTTGTTATTTTAAAAAAAAATTTTTTTATTTAATAAAAAAATGTATTCGTTGGATGTGTTCACCAAAACCTAACAAGTAAAAAAAAACCTCCTTATTAACTTTCTCAGAAGACATTTTTTCATTTCCTGTGTAACTTCACTTCAGACCTTCGCAAGGACCAAACAAAGGCATTTCTCACACTTTTGGGCAATGGCTTAATGAATTTTTATTTATTTTGAGAGTGCATGAGCCCAAGTCACCCGCTTCTGGAATTTATACGCTAGTTTATTTCACATAGCGTGTGTTTAATTAAGTGACTAGCTAGCTAGCTCATCATACATTGTGTTAGCTACCTTTTTGAGAGGCTTTCACTAACATTTTCTCTAAAAAGCATGCAGTAAATGTCAATATTTCTGACACTCTGTAGACTGCTGAATTCGGAGTCCGCGCTAGTATTAGAATTGACATAGTGTTGCAGTGTGCTTCTGTCTAGCTGAGTGTCCTGAACACAAATGATAAGATGACCTCACCAACACAGCATAATCCAAACTCTCAGCCATGAACCCACCGAAACACTATGAAATAAGCACTGTCATCGTTCGTGCTTTCATTTCCTTTTCCATCTCCCTTCATCTCCATCACGTCTCTTTCTATAAACTCCATGTCACACATCAATAGAGAGGAAATCATTTTGAGGAATCATGGTGCAGAGCTTGCATTTTGCAAAAAAAAAAATAAACATCAGGATTTGCACCAAAGCAGGTCAGTGAAAATAAACTGTGCAGCAAAAATTTCACCGTTTACGTTTCCTTTAGAGTTTGTAGAGTCGACAAGCTGGCACACGCCAACAACGCTGGAAAATGTTTTAGCATGACATGCCTTAAGCTAACAAGAAAATGTTTGCTAGCAGTTTCATAATATTCTCTCTCCCTCTCTCTCCCTCTCTCTCCCTCTCTCTCTCCCTCTCTCTCCAGGCAGTCACTGTGCGAATGAGTGAGTGATGCAGAGCACTTTTTTGCAGGTAAGTGGGCGCTTTTGCGCCAAACATGCACTAGCCTCGCTAATGAATAATGAAAGCTCACTTTCTGTCACGGAGATCGTTTTAATCAACTGAGTCCGTTAATATAAAATAAAATCTATCAGTTTATCGTGGCCTTAACTAACATTAACTAACATTTTTAACAGTGGACATTGTCTCAAAGCAGCTTTATAGCAATATAAAAATTCAGAATTAAAATGACCATGTTTATTTATACTTATCTCTAACGAGCAAGCCAGAGGCAACAGTGGCAAAAAAAAAACCCTTGAGACGATATGAGGAAGAAGTCTTGAGAGGAACCAGACTCGAAAGGGAACCTCGTCCTCATCTGGCTGACACATCATTTACATGTTAGGATAATTAAGCAGTGTTTAAATACACTTTAACAGGCACAGTGCTGACCATGAAGACATGAAACCACTTGTTTGTAACAGAATTTACTGTGCATTACTCAAGAATCACACACAAAAAAATCCAGCTTCTTTCCAGTTTTTATGATTGCAATTTTTGTCTTATTATTCCACCAGTATTGTACCTGTACTCTCCTTAAACCCAGACTGGTAGAAATGCTCCTTTTGTTGTGAGCCGTCCTCCAGTGGTTCTGTACAATTGGTTTACTGCATTGTTTTTTTTAATGGTCATTTGTAAGCAGTGAAAAATGATTATAACACAAGCCTAACTTTAATGAACGATTCTTTGTGTCTCCTCCTTTACAAAAAAATACAACTGTCTCTCATCAGAACTGGTGATCATATAGTATATCACAGCATCCTCGCAGTCTCTGCTTGCTTAGGGTTGATACGGTGAACAAAAGGCAACAAACGTCCTTACAGAAGTAAGCAAATATCCTAAAGCAGAACAAAGCAGTAAAAAAAGCAAGCATCAGATCAGTTTCTGATTCGAAAGGGTTGCTAAAGTACACCAGACTGCCGCAGACGAGCAGAGCGCATCGCTGCACGACTGCCTTGAGGAATTTGGTAATGTTATTAAACAAGTCATTTTTTCATTCATATGGCATTTGGTTTCAGTGGAATAATATACATAAGAATTATTGTGAGGTTGTGTGTAAACTGTGACAATGTGCACTGGACTCCTCTGTAGTATGTGATTGTGTCCCAAATCACACTACACACTATGTACTCCGCTCTCTAAGTGTATGGATTATGAAATGTAGAAGATTTGTCTTGTCTCAAACGGAGCATTAAGGTTTCTTCTACGAACAGGAAGTAGATGCCGTTTCCCGGAAGAAGACGGATGACATCCGACGCACGTAATGTGACGCCACTAGCTTTAGTGGAATACAGTGAATTTTTAAAAATGTTGAAAACAAACGCATGATGTGGGCTGAATTAAGACATTTTTTAAAAAGTCTGGTCCACCAGAGTGTTGTTGGCCATCTTGAAAAATGTTTTCCTCGTCCAGCGTCAGTGCCTGGTAGCCCCGCCCTTCTTCCACTGCAAGTGTCCAGCATTCCACACTTGGTTGAATAAGTATTGTATTCAAGTATTATTATAAGTAATAGGTATTTGAAGTGCACTTCTTCATGTTAAAATTTTTAGTATGAGCAATAAAATGGCATAGAATAGTTCATACATATGTGATTTGGGACGATTCTTGTGACTGCATGCTGAGGACATGGAACATGTCTTACTTGGTGTCCAGGTACCTCACGTTTACATCTTAAGCTCTGTTTAGAACCAGCTTTAGGATGTCCCCTTAATTCTAAAAGCCCTGAATCATTCTTCGTCTTGTTAAACATGTTTAAAGCAGTGTGTTGATCTGCTTACCAAATGCTACACCGAGCACATGCGGAATGTAAGCCATGATAGTGGAGTCATTTTCAGCTCTTTCTCTTTTCTAACAAACTTTCTCTCTCTCTCTCTCTCTCTCTCTCTCTCTCTCTCTCTCTCTCTCTCTCTCTCTCTCTCTCTCTCTCTCTCTCTTTCACACACACTCACACACTGAATCTATTGTACCGTGGCATTGTAATGCAGCACACTGCTCAGCTAACCGGATCAGCTGTGTTAGATAAGGGCTGGACACAGCTAGCTAGCTTAGCCTAGCTTACGGTAGCCTGTTACCACAGCGGTTAAGGCAATAGCAATTACAGCAATCAGTGTTGCTTGTCTGGTTGCTAAATAATAGGCTTCTAGCAGAGTACAGTTGGTTTGAAACCTCATGCCTTCACACAGAGTTGTGCAGTGGTTTGGAGCTCGAACACTGCAAACCACTAAAGTGTAAGACTTGCTGTATCCTCCCCTAACCAATCAGAGCAGCCACGGGCTTCATTCATGTTTTAACATAACCTGCTATCACCTAGTGTCACCTAGTGCCCTAGTAGCAACAGTAATAGTAGTAGCCTGGTAGAATCCTATAGAATAGAATATGCATTTTATTTCTTTTTATTTTTTGTAAATATTGCTATTTACAAGTTTCACTAATCTGAATGGTCTTGCATCTCAGCCTTGGTTAATCTAACCAG
This sequence comes from Hemibagrus guttatus, assembly GCA_033459395.1. Classification (NCBI taxonomy): domain Eukaryota; kingdom Metazoa; phylum Chordata; class Actinopteri; order Siluriformes; family Bagridae; genus Hemibagrus; species Hemibagrus guttatus. The sequence continues at coordinate 11,300,501 of JAUCMX010000014.1, read as the reverse complement.
ACACCCTTTCCCTGTTGCAACAAAATTAATGCTTACAGTTTAAAACAGACGACTTTTCATATTTAGGATCTAACAGTCAACCAAAGTTTAATGTGCATGTGTCCTCTGTTATCAGTAGCAAGAAGGAACAAATGCTTCATATCAGGAGAAAAAGGTGTGAAGGCTGCTGATTGGATGCTTGTTATTAAAAATCTGAATTAAAGCATTGAAGTCTGTGTAGGATGCAGCTTTGATAATTAGAACATCTCTGGGTAATTTTTTGCGTCATCTGGACCTGTGTTCTTGAGAACTGGAATTGAACTTTTTTGCTCTGTCTCTCTCTCTCTCGCTCACACTCTCTATATCTGTCTGTCTCTCTGCCTTTTTCTCTCTTTCTGTCTGTCTTACTCTCGCTTTTTCTCTCTATCTGTCTCTGTCTCTCTCTCTTTTTCCCTGTCCCTCTCTTTCATGTCATGTCTTGTCATGTCTCTTTCTCTCTCTTTTTTTTTTTTTGCTCTCTCTCACTCTCTCGGTTTATCTGTCTTTCTCTATCTCTGTCTCTTTTTTTTCCATCTTTCTGTCTCTGTGTGTCTCATTCTATCATTCACTCTGTCTCTCGCCCTCTCCTCTTTATATATGTCTGTCTCACTGTTTGTCTTGTTCTCTCTTTTTCTCTGGCTATCTTTTTTTGCTCTCTTTCTCTCTCTCTCTCTCTCTCTCTCTCTCTCTCTCTCTCTCTCTCTCTTTCCCCTTCTGTGTCTCTCTGCTTTTCTGTCTCTGTCTGTCTTGTGCTCTCTCTTTCTCTCTCTCTCCCCCCTTCTGTCTGTCTCTGTTTTCACTTTATCTCTGTCTGTCTCTCTGCCTTTCTGTCTCTGTCTGTCTTGTGCTCTCTCTCTCTCTCTCTCTCTCTCTCCCTCCCTCCTCTTTATATCTGTCTGTCTCTCTGTTTGTCTTCTCTCTTTCTCTCTGGCTATCTTTTCTCTCTCCCTCTCTCTCTCTCTCTCTCTCTCAGGGCAGTATGGCTCTGTGTCCCCTGCTCCTGTTGCTTGCACTGGCCTCTGGTTGGGCCCAGCAACCCCCCGAGGTCTCAGGTAAGATTGTTTGATATCTACCTCATCACGGCAGGGTTTTAATTAATTAATTAAGACAATACAAGATAAGTCTTGCTTTTTATAGCGTCAATGTGGCTGACTTATTAGCACTGCATTAACACACTAGCATTCTTGTAACTCTAGTTTCTTAAGTCACTACATGGACAGCATTAAATTACAGCAATCACACAGCTGTGTCTCCTGTTGGAGTTTAATCTTCAGCAATAAATCCATTCATTTATTCACTCAAGACAAATCATAACTTCTGCCTTTAAATCTGAACTCAAATTACGAACTTGAATAAATCCTTAATCAGGATGCAGCCTTGTGAACGTTATTAGCTCTGAAATGCTCATTTGTCAGTTTTCTGGAAGTGGTGTACAGAAGTGCAAAAAACACAACAGATCCCAAGCTTACATAGTATTAATATAATTTAGAGTATTTAAAAAAAAAAAAGTCACAGGGGCCTGTGCAGTAAAAGCAGTAAAATAATGTAAATTATCAGCATTTTTGCTGTTAAACGACTTCCACAGCTTTACTTAGTCTCCAGACTACATGAAAACCTTCAAAGTTTTGGGACTCTTTTGAGCCAAGTGAATGTCTGTATAGGAAACATCCCCAAGTTGAAGTGCATTGTCAGAAGCAAGAGGATGTATACAATTAAAAAAAAAACTATATGATTGAATGATTTAGAAACATAATTCTTTATCATTCATATCACAAAACAGCCATTAGCATGCGTTCTTGTATAAGGCAGAACATGAATTATTAGAGATGTAATATCATATTGTGTTACCTTGGTGTCACTTTATAATTAAAGCAAGTATTTTGATCTGTCTGGTTTATTCCTGCCATGGATCATTTCCTACTTGGACTACTGTTACAGTCTACTGATACAAAAATCGTGTTGTCTGTATGCTTTTCTTGCGCCATTACCTCAGAGATTGATTAATCTATGACCTATTGGATCAGTATCAGGATGTATTTATAGTGTTTCAAAGCACTTGTAAGTCGCTCTGGAGGAGGGCATCTGCCAAATGCCGTAAATCGAAATGTACTAGAAGGTATAGTTCCTTCAGTACCAGGCGATCTGTGAAGTGTTGTCTGTTTTTATTCAGTTAAAATAGCAAATTTGTCATTTTTGAACCAGATTGAATCCAGTTAATTACTGCGAGTACAATAAAATGTAAAATCATTATATCCAGATCTAAATATCAGTGAATATTTTGCGGATGAATCTCACTTTTGCCCTTAATCTCTCGCTCTCTCAGATCAGAGTCAAAACGTGACGCCCACAGCTCCTCCTCCTCCTCCCACAGCACACAACCTTACTCATGACCCCGCCCCTTTAGTCACAACCCCGCAAACCAAGCAACCTGCTGTTATTCCAACCACAAAAGTAACAGGAGAGATGCCAGATCCAGGGGTCCCCAGGCCACGTCCTACCTCTGCTCCAGTTCTGCCTCCCGACACCAATCATACCAGTGCTCCGATCCCTGGGCCTACCACCGTTGGAGGAGGGAAGGAGGACAAAAGCTTAACTCTTCCTCCTGCAACCATGCCCGTTGCTTCCACAACCGAGGGCCCTTCTACTACAACACTCTCCACCAAAGTTGATCCTGGTTCTTATAGTAACACAACCCCAAATGCGAGTCTTTCTCCTACTGTTAAACCCAGTATGACCACTCAGCTGCCTGAAATCAGCACAATGCAATTCACCAGCATTCCTCCAGGTAGGTACCCGTGTGGGTATGGCTACATTTGACTGTATTTGACAGTGCAAATAGGGTTAAAAGCAGTATTGTAGTTTTATCCTATTTTTAAGTATCTAATGTTTCTGATTTCTGTTTGTAAATGCGAGATTAAACTGACAAATCTTTTTTTCCACAGGTGGAGGTGGTGAAGGTAAAATCCCTCTAAGTGCCTTCTAATTTAAAAAAAAACAACCTTTATTGCATACACTTTAATACAGAGACACCAGATTGTACTGGATTTATGTTTGTTACCATGATCCAAAAGTTAAAAAAAAAAAAAAAAAAGGTGGAAAGATTACAAATGGCTTGGATGAGTCTTCTCCTGCTTCATGATTCATTTAGATTCATGGGGTTAGGGATTGATTAAAACGTTTCTCAGTGTACCTTGACTACTATTTTCTATGCATACGTACGTTTCTGTTCATCAAGTGGCAGTGGACGTCCACAAATCTCTGTAGCATTTCTCCATTTCATTTCTCATGACTCATCAGTCAACTACTTGCCGCCTTTGGTGAAAAGACTGATCGGACGATTAAAAAAAAAGTTTGTGAACCCTTTTTGAATTTTCTAAGAAATCTTATGAGTTATGAAGATCAGACTTCAGTTGCACTATGCATGTACAGTATGTACTTTATTATCTAGTGTATAAATGTTAGAAGGTTCGTATAGTCTCAAATGTACTACGAGTGGTGGTGTTTTTTTTTTGTTGTTTTTTTTGTTTTTTTTTTGTTTTTTTTTGTTTTTATTTTTATATTAATCCAGAAGTATAAGCCGTTCCCCAGATGATGCAAATGATGTCATCGTACCGAATACAGTATGGGGAATTATAAAAATGGTGAAAAATAAATCACACAGCGTGAGCTAATTTAAAAGACATTCGTTAGATGCGGTGTCCATCAGTGTTGTCGGCCATCTTGAAAACGTTTTCCTTATTCAGTGTCAGTGCCCGGTAGCCCCGCCCCTTTTACTCTGTGTAAACATAGCTGTGAGGGTTAAGTGCATGAAGTGTGAAATATTCCACACTTGGCTGGTTCCACACCTGATCCCGTTGATTAAAAACACCTGAATTTTGCCTTCAAATTAACTGCTAATCCTGGGGTATCTCATGCTTTTGATGTGCAATATTTGATTATATTCTTCAATGAATATATAGCCAAGTATAATGTTTTGTCTCATTTTATCACATGTATAATTGGGTAACTTTTTGTCTACTTTTAGGACGTGTGTGAAAATCAGATGTTTTAGGTCATATTAATGCAGAAAAATATAAAGTTCTAATGGGTTCACAAACTTTAAGCATCTCTGTATATGTATAGTTTTATATACTCTGATCAGGTATAATATTATGACCACTTGCTTAACATTGTGTTGGTCCTTTTGCTGCCAAAACAGCCCTGACTTGAAAAGGCATGGACTCCATTAGATCCCTGAAGGTGTGCTGTGGTATCTGGCACCAAGATGTTAGCAGCAGATCCTTTATGTCCCAAAGGATACTTTTAATAGATACTGACCACTGCAGACCGGGAACACCCCACAAGAGCTGCAGTTTTGGAGATGCTCTGATCCAGTGGTCTAACCATCACAATTTGTCAAACTCACTCAAATCCTTACGCTTGCCCATTTTTCCTGCTTCCAACATCAACTTTGAGGACAAAACGTTCCCTTGCTGCGTAATATATCCCACCCACTAACAGGTGCCATGATGAGGAGATAATCAGTGTTATTCACTTCACTTCTCACTGCTCATAATGTTGTGCCTGATTGGTGTAGTACATGTTGCATGCTTATAAAACATACTCTGTGATGTAAACAATCCAGTTAACTTGTGTCTTTTTTTCTGTACTTCTTGAACCTGTTTAATCACGTAATCCTCCTCAAATCAAGATACAGCAATCATCGCTGTGATGGTGGCCTTATCGTCTCTGCTGGTCATCATCTTCATCATCATCGTCCTCTACATGCTCAGGTCAGGTGATAGACACACCAACAATGTATGGAATAAATTTACATGTACTCATTTGCCAGCTGCTTTTCAAGCAAAATGTCTACGAATGTCTGTGCAGTTAAGGGTTAAGGATCCTGCAGCAGTGTTTTTTCTGGCAGTCAATCATCACTTCGCAACCTTAAACTCTCGCAACGTTCCGGCCATTACCAATGATTACCTCAATCATTCACGCTCCTCTGCATTCTTTTTTCTCTTGCACACATGCTGAGTTATAGCTTATTCATGAAACAATTTTTTATTTTTATTTGTATCACTGTGTTGTAACAGGTTTAAGAAGTACAAGCAGGCAGGAAGCCACTCAAACTCCTTCAGACTGACCAATGGCAGGACGGATGACACAGGTGTGTGTGTTTGTGTGTGAAAGAGAGAGAGATTTTACATGGCAGTGTTCTAAGGAAGTCACATTTAATCAAGCATCATTTTAAATGAAGAGTTTGTCTTTTCTCTGTCCGGACACACAGCACCAGTGTGTCAGTGACCAGACGGACGCATTTCCTCGTCCATCTATCTCCGCTAAACAAATTAGTGTTGTGTCTCAAATTGCTTACTTATCACCTGTTCTAGGCCGTTACTGTGTAATTACACTAACTGGTTTCTCTTTTACAGTCAGGGTTTGAACTTTAAAAAGCTTTCATCTAGCCTTCAAACCTTCCAAATACTCTTATTTTCCACCGAATATTCTCAATGGCCATGTCTGTGGATTTGTCCCCAAAATATTTTGAAAAGCACTTTTGTAGGCTGTTGATTTTGCATAGTAATGCTCTGCAAGTTTAGTATGCTCATATAATTTGTCATGCCATGTTGCATTTTGGTAGAATATCTGGTGCATCACAATCTTTTATGCAATTGCCCATTGCTCTATTTATTTCTTCTCGTATAATGACATCTATCATATCGAACAGAGAATTGTGAGAAGGCTTCATTATCCAGTTCAGTTCAGTTTATTTGTATTGTGCTTTTAACAATGGACATTGTCTAAAAGCAGCTTTACAGATGTGTAGAAACATTAAAAAAACAAAGTTTACAGTTAAGTTACTATTTTATCCATATTGAGCAAGCCTGAGTTGACGGTGGCAAGGAAAAACTTCCTGAGACGATATGAGAGAGAAACCTTGAGAGGAACCAGGCTCAGAAAGGGAACCCATCCTCATTTGGGTGACATTTGGGTTATCCATTGTTACCTTTACAACTACAGACTCTCTGAGAGGCCAAGGAATTCCTTGACCCTTAGACATATTAGCAAGGAACAAACTCTATCAGGTATCCAGTTATTTGTGTTGGGGAAAATCTGTGAGATTCCTGATCAGCGTGAAAAATCAGGATGATTCTTTCACAAACCGACAGCTCATCTAACTCTAATAAATTCACTGGACTCCTTACATGCCGTGGTTTGTCCGATGTTCCCAATCTCTTTACTTAGCACTGCGTTTTATTCTCATGCACTGCTACTTTCAGAAGAGATCAAATAAACATTTCTTGGAGTAATTCTCATACCAGAATTTCACTGGGAAATAAACACATGGTGGTGAGAACCGGACCAGAATTAACCTTTTGGTTCTGTTTCTATTTTATGCAAATTAGAAATATTATCTGGGTGACTAAAGGCATCATTTTGATTCGTATAATAAAATAGTCAAGGATTAATGTTTAAAAAAGTAAAGCGATATAAAGAGAAGCAGTATGAAAGTATGTTTAAAATAGATGAATGTGTATGTATGCAGGCATGGTGGAGCAGCAGGTAGCATTGCAGCCTCATAACCCCAGGGTCCCGGTTTAGTTCAGGTTACTGCCTCTGTGGTGATTTGCATATTATTCCCTGTGTTTTCAGTATACTCACAAGTTTCTTCCGGGTTCTCTAGTGTCCTCACACCTTCCAGAAACAAGCGGTGGATTGGCAAGGCTAAATTGCCCTTAGGTGTTTTTAGGCTGTGTGTGTGAGAGAGAGAGACTTGCCTATTGTGCCTTTTTTAATTATACTCTAGTGCCCACTACTGGACAATTTGTTAACTGTGATTACAAGATTTACGAAGGCAGTGATTTATTGTGTTCATTTAGTACACGTGCATTAGTGTATGTTAATTAAAGTGCCTTGTAGCCGATTTATATTCATTGTTTCCTGAAGATGTCTAGAGACAATTATATTTTTCTCCTTTCCTGTTTCTTGCACTCCTCTTCCTTTCCTGTCGGATCTCGCAGAGCTTCAGAGCGTGCCACTATTGGCCCGCTCGCCCAGCACAAACAGGAAGTACCCACCACTTCCAGTAGACAAGCTTGAGGAGGAAATGAACCGCCGCATGGCCGATGACAATAAACTCTTCCGGGAGGAATTCAATGTAAATACACACACATCATGCACTGTCTAACAGGTGACCTGTGTATAAGATGAGTCCTTGTGCCTTTGGTTTCTTTATCTGGAATATTTCTAGAATATTGAATCATTTCTGAGTTTAGAGCAGGATGTATGGTTGGCAGCTGGTTTTAAATCTGTTAGTCAAACATCTTAAAAGTTGCCAATTGTTAGTGTGAATCAGTCTGCAATGAGCAACAACATGAGGTCATCAAACCAACACAGTCACCAAGATCTAAACACTGGTCCAGTTGAGTCCAATCGAAAATCTTTGGATGGATTTGAAGAGAGCAGTCCATTGCAACTGTTGTTTTTTTTCTTTCATTGGTTTGAAGTTATTTGGATGGGGTTTGAGTTCAGGCTGTATGACAAGTAACTATTTCAAAGGGGTATGATGATTTTTTATAGGCACTGTAAGTTCACTTTATGGTAGTTAAAGTGCTACACACACGTGACACAACTTGGATTGCAGATTGGTTCTTAGCACATGATCCCAGTCCATCCATGACATCTGATTGGTTTGCTGTGCTTCTTCCCTGCAGGCGTTGCCAGTTTGCCCCATCCAGGCCTCATGTGATGCTGCCTCCAAAGAGGAGAATAAGGAAAAGAACCGCTACGTCAACATTCTACCCTGTGAGTCAGCATGAGCTACATGAACACAGTCATATGAGAGGATGCAAAAGTTCTACACTTGTACTTGGTCTACGTGCCTCTTTTAAAATGGCAGGTTTTTGTGATGTAAAAACATGAAACCAAGATCAATATCATTGATATCACCAAAATCATATCAAAAGTTTTTCCATCCTTAGAAAAAGTGCACATCCTTTTATAATCATGGATGTGTTCAGAATGAACCAATTGCATTCAATGTCATCTTCAAAAGTAATTATCAAGGCAAGTCAGAAGGCTTTTATTGTAATTTTGACCCTATATAGCTGATGCAGTACACAGTGAAATGGAACAAAAATTTCTAAAGCAATTTCCAAAAACTTTTACACTAACAATACATCTCTCTGGGTGAGAGAAATAAGAAACTGTCTTTAACACGTTACATGATTTTTATTCACTGCTGGAACAATACAGTAAGCAACATTTCCCAGACATCAGCTATTGTACTTATCCCTGAAAGGGCAAATTACAGATTTAGAGCTCAACTTGTAATACTTTTGTTTGAAAAATCCAAGTAGGTGTGTTACGGAAATGTTACGTATAAACACAAATTGGTCAGCAGACAATTGTGATTAGACTTCTATTGTAAGTGAGTTTCAAGCAAGCAAGACTTCTGTTCTTATCTCTGTGCACGGAAGTGAGTTAATTGTAGTCTGAAATAATTGCACATATTTCACAGATGTGACAGGAAAAAGACCAGGGTGAAAAAAAAAGCTGCAACATTTTATACAGTACTGTTTTGCAAAAGCATAGAAAATGCTGACTCTATAACAGCAATGCTATGGTTGCTCTTACTTCCACTATTATGCTCTTCTGAACATCCCATTCTCTCTCTCTCTCTCTCCCTCTCTCTCTCTCTCTCATATTCTTTCCTTTCAGATGATCATTCCAGGGTCCATCTCTCCCCTCTAGAGGGCGTCCCAGACTCAGATTTCATCAACGCCTCTTACATTAATGTGAGTTGGAACACCAGGTTTCATTTGCACATACTCTAATGTGTCAAATAAGAGAAAACTAAAACTAATGCATTCTCTCTTTGTCTGTCTGATCAGGGCTATCAGGAAAAGAACAAATTTATAGCTGCCCAAGGTAAATACAAATGAATCAAAAAGAAATTTGTGAGGAACAAGATATTGAAAAGATCAGGACCATTATTTTTAACAGTGAGGTACAGTCAGCTGGAGCTCTTGGGTGTATTGTGAAATTGAAATTGTGTGTGTGTGTGTGTATGTATAAGGGCCGAAAGAGGAGACGGTGAACGACTTCTGGAGAATGATCTGGGAGCAGAACACAGCCACCATTGTCATGGTGACCAACCTGAAAGAGAGGAAGGAGGTACACTGACTATCTGAATTCAGCCATAGGCATAAAGTAAAATAAAAAATAAATCCAATAAATAAAAATTGCAAGTAAGGTTTATGGGGATTTAATTTACGTACATGCGTGTCTGCAGGTAGTTTTCTTTGTTGGAACTAAGTTTAAAATCATGCTTTTATTCTAATGATCCTGTTTCCTAATCGCAGAGTCAGAAAAATTAAGATAAAACATTTCTCTAGTGGAAGCCATTTAGCTAATCTGACCAGTTTTGGTCTGTACCTACTGAAAATGTGGAATAAAAAAATTGAGAATATGCTAGTGTCCATGGCCCTGGGGTGGTGGTAGCTCAAGTGATTAAGGCTCTGGGTCGTTGACTGGAAGATCAGGGGTTCAAGCCCCAGCACCGCCAAGCTGCCACTGTTGGGCCCTTGAGCAAGGCTCCCAACTCACCCTGCTCCAGGGGTGCTGTATCACAGCTGACCCTGCGCTCTGACCCCAACCCCCAAGGATGGGATATGCGAAGAAAGAATTTTACTGTGCTGTAATATATATGTGACAAATAAAGACAACTTTGTATGATAATTTGTATTTTAAAACAACACAAGCCTTGAAGAATTCCTACACCTTAAATTACTGAAACAGTCAGTTTATTCTCCCATGATGAAAGGGTAAAGTTAATTCAAATTATATTTGCATATTAAAGCAGTATCATTGCTGCACACTGACAGTTTAAATAAGCAAATTAATCAAATGTCTTTAAAGTAAAAGGTGGTAATTATTTAGGCAATTTAGAATACTAATGTCAGACATGGTTAGGGAAACAGTTTAGAGTCGTGAATTATTGTAGTTAGAGTCAAATACAGAGAAGGATAAATGAAAATAATTACATGATGATAATAATAATAATGATAATTATAATAATGATGATTCTGAGAACAACACTGATGACTGTGTGTCTGGTGTGTTTCAGTGCAAGTGTGCTCAGTACTGGCCGGATCAGGGCTGCTGGACGTATGGGAACATCCGTGTTTCTGTGGAGGACATGACTGTGCTGGTGGACTACACCATACGCAAGTTCTGCATTCAGCAGGTATTGGACCTGAATATCTTTTATCCTTACTGGTTCAAACACAGTGCAAAAATGTTTCCATAAAGCAAAAGACCAAACGCTTCCCTTATTGTTTTGTAGATGTCAACCAGACCATTTGGATAGTCCAGTGAAACAGGGTGTTACCTGAGCCAATCTTTGTAGTTGAAGTCTTATCTTTCTACTTCCTGGAAATAAAAAGATTAAACTAACCCATGATTCTAACTTAATGCAGGTGAACTTTTCACCATTTACAGTCCCCTCTGAAAGTATGAGAAAGACAAGGCAGATTCTGAGTAACTCATTTGATTGCGTACAGTTCAGGTTGCGTACATTAACTGCATCAGCATGCTGACCTACTGACTGCATGCTTCTTCTGTGATGCTTTTCCAGGCTTGTACTGCAGCTTCTTTTAGTGAGTGAGTGTGTTGAGGGGTTTCTGCCTTCAGTCTCCTCTTCAGGAGATGAAATGCTGCTCAGTTGGGTTAAGGCCTGGTGATTGACTTGGCCAGTCTAAAACCTTCCTGTGATGTCAGACTTGTATTTGGATAGAAATACAGCTCTCACAATATTTCTGTTATCAGCTGCTATTGTTTTCCTTGGCCGACCTGTTCAATGCCTTCTTGTTAGCAGTTTCTTTTTCCAGACATTTCAAATTGTTATACTGCCATGGTGTTTAACATAGCTAGATGTAATTCTAAGAAAATGAAGGTTGAAATTCTTTCTGAAATATTCTCACATTCAACTTTGATCCCAGACTCAAATGTCTTCAGTGTAATGCAAAAACAAAGAACTGGCCTTGTCTTTCCATTCATTTTGGAGGGCAATGTCTATCCCTCTATTTATTAAGATTAACTCTGTGATCCATAATTCCCCCTTTATACAGTATAGCTGGTGGGATATGAGGCTGTATCTTCAGTAAATGTAGTCAAATAATTAGTATTTCTTTCATCTGTTTGTGTGAAAGTCTAGTTATGGTTCCTGTAAAGCACACAAGTGAAAATGTTTCCGAATAGTGGATGTGTTTTTAAATGCTTTAAACTGTTCAGTTGAGTCTTGGACCTGGCTCTGTAGTGTGGACAGTTAGAATCATGTGCAATTTCAGATACGGCATACACGCTGTTGATCCAAAAACTTTCTCCTCTCTTGTTTCTGTGTCTGTAGGTGGGGGATGTATCAGGGAAGAAGCCCCAGAGGCTGGTGACTCAGTTCCATTTCACCAGCTGGCCAGATTTTGGTGTGCCCTTTACCCCCATCGGAATGCTTAAGTTCCTTAAAAAGGTTAAAGCGTGCAACCCACAGTACGCTGGGTCCATAGTGGTGCACTGCAGGTGCTTGATTTTTTTCTCTTTTTAGTATCCTCCCATGTGTTTTTTGTCACTAGGCAATGAAACATCAGTTTAACATTAGTATTTGACAAATTAATGAAGGTATAGTAAATTCAAGTTCACTTGAGAGAAACACCCGACAAACTCTGGACCCTAAACATATCTTAAAGGTCAACTGCAGTAACAATATCAATATTAAATTGACTGAGGCTCACTTAAACTGAGTCCGGTCCAATCTGAACCAACAAGATTGTTTATCCTCAATGATGCATTAAATCATGTTTTATCATGTTTAATCTATATGATTATATTTAGGGGCATTGGTGGCTCAGTGGTAGGTTTCTCGCCTATCATGCGGAAGGCTTGGGTTCGATTCCCAGCCAAGGCCTCAACCCCAGCCACTGGATGCAGTGCTGGTCCCAAGCCCAGAAAAATGGGAGGGTTGCGTCAGGAAGGGCGTAAAACATTTGCCAAGTTTTTGTGCGGACCAGTTGGTCCGCTGTGGCGACCCCGAACAGGGAGCAGCCGAAAGCAACTTCTAATCTATATGATTATATTTGCAATCGGAATTTGTTTGTATGAAATGTACAGAAAACACAGTTGAACATTTAAGCTATTTAAAAAACGTGTCTTATAGACATTTGAAGATGTCTAAGAGCTTATCAGTACCAAACGGTTGCAACATGCTATTCTTCATTTTAAATTGGATTACTTGTAATCTCCATGTAAGCACACATTTTCTCTCTGCAGACTGCAGAGGTTATGCTGCATGACAAACAGTTCCTTTCAAGTGGATTGCATTTATTCAGGGCTATTAGTGGTTACACATAAACACGGTCGCCCCAGAATTGGCTGAAGGTCAAACACTAATGCATTCAGAAATCCACATTTGTTGTGTAGACATGCTCCTCTTGTCCTCTATTAAATAACTTCTAATAATGTTCTAACATGACTGTTCATACATTTATCATCATTGTTTGTCATTTCATTTGCAATAAGTTCTATAGTTATTCTCTCTGTCTCTCTTAGTGCGGGTGTCGGGAGAACGGGGACCTTCATCGTAATCGACGCGATGTTGGACATGATGGCTGCCGAGAGGAAGGTGGATGTGTTCGGCTTCGTCACAAGGATCCGAGCCCAGCGGTGCCAGATGGTCCAGACTGATGTTAGTTCAGTTCGCACACAGTGTTCGCCTCCCACACACCACATACATCTTTATATACTCGCAATGTAAATGTGTTTACTTTGTGCACCCTGGCTTCAGTCACATTACACATTTAACCCAGATGCGGTGAGCTTTATTATACTTGTACCCTAGTTTCCTACAGATCTAATATATAAACCTGGAGGTTTTTTAGTATCATGGATGCTAAGCAGATATTCCTTATAACAAAGACTATTTAAGTTAGTATGGCTCATTCTCTGCCCTATCTTGACTGTGCTGTTACCTCACCCTAATACTTTGAGCTCAGTCCACCTGTCTCAGAGACTAAGAGACAGAGCTGCCTTATAGTGTACAGGTATAAATCTATGAAATCATAAAGGTCTCAGAATCATGTATGTAAGAAGATCATTGCTAATAGATGGCTAAAAGATGCAGCTATTTTGAGTACTTCAACTTTTAAAAGCTAATCTGTTCCTAACACTCTTTTGAATGCGCCTGGGTTGTTACAGTGGCATTATTATAGGCCGGAGCTTCCACACAAGAATATCTGAAAACTTTAACCAAATGTTTCTCTTTTGTTCTGTCTCTTTTCCACAGATGCAGTACGTATTTATTTTCCAGGCTCTGTTGGAACACTACCTGTATGGAGACACAGAGCTGGAGGTTACCTCTCTAGAGTCTCACCTGGCCAAACTCTACGCTCCTTTACCAGGAGCTGGTTGTGGTGGACTGGAGGCAGAGTTTAAGGTGGGTGTGACCCAACAAGGGGCAGAACTTTGTGCCGCTGTTCATAAGAGGAACCAAAACACATCACAACTTAAATATTCGAATAATCAAATTTCAAATCAAACAAAGTTACGTGAACATAATTTTTCTTCAGCATCGGTAGAGAAGATGCTCATTATTTATCCTTACGACTTATTTACCATCACAGCACACATGCATCCTTCCTTTCTTTGTCTTTCTTTCTTTCTTATGTCTTTCATCTTTCTGTCTGTCTGTGTGTCTTTCTTTCTTTCGTTCGTTCGTTCTTTTGTATGGCTCTGTCGGTATACCCAAACATTTTTGTCTGTCTGTAGAAGCTCACCTCTATAAAGATCCAGAATGATAAAATGAGAACAGGGAACCTCCCGGCCAACATGAAGAAGAACCGTGTGCTGCAGATCATTCCATGTAAGCTGTGTGTCTGTGGGTGTGTCTGTGGGTGTGTCTGTGGGTGTGTCTGTGGGTGTGTCTGTGGGTGTGTCTGTGGGTGTGTCTGTGGGTGTGTCTGTGGGTGTGTCTGTGGGTGTGTCTGTGGGTGTGTGTTTTCAATCTAAGAAACTTTGAATTAAATGCATATGAATGCTCTTGATATAAACTCTACATAAAGTTGCCTCTCTCATTTTCTCTCTTTCTTCCCCTCTTTCAGATGAGTTTAATCGAGTGATCATTCCTGTAAAGCGCGGTGAGGAGAATACAGACTATGTCAATGCCTCCTTCATTGATGTGAGTGTCTTCCTCTCTCACACACCAAGCACAGCTTTCAGTGCTAATGCAATTTCTGATCTATTAAGCCAGTGGCAGAATAAGATTATGAAGGCATTTGTGTGTAAGGGAACGGATTGATTTGTCTAAAGTATGCCTTCTGTTTCTGTGTGAGTGTGTTTTGGCCCGCTTGTGTGGGGGGGGTTTTTTCTTTCTTTTTTTTTCTGGCAATTACTGTTTGCGTATTTGGCGCCTGGTCTCCAATCCCACATTCTGTGTATTAGTTTACCAGTTTTACTGTATTCAACTTTGACACTCACTCACTTAGGTTTTTAGCATCAACTGGTAGGGTACACGCACACAAACACAGATGTCTGTATTTATACACTCATTCAGATCTGCAGGCCATTCTTATGTTATTGTCAGGAAAATGATGGATAATGCTTTATAAACCTAGTAAAAAAAAATAGGGCAACACTTCCAGTCAAGAATCAATATAATAAAAATAATTCATTAACATTGGTTATCTATTCATTAATAATTGTGTTGATTATTAATATGTACTAGTTTTACATGGGAAGGTGGTTTTTTTTTAACACAATGTATTTGCATAATGATCAGATTTCAGTAAGACTAACCTGGAAAAATTCACCAGTACTTTAATATGAAACACATTTCTGTCCATAATATATATATGTGTGTGTGTGTGTGTGTGCAGGGCTACAGGCAAAAGGACTCATACATGGCGAGTCAGGGCCCACTGCAGCACACCATTGAGGACTTCTGGAGGATGATCTGGGAGTGGAGGAGCTGCTCTATTGTGATGCTCACTGAACTGGAGGAGAGAGGACAGGTAGAGAGAAAGGGTTGAAACAGGGAGGAGTGGAAAAGGTGAGGAGAGATAGAGATGTGTAGCCTTAAAAATCAGCAGGTAAAAGAAAAGATTTTAGGAGTACTTGTGTAGAAATTTTCTGAAGAAGAGATGAGTGAGAGAGAGGCAGGTGTGAGAGGATCAGATGGCTTTAAGAGACTAGGTGGTGACCCTCATGCTGTGTGGTGCTCTAGTCTCATACTTGTCTCTGTCTCCCTCTGCAGGAGAAGTGTGCTCAGTACTGGCCCACTGATGGAGTGATGGTGTGTGGCGATATGTCCATTGAAATGAAGAGAGAGGAGGAATGTGAGAGTTACACTGTCCGAGATCTACTCGTCACCAACACCAGAGTGAGTGTCCCCACACACACACACACACACAACTTCAGAACCCATAGTGCTACAGCCACATCTATTTAAACATTGCATCCTGTCTTTGCAGCACTAATTACCCCTGTGTGAATTATATATTGTGTATCATGAGCAGTATTGTGATATTTTGGCTGTATTGCCCACCTCCTTGGTAACCACTTAGCTATTACATCTCTTTTCCATTTAACTGAATGTCACCATCATTATAAGTAGTGGTGTTGGCTACTTTTGCATAACGTTTGCATGATACAACATAAAAAGTCCACACTTTGTGCTTGAATGATGTAAAATAGTGAAAAAAATGCACTTGCCGACAAAATATGCTCCAAAATATGAGCTTTAAAGAGGAAGTGAGACAGATCTATTTTCTACTTCCACCCATCAGTCTACAAATAGAATATGAAAATGTACATGGTTCTGTTTTAACCATGAAGAACAGAAGGGAAGGATGTGGCATCCTTTTTCAGCCTACTCCAAAGATCATTTACAAGTTTCTACTAGCTGCATGCTGGGGTGACATTTTGAACACTACAGGAAGTGACATTTCTGAACCACCGCCCATGGCCCCAGTCAGCGTACACTGTTTGAACTGAAGCATAATTCAGACTTTTAATGTCGCAAATTTAGACCTTTTAATTTCACTTGAAACTGAAAAGTTCATCAAATTTGGACAAAATCTTCAATATTCAGTGTTCCACTACTTCAAGGTCACTATAAAGTGATAACCATGAGTTATGTCTCTTTAGTTTGAAACAGTAAATTTTTCCTGAAGTGTTTTCTTCATTGAAGCCCATGTTCTGGTGGATTTAATCTAACATGGATTGTCAGGTGTTACACAAACTAGCTCAAGTCATTAACACGAATGTGGAGCATACATATTACTAAGAAATTCTGAATTTCATGTAAATTAATCTTTGTTTTTCACTCAGGTTATTGCTGGTAATATCAATATTTAAAAAAAAACAATAAATAGAAGCATTTGTAGTAGTGGTCTATGGGAACCTGCTATATTATCTTGTCTGGATTGTTCCAGTCTGGTGTTATAATAATTATATTTTTATTTATATATATATATATATATATATATATATATATATATATATATATATATATATATATAAAAAAAAAGTATACATAATTCACATTCCTCATTCTCAGCAGGCATACTGGGGTGGATACTATTTTGTGATGATAAACACACAGGGACTTGATCAGGCTGGTTTAAATTCTTGGATTCAGATTACAGAATAGCAGCACAATGTCCTGTTGCAAACCCTTATAATTGTATGTGACAAAGTGTTTTTCTCTCTCTCCTTTTCTCCCTCCCTTTCTCCCCTCTCCCTCTCTGCAGGAGAATAAATCACGTGCTGTGCGTCAGTTCCACTTTCACGGCTGGCCTGAGGTGGGGATCCCAGCCGACGGTAAAGGCATGATCAACATCATTGCTGCCGTGCAGAAACAGCAGCAGCAGTCTGGAAACCACCCAATCACAGTGCACTGCAGGTGAATTAAGCCCTCTGTACCCCACCAGTCAGCAGGCCATGGAGGAACTTGAGCTTAACAGACACACACACAAACAAAAACACTATTATAACTGAGCGACACTAACTGATTATGTACATGTTACTGCAGCTCTGCTTCTATCCCTCCCTTCAATGGAATGATGCACAGTTAAGAGATTATGAGAATTTTTCACTCACAGTTTGTGTTAATTGACTTTTTCATGTTTCACTGACAGTTTTTGAACACAATGTTTTTGCTGTTGAAACCAGTGTGAATGATAAGCTCGTACCCTCAACACACACTTCCTTATCAGTGTCATGCCTGTGCTGTTCCATCAACCAAATTACATCTGGCCAGTGGTGTTCATAAGATATATTCCTTTTTTCTGCTATCTGTGTGATGGGAATAAAAAAATGGACAATGAGTGTAGATGCATGCGTGGTGGGTCGAGATAATTAACTTACTATTTGGCACTACTAAGTGTAAACAAAATTATGTTTGTGTGCTTGCGTGTGTGTGTTTTAGCGCCGGCGCAGGTCGTACGGGCACATTTTGCGCTTTGAGCACGGTCCTGGAGCGTGTGAAGGCAGAGGGCATTCTGGACGTCTTTCAGACAGTGAAGAGCCTGCGGCTGCAGAGACCACACATGGTGCAGACACTGGTGAGCACACTCACTCACTCACACACTCTCTATCAGGGTCACTTCCTGCTTTTCCTGTTTTTATTTATCTTAATTGATCTGTTTAAAGTTCGGAATAACAGAAAATTCCTTTCGCATAATAATTGCTTCCCATTTGTGCTTGACCATTTCTTTAACAATTAAAGAGTATTATTTAGAACAGGAGGCTGATCTTTGTAATTTATAAAACAGCTGATTTTCGATTTCTATTAATTTTACTTATTGTTAATTACAATTGTAATATTGTCTGACAGGCAACGACTGTATAAGTAACAAACATGATATCATCATGTCCATATAGTTCGTTTGTAGTGTTTGCACACACACACATGAAGCAGATTGACTGATTTCTTCTCTCTCTACACAGGAGCAGTATGAATTTTGCTACAAAGTGGTCCAGGAATACATCGATGCCTTTTCCGACTATGCCAACTTTAAGTAGGGTCCCTACTGAGTGAGTGACGTCCACAGCCTCTCACACACGTAGAGTTACACACGCAAGCTCAGCACTGGACTGGCTGCAATCGCAGAAAAGGGAACAAGGACAGAGGAGGATGAGAAGGATGGCAATTTTTTTTCAGAAGAGGACAAAAAAAAAAAAGATGCCGCCTTGAGTATTTTGTAATTTTGTGTATTGTCTTGTTATTTTTTGCCAGTGTAAATACACTTCCCCCATCATTTATTTGTTTTTAGATGCAAGTTTTAGAGCGACCTTTTTTCCTAATGTAGTTTACAGGAATATGAATATAAACATAGATATATGACTCTGAATTGGTTTTGAGTTTGAACAGCTGGACCATCCTTTTTTCCCCGTTTTGAGTGTTGGAGACTTGACCGCTCAAACCTGTTACACTTTTGCTTGCAGCTGTATTTTTTGGCTCACTTACACAAGTAACACAACACAACCTATATACCTTTGTGTTTTCTTAAAAATCTACAGTTTATTGTCTAGGTCTGTGCTGGAGAAACCAGAGTGAGTTGTTCCTCCCTCTAAATAAGCAGCAGTGTATCGGACGAGGTACTATACGTCCCAGTTCCTCGTGACGGACAAGTTAAAAACCAACGCGTTATTTAAATCTCTCACTTCAAAAAAACTGTTTTGGACACTGTTAAAGCATTTGGGCACCATTGTCCTTTATCACAATTGAGTCTCAGTTTTTCTTATAAATATGTTTGGGTTCTGAGAGAGTGGCTCATGTGCTTCTCAGAAATGTCTGAACAGGAGCTTCTTTTTGTGTACCAATACAAAATCTTTGCTGTGACGATTGAAACGACTCTGCTTTCAGACAAACAGTCAAAAGTGCCATCAGAGAGAATGTGTGAATAAAATATTTTGGCCTTCTCACTTCTCAGACCAAACCTTAAAAAAACATTAACCCTGACTGGTTGTTCAGTCAGTTTTGAGGTGTTTACGAGTTTAATACGTTGTATACCAAGAGACTTAGACATTTCTCCTCAAGAGCAAGAGTGCAACCAGTGAGGGTGAAGAAAAATAATAAGAAAAGCTAGTTGTTACTGATTATCAAGACAGAATGTGACCGGTCATGGTTCTGTTTGCATTCTTCTGTCTGGCCCATCTTACTTTATTTCATTATTAGCACTTTTGTGTGAAGCAGTCCTTTAACACTCCGCTGAGCCAGTGAAATGGAAAACTACCAAGAACCTTTCTTTCTTTCCTTTTTTTTTTTTTTTTTTTTAAACACTAATCACTTCACTTGTTTACATGGCTTTTGAGGTTCAAGAGGAAAGTGAAAACTTGATCAAGAGAAGCTAAATTGTTCTACATTGCCTAGTTACAGCAAAATGCTTTCCTCTCTGCAAGGGGTCAAAGGCCACCGTTGAGCAGCTGTGAATAAACCGATACCCCAAACAACTTGACCAACGTACGCATGTAATTGCTCCTTGATTAACAGAATACTTACACAGTGAATTAGCAGTGTTCAGGAGTGTGAATGTTCAGCTCGCTTCAGTCTCATGGTGAATGTTTGAAATTAGCGCTGTATCTAAACACACTGCTGATGAGGAAGTGATCAGACTCATCTTGGTTTACATCAATCAGAATTTTTCTTTTTTTTAGTAATATAAAAAAACAATACAGGGTTAGATCAGATTCCCTTACGTAAAGGAATTCTGGCAGTTTTTTTTTTATTTTCAGGTTAATCTCTTCATCCGTAGTGTATCTCTGACATCAAGACATTTCCCTCACAAAACCTGTTTATTTCTGTATTATTTAAAAATACAGTTTAATGGCAGTTAAACACGGTGTTAAACTACAAAACTAATCTATTTACTGCAGATAAGGCTGCTGGCGATTAGATAAATTAAAAAACAAACAAAAAAAAAAAACGCTGGAGTATTTACTTTTTTTTCCTTAATGAAACACTGTGCCAATACACACTATGAGTAAAGTAACCCCACCCATACCTTCTGCACCCCTCCCCCTTTTAGCAAGCCCCACCCCCTTTAGTCCCACCTTCCTGGAGGTGTGGATCACTGAGCAAGTGCCTATGTAATAACTTCACTGCTATATGTGCGTGTTTGCTACGTGCTGAAGGAGTTCAGCTTTTACTGGTTTTTTATAACTTCTCAGTGGTGAAATTTTGGACTTAACACCTCTTCAGGAATACTTCTTTTAAGCTGATGTGTGTTGAAACACTTTTTGGTGTCCTGCTTTTGTCAGAGACCCCACGTAAGATCAGAAATAATTGCATATAACAGTCGGCTGTTAAATTACGTCCACACCATCAAACACAACTGATTTTCAAATTCTAGCTACTTTTAGCTGGGCGTCTCTCAGCATCTGTGAGAACTCGCTGTGGAATATTCCAGTACTTTCACAAAGCAGCATCTTGTCCATCTTCGGTTCTTAATGTTGATTCTGTGGAAGAGGAGAAAAACCTGCAGGAAGAGAAACGAACGCAGGACAAAGCGTAAATGAGAAATCCCTCTTACACTGTCTTTTTATGTCCTTGCTATTCACATGTGATGCTCTTCATCCATTCCTACGCGTCTTCACCCCTCCACCCTTTTCTCCTTCCGTCTCCGTCGACTGGGTCACGTTGTAAATTTGACCCCTATTTTAACTCGAGACTTTTTTCCCTTCCCCACCTTGTCTGTCATTCTTTTACTTTTTTCATCCTAAATTTTCCCATCTGTACATAACGTTATTTATATTTCACTCCTTTTCTGCCGCCTGGCTTTTTTTTTTTTTTTTTTTTTAAATTCTTATACATTTGTATAATATACTGTACTGGGACCAGTATTAGAATTTTTTTCCCATTTTTTTTTTTTTTTTAAGTTTGTTATTATTATAATTGTCTTCAAATCCTATTTTTAATTTGCATCTGTTTTTTATAGTGTTATTCAAAAATTTGAATGTGTATATAATTATATATATATATAAAATAAAAAAAATTATATATAATTATATAATGCTAAATGGACTTTCTAAGCCAGGAACTGTTCCAGCCTAATAAAAATGCTTGATTTTATCACTCGTGTGAGTCTGAGTGGACTGACTTTCTGTTATTGTGTAAGTTTATAATTTAAATCAAAATATTATTTTGGTCTAATTACTCAGTAATTAATTTATCCACTAATAAGTTTTTGTTTTTTTAAACAAAGTAGATTTTACTTTGACAGGATTTTGGTGTTCATAATCTCAGGTTTTAAGAAAAAGACAGATTATTGATTTGGTCTTATTTTTTGTGAGATCTGGCCTGTCACTGTTTCAGGACACTAATCCCCACCTGATTAAGACATGTCAGGAGGAATCTGCACCTGCTGCCATCACCATAATGGGGACACAGCGATTGGTTTTAATGAATGAAATCCTTGGCTGATATCAAGCAATTTGGTTGATATTATTATTTTTATTTTACACATTGTACCATAATGAGGAAATAATGATAGGCATTTGATTATTGGCCAAATGGAGAGGATTACGGATTCTCAACATTTTTCCAAATTAAATACTGACCCTGTGTAATCTATTTTATTCTCATACGTCAACAGTGCCAGCAGTGTAGAGTTTTATGAATAATTAAAGCAGTAGCCTAGCGTCTTTCAATCTCTCTTCCATCTGCAATATTTGTAGTGTACAATTACCACAGACAAGATGTTTCTCTGAGAAAGAAATAACTAAAAAATGTGTCTAAGGTTTATTAAACATTTAAATTCTGTCCTAATTCAGTATCACTCATGCTTAGTACATAATTCTCAAAACAAAAAAATTAAATGAACAATTAAACTAGATTTTAATCTAGCATATACTAAAATAATCAGTGTGTAGTCTGTACTTAAGGATCTTTATCTGGTTTAGGGATCTGGGAGATTAAGCAGTTTTTCAAAGTTATAGCCAATTCCTTTTTTTTAAAACATTGATTAAATAAACTGATCAGCCATAACATTATGACCCCCTGCCTAATATTGTGTTGGTCCCCCTTTTGCTGCCAAAACAGCCCTGGTCTGTCGAGGCATGGACTCCACTAGATCCCTGAAGGTGTGTTGTAGTATCTGACACCAAGATGTTAGCAGCAGATCCATGAAGTGTTGTAATTTGCGAGGTGAGGTCTCTATGGATCGGACTTGTTTGTTCATCCCACAGACGCTCGATTGGATTGGGATCTGGGGAATTTGGAGGCCAAGTCCACACCTCAAACTCATTGTTGTGCTCATCAAACCATTCCTGAACTATTTTTGCTTTGTGGCACGGTGCAGTATCCTGCTGAAAGAGGCCACAGCCATCAGGGAATACCGTTTCCATGAACGGGTGTACGTGGTCTTCAACAATGCTTAGGTAGGTGGTACGTGTTAAAGTAACATCCACATGGATGGCAGGACCCAAGGTTTCCCAGCAGAACATTGCCCAAAGCATGACACTGCCTCCGCCAGCTTGCCTTTTTTTAATTAATGCCATGTATTCCCCAGGTAAGTCTGATGCCCACGTGTCCATTGTTGGCACTTTTGGCAGTGCACAGGGGCCAGCATAGGCACCCTGACTGGTCTGCAGCTATGCAGCCCCATACACAACAAACTGTGATGCACTGTGTATTCTGACACCTTTCTATCAGAGCCAGCATTAACTTCTTCCACAATTTGAGCAACAGTAGCTCAGTAGCTGGATCGGATCACACGGGCCAGCCTTCGCTCCCTACGTCCATCAGTGAGCCTTGGCCGCCCATGACCCTGTCGCCGGTTCACCACTGTTCCTTCCTTGGACCACTTTTGATAGATACTGACCACTGCAGACCGGGAACACCCCACAAGAGCTGCAGTTTTGGAGATGCTCTGATCCAGTCGTCTAGCCATCACAATTTGGCCCTTGTCAAACTTGCTCAAATCCTTACGCTTGTCCATTTTTCCTGCTTCTAACACATCCACTTTGAGGACAAAATGTTCACTTACTGCCTAATATATCCCACCCACTAACAGGTGCCATGATGAGGAGATCATCAGTGTTATTCACGTCACCTGTCAGTGCTCAGAATGTTATACTTAATCAGTGAATTAAGAAAATGGATTCTTTTAATACTTTTCAGAAATGTTGGTAAAATTCAGACAGGAGTCCATCTGGACCCAGACTTTAACCCTTCTGTAATATATCTGAGAAATCATTGTAATACCTCCTTTCTTGTAATTCTTAGGGTCAGTCACAGTCATTACTAATCAACAGAATAAAATCATGAATGTCATGAGTACACAACTTTCACGTCATAATTAAAGTCGGACAGATAGTTTTTCATAAAAGGAACTAATCTGTTCATAAGATGTTATTCACATATAAAGCTGACAGTGACTTTTTTTTTAATTCCTTCTTTTGATCGGCAAAAAATAAGCTGTATTCCTCTCACCCTTTTCTATCCATTTAGCTCTTGAACACAAAAAAGCTCCTGTCCTTGGCATCAAGAAAACTCTTTCCTGCATTTGATAGAAAGTCAGAATACATGATCTCTAACCTCTTTTAGTTCCTTACTGTTTAATAGCCAAAGCTCTAGATTTCACCTTAAATAAGACAGCTAAAATAAGTTAACCAAAAATAAGTTTCCGATACCCACAAAGGCGGTTAGATTTATGAATAATTTGTAACTCAGTAGATAAATGATCTGAGAAGGGAGCATTATGTGATAACAGGAACTAACTTGTTTCATCGACATTAAATGTCATTAAATATACCTTGAGAAAGTGCTGTTGATTAAGAGGATTAATGAATTGTTATGAAGTGCTGCTGTTATTATAACTTTACATCACATCACCTCATCGTAGAATCGAATAGAAGTCAATACAGTGGCTTGTATTTAGTGTGAGATGTATAGTGGCTAAACATGTCAAGCATCTTGTCTGTGTGAGCCTCACTGTAGGAGGTGTCGAGATTAGACTAATGGAGTAAATAATGGAGTATTGTGTTCAGGTTAGAGCAGGTGCTGGAGATTTACTCATAGCATTAGTAATAATATGAGTATGAATTTGTCCTGTCTGGTGTGTAAAGTGTAAGTGGGTTAAATTTGGTAAGCAAGTTCCGTCTTTGAGTCTGGTTCCTCTGAAGGTTATTTCCTTATATCGTCTCCGGGAGTTTCTTTCCTTGCCACCGTTGCCTTTAGCTTGCCCATTAGGGATAAATATAAATGAATTTTAAACTTTGCCATTTTTATTCAGAATTTTTATATTTCTCAAAAGCTGCTTTGAGACAATGTCCATTGCGCTATACAAAAGATTAATAGAATATAAAGAATTTTTTCAGCTTATACATTTTGGCAGGTTTAATGTGTTACGTGTCGATTTTAAACTGATTAAAGAGACCGATTTTAAAGTGTGAATCATTGTGACCTCATGACTTTGTGAGCGTGTGTCAAACTGCCCCTCTGAGAGGATTAGTGCAATCAGAAGCCTCGAGTGTGTTTAAACACCGCTTGAGGGACAGGAACTCAATCAGTGTCTCGTCCGGCCGAATTAATCGGCCCTGTAATAGCGCACACAACTGTTTTCAGATTCAGGTCTTATCAGGGTCACCGTGTGCTCGTCAAAGTTCAGAGGTCGTTCTGCTGAGTTCACCTTGGACAGCAGAGAGGAAATGAGCTGTCTTATGGGTAACCAGAAGAGGGCAGCCACACTTATGAAACATTAATGATACACATGTTGATTTTTATCTGTTAACTTTTAAAACTAATTAAATAACTGATACGAATCATAGCCTTCTCAGTGTTGATTATTATAATTATGACAATAGTCCCTTTATCTGCATATCATAGTTTATCATGCATGTGCATAAATGCATTACTATTTATAATTATTTACTATTTCCTATATTAATTATTTGTTCAAGATCTTTCTTCATGTAAAATTCTTTATTTTCTGAATTATAAGCTATATTCATGGCACAAGCTTAAAACTAATCCTCATTTGAAATAGTTAGTAAGCCTATATCTGCAAAGTGACTCATGCCTATGGAAATCCTCATTCATTCGCACGTCATTCATGGTCTGTTCTTGTGTGTGTGTGTGTGTGTGTGTGTGTGTGTGTATTTGGGCAGCATCCCTCAGGGGGTCAGGGGTGTTTGTAGATGATAATTGGAATCGAGCCGACGTTATCTTTCCCAGTGGAACCTCTCAGACCGGACCAGGTGTGTGTGTGTGTGTTTGTGTGTGTGTGTTTTGGGGTATAAATAGAGAGGAGGAGTATGAAGATGGTTTCACGCACTGATACTCCAAGACGAGAGCTTCTCAGACTTGCACATCTCAGAAGATTTAATTCTGAATAAAACACATCGTTCAAGGTAAAAACTTTTATCATTAAGATTTGATCAATGTCTTGAATTTTGTTGTGATTTAGAACATTATAATAGCATGCATCTCCTCTGTGCTACTCTTCTCCACTACTTGTATTTTGGGTTATTTTGGCTGTTTCCAGTTTAAATCTTTTTTAATCTGTTAACTGTAAACTTTTTAGTCAATGAAAAAAAGTGTAAAAAGAACCAAATGAATAAATGTATTTATATATCAAATGCATGACAGCAGATTACTTAGTTACTGATTTCCTTTATCGTGTGTGTGTGTGTGTGTGTGTGTGTGTGTGTATAGAGTGATGGTCAGTGTGTGCAGGCTGTTGCTGTTTGCTGCCTTGCTGCTGTGTTTACATGCACAGCTGTCTGTCTCTCAGCACTGGTCTCATGGCTGGTACCCTGGAGGAAAGAGAGAAATCGACTCTTACAGCTCTCCAGAGGTCTCTCTCGCTGTCTGTCTGTCTCTCTCTCTCTCTCTCTCTCTCTCTCTCTCTCTCTCCCTCCCTCTCTCTCTCTGCCCCCCCCCCCCACACACACACACTCACCCACTCTCATTCTTACTCACATTATCTAATGCGCATAACACACAAGCATACACACAAGGTTTATTCTAAAACTGCATAGTTTTACATAAACGATTAAATGCACTGATAAATAATTGAAAGGATATATTGAAAGCTTATCTGAACTAGATTATTGCAAAGCTCCCTGCATTGCTCCCCAATTTTTACATTTCATGCATAATTGAATTGATCCCGATCCAGCTAATCAGGATACATGTGAATATTGGTTAGTGAACATTTTCAGATGTTCCTGAGAATCCACAGAAATCAGTCATTTTTACATTTACATTTATTTGACTTGAATGCTACAGCATTATGACGCCTTGACGCTACTTTTATTAGAGGGTTTATTGTTGGGTGAAGGCATAATGGAAAGTTATGTTTTTGAGTATTATCAAGAACAAACTGAAACAAATGTCTACCTAAAGGTTGTTACAGGACAATAAGGAACTCAAACGATGCTTCTGTGTTAGTCAAGTTGAACCTGATGTAGATTCGAGTGACTGTTTTATGCTTCAGATAAATAAATATTATTTAAATGAGACTGTCCAAGCTGAACATAGCATATCACTTTACAACATAACACTTTACCATGAAGACGGCTTTGGACAATCGACATAAAACACTCAGATCTCCATCCATGAACAGTTGACAAGTAACACATGTATGTATATATATTTAGACTTCGTTATAACTAGAATGAATTGCACTTTTTGATCATATAGTACACAGTTATAAAAGGACATTATTTATAATTGCACTATATAAGTTCCGTACTTATTTCCAGGTACTGTTTCCTGCTGCTGTTGCCTCTGGTTTGTTAGTCAAGGATAAATTTATAGATTTCAAATTTCTATCCTGAATTTCAGATATTTCTGCAAAGCTGCTTTTTGACAAATGTCTGTTGTTAAAGGTGCCACACAAATGAAATGCAGCAAAATATTACAGCAAAGTAAAGCAGTGGAGTAAAAGGTCAGGGCAGTAATATGCACATTCGCTCTCAGTGTTTGTCACATCTTCCTCTCCTGCTTTTTCACACTGCTTGGACAGATATCTGGGGAGATTAAACTGTGTGAAGCAGGAGAATGCAGCTATCTGAAGCCACTGAGAACCAACATCCTGAAGAGCATCCTGGTGAGAACGCAGTCTGCATCCTTTTACTTTTTATTTATCTATTAACAACAGATCTAAATGTGAACTTAAAAAATACCTGAATATTCCATTACTGCTACATTTTAGTCATGTTTCCAAACTGCAAAAATGGTGCATATTGTATTCTAAAGATGACACATGTAAGCTCCTAACAGTGTTCCTTGCTTAATTGCTAATGCTACACAAGCCATTGATTGAGTTCATCTTTACAGCTTTCAGTCTGTAACGTTGTATTTATATGTATATTAATAAAGAATAATTGAATCTTATTTCAGAGGTATAAGCTTGTAAAATGTTAATTAGTATTTGTCAAGTGTTTATGCATCATGTTTTCGACTGGCAATATAGATTGATGCCCTTGCAAGGGAATTCCAAAAGAGGAAGTGACCTCGCCAAATCATACCACAGCATCATAGCCTCTTTCTTGGCTCATCCCACTGATCTGGACAAATGCCTCTGATAATCTGTGGGCGTGAGCATGTGTGTGTTACGTTTATGTGGTTTTAGCATCAAGCTTTCTGTCATCTGTGTATGAAGCAGCTCTGTGAAATGTATCATGTGATCATTCAATAAAAGTTTTATTTTGGTATTCTGTCTCTTTCTAACGAAGTATATGGTAAATTCCCTAATTTGCAGAATACATTTTAATTATCTATGTGAAAGGCTTGAATTAACTTGTGTATTTAGTAATGTCTCCTTAAACAGTTACACCCATTCTTTTTGCTGAAGCCTGCTGTTAATCCAGAGGATTTTAGATTTACATGATATATTTTCTTACATTGTCTCTGAACTATGTAGTGATGTTTGAGAGAAAACTAGGGATGCTAATTTACAAAAAAAAAAAAAGAAAAGAAACAAGATTAAAAACATCCACTGGCCAAAAATATGGCCAGAAGTATGCAAACATATAGTGTATATCACACTCATTTGTTGTTCTTCACCCACGCTGTTGCCACAAGTACACCTTTAATTTAATTTCACAGGAACTAAGTGGGGCAAACCAGTTTCAGCATGACAATGCTCCTGTGCACAAAGCGTGGTCTATGTAGACACGACTTGCTAAGGCTGGAGTGGAGGATTTTGAGCCTCAACCTCACTGAACACCTTTGGTATGAACCGAACACCAGGCCTTCTTGGTGGAATCAGTGCCCAACCTCAGTAATGCTTTTGTGGTTGAACTGGCAAATCTCCACTGTCTTGCTCCAAAAAAAGCCTTCTTAGAAGAGTGGAGGTTATTATAACAGCTAAAAGGGAGACCCATGGTTTTGCAATGAGGTGTTCCAATACTTTTGGTGTACTTGCTTAGCTTGTCCTGAACCCAAATTGTACATCGTGTAAATCAGTTACACTTTTCTTTAGTGCATTTAGTAGTTCACAGGTACAACTGAGGGATAAATAATGATGTGCACAATTTCAGTATTGGTCATTGTTATGATACCTCTGAAATGTGTTGTGAGAATGTGAGAAGGAAAAAACAAGCTCTGTTCTGAATGCTATCCAGGAAGTGTGTTTGGGAGTTGGTTCCTCTGTCACAGGATGTAGGGTGGTGTGTTTCCACAGAGATACTGCATATGTTTATACCAGAGTAACAACACATGACCCAGCTGAAGATAAGTGTAAAGATAAGTGGAGTCAGTCTTCTTGCAGTTAAACAGCTGACAACAATTCCAGGTCCACACATAATGTTCACTCAAAGAGGTTAGGTTTTCTTCCCTTTGTGCAGAATTTCCTCTTGTGAGCACAATTTCAATTCAATTCAATGTATTTGTATAGTGCTTTTAACAATGGACATTGTCTCAAAGCAGCTTTTCAGAAGTTACTATTTATCCCTAACATTTACCTCTAATGAGCCAGCCTGAGGAGATGATGGCAAGGAAAAAAAACACCGAGATGATATAAAGAAGAAACCTTGAGAGGAATTAGGCTCAGAAGTGAACCTCATCCTCATTTGAGTAACACTGGACAGTAAATAATGTAAAAGTTGATAATGACAGTATATAGTCATGAAGAATTGTGCAACCAAGAGCTCTTGAGGAACCAATTGGTCAGTGTAGTTTCTGAGTTCATAGCATTAATTCCTTCCTGCCAAATGCTGACTGAGGCAATGGCAGTTCAGAGACGAGGAGGAGTACACTCATGACTGATATAAAGCTATTACACACACTTCCCATCTAGCAGAAAAATAGTGTGGTTCCATCTCTTTTTCTTCTGTGGCACATGCTTCATTTCCAGTTTTCGGGTGACATAATTCCCCAAATAGTTACAGTAAAAGACTACTAATGATATAGGGTTAAGGTTATTGTTGCACAGGATATGTCACAATGACAATGTTCTAGTAATTGCACAAGAACAAGACAAAAACAGATTACAAAAATAAATATTTGATTGATCTAAGTATGAGATTTTGTTGCTGTCAGTGTTACAGGAACAAAAACAGTAACCAGCAGAAACAGGACTCTTTGAAACTTTATATGTAAACAAAAAAGAAAGCTAAA
Organism: Hemibagrus guttatus; assembly: GCA_033459395.1. NCBI lineage: Eukaryota > Metazoa > Chordata > Actinopteri > Siluriformes > Bagridae > Hemibagrus > Hemibagrus guttatus. The sequence goes on along the minus strand of JAUCMX010000014.1, from coordinate 11,270,881 downwards.
TGGCACATTCACAATGACCACAGTAAAACCTACCTCATCATTTGGCGTGTGAGAATGCAACTGCTAATGTAAATGTAAACATGCTCATAACATTTTGGTTAACCAGCTCTGTTATCAGATCTATCGCTTCGAAGCGTTGGTCAAACAATCTGAGAACAAAATAAAAGCTATTTTCGCATCTACTGACCCTTCTACCACTCGCACACACTCACCCGTCTAAACACACACACATGACTCATCTCCTGTAACAGCACACACACCACACACCCTAATTGCTTACTTGTTTTTTCTCCCATATTCAGTACGAGTGTGCTAAGTATGTGTGAGAGTAACAGCAGCCACCACGAGTGAACAAAAACAAAACTTCTGACTAAAACATTACTATAGTCTGACCAGTAACTATTCCTGACAGCACAGCATCACTCTTTTATAGTTCTTCTATCAACACACAGAGTGATTAAGAGTGTGTGTGGGTGTGAAAGACACTTTTGCAGCTGTGAGAAACAGCGTGTCATGACTAGCATCATTTAAGGGTGAAACTCCTTTGTGTTCGAGGCATAAGAGGGACGCTAACCAAAACCAGTGGAAAATTGGCAAACGTTTATGTGTGTGTGTGTGTGTGTGTGTGTGTGTGTGTGTGTGTGTGTATGTGTGTGTGTGTGTGTGTGTGCATGTATGCACATGTCTGTGCCACAATGATAAGAATATCTGACAGTTTTTTCAGACCTTTAAACTGAAGTTATTAAGATGTACTCAAACCAGTCCTTCTGTTAGCTCTTTGAACTTGCTCTTGCCCAGTACTGGCACTCACCTCTCATCCTCCCTAAATTTTGGGTTTTGATTGTCTCCAAGCAATTCACATCCGTTGCAGCTTAGCTGTGAATTCCTGCTGTTAGCATGGTTAAGTGGCTCTGCCTAGCCTCACAGCATGCTTTCACCCAGAGCTTGCAAAGTTGGCGTGACTCTGATAACATGACTTGTAGTCTTGGATCCTTCCGTTCTCCTCTGCTAGATCATGTTCCCCTGAGAGTTGTCTGATTTCCACACTTCCTGCTAGCTAACGGACTGCCGGGCCTGTGGTACAGTGGGTGTTCATCACTGTAACAAGCACTGTTCATTGCCGAGCCTGCCACATTAGCCAGATCTATCTTTGGCTGTACATGTGTTTTATTTTATTCAGGTGAGTCCTCTACAATTTTCACTTGTGGTTCTCTACATCCCCAACAGGATAATGACCCAAAACACACAGCTAAAAACACTCAAGAGTGACTAAGAACAAAACATTGGACTATTCTGAGGTGGCTTTCTATGAGCCCTGATCTAAATCTTTGTGAAAAAGTGCTGAAACATGCAGTCTGGAGAAGGCACCCTTCAAACCTGAGACAGCTGGAGAGGTTTGCTCACGAGGAGTGGGCCACTATACCTGTGGACAGGTGCAGAAATCTCATTAAGAGTTACAGAAATGGCTTGATTGCAGCGATTGCCTCAAAATGTAGTGCAACAAAACATTAAGTTAAGGGTACCATCATTTTTGTCCAGGCCAGTGTCATTTTGACAAGGTTTTTCTTTCTTTATTGGAAGGGTACCAGAAATCTTGTCCACGTGTATATCTGAATTTATGGTGGGTCTGTGGCTACAGTTTTGATATCTCTTGGTGCCAGGTTGCTCCTTGGGCATGCTCCTCGCTCCGCTCTAATTCATCCCAAAGGTGTTCTCTCAGGTTGAGGTCAGGACTCTGTGAAGTTTCTCCACACCAAACTCGCTCATCCATGTCTTTAATGGACCTTGCTTCAGGAAGGGGTCATCCCCAAAAGTTGGGAGCATGAAATTAGTTGTGTCATTAGCATGATTTACACAATGTAAAACTAAATTATACAGAACATATACAGAAATGACCTAACGTGATTCAAACGAGAATAACAAATACATACAAGGTTATACTGCAGTTTCAGGATTTTGCAACAGGTCTGATTTCCAACAGAGTGAAAGTTTTTGACGTGTTTATTCGGAAAGTTTTTCTTTTATTAGTAGCTCCTATTTGGTGTCAGTGCCAGCTTCAGACTCAGCCCAGATGAGCTAGAAAGAAACCCGAGACAAGCAGAGGAAGGAGAGAGAGAGAGAGAGAGAGAGAGAGAGAGAGAGAGAGAGAGAGAGAGCGAGCGAGCACATGCACCGCTCACTGTAAAGTAACAGGGAAACATGAAGCAGCTTCGGTCAGCAAATTCTAGTTGTTTTATTATCAAATGTTTGGACACGGTGTTGGTCTTCGGTCCGGTTTTTAGGCTTCAGAAGAAAAAGCTGATGTTTGCTGACTTTTTCGGCGTGACTTTAGAGCCGCTGCCATTTACTCAGTGACGGTAAGTTCATTTCTATTAGACTTTCTGTGCTAAAGGTTACAAGCAGACAGCGTGTAAAAAAAATGATGCACTTTTTTGGGGGGATTTTACTAATTACTGTACATGTTATAGCATATCCTTTCTAACTATATCAGTTGTCCTATAATTACTGAATAGTTTTCACTCTTAATGAATTGTCCTGCCTGATTGGATTGAATCACACAGAACCCACATGTAATTGGATTAAATGCATTCTGCTCATATCTGAACTGACCATAGAAGTGACAAAGAGCTCGCAGTGCTATTTCTAACATTTGCACAACACTGAGATACACACAAAAAAAACTGTCGGTTACTAAACTGTCACTTATCCCTCTGCTGGAGTCACACCCTCAGCATGTCCTCTTTACACACCGTGTAGTGTACTTTTCTAACTTTGCTCTAAAAACAATTCTTAAATATAGCTCCTGTAGCTTTAATTTGCATTTGAAAAATATTTTTGCATATTCAGATATTTTTATCACTTGGGGAAAAAGGGGTGGGTGTAATATAACAAAAGGTTACACATCTAGATGTAAATGTAAGGAAATTCTGATCTGTCGTGTTATATTCATCGTTTAATCCCAAACCTAAATGTCTAGAAAGAGCAAAAGAATCAGCCGGGCTGTTCCAATCCGTTCAGAGGGTAATGACAACATGAAAATATTTTCATTTAGGCTATACAGCATTTAGCAGAACCTTTAAGGTCTTTGGTCTAAGGTCAGGATTGTAGAAAAGGGACATGGTGAGGTAAACTTAATTTCAACCATCTGAGCTCTTGAAATCTTTTGCACTTTTGAATGTTTCGCATGATGAATAACTGGTGTCTGTGGTATGTGTTAAACTCAAAACTTGTGCTCTTTTAAGATGCGTACCCTGTTTAGTCTGGTATTAAAGAGATCGGAAAGAAAACTGATGATCATGCGTTTTTTTTGTTTTGTTTTTTGTTTTATCCTTCAGAATGATCCGCATCAAACACCGCATCCAGGGAAGGCAGTTGCTTTTCCTCGTATTGTCAATATTGGTATTTTGTGGTCTGATCAGATATGCAAAAATTACCAATGATAATACCGGCATCAAATATAACGACACCAGAGGTCCAGCAGATACTCAGTGGCATTTCACTGAACAACATGGAATCAACTGTTTGGATATTTATGAAATGGACCCTGTTGCCTTGGGCAAGTCTTTGGAACTCAGAAGGAAAGTCCCACCCACTCCAAGTGACCAGAGCATTGTGAATAGAACTTCAGACTGTACACAGTTCTTGGTATCAAGGGGGTACCGTGAAGTCCAGATATCAGAACAGGAACTCGATTTTCCACTTGCTTTCTCTCTGGTGGTACACAAAGATGCACACATGGTGGAGAGGCTCCTGCGTGCCATTTATGCACCACACAACATCTACTGTATCCACTATGACCTGAAGTCATCATCCGCTTTCACAGAAGCGATGCGTGGTCTGGCACGCTGCCTTCCCAATGTTTTTGTGGCTTCACAGTTAGAGATGGTGCAGTATGGAGGCATCTCACGCCTCCGTGCTGACCTCAACTGCCTCTCCGATCTCATAAACTCCAAGATCCGCTGGAGATATGCCATCAACCTATGTGGCCAGGATTTTCCTCTCCGTTCCAATGCTGAACTTGTATCAGAGCTCAAGGCCCTAAAAGGCATGAACATGCTCGAGACAGTCCGTCCCAGCCCATTCAAACAGCAGCGCTTCACTAACCGCTTTAAGCTCAAAGATGCGCAATCACAGTATCTCGCTAATCCAGTCAAAACAGCTGAGAAGAAACAGCCTCCACCTCATAACATTGAGATCTTTGTGGGCAGTGCTTACTTTGTTCTCTCCCGAGAGTTTGTAAACTTTGTGCACTGGAGTCCTCAGATAAAAGACTTTCTAGCTTGGTGTGATGACACGTATTCTCCTGACGAACATTTCTGGGCCACCTTGATTCGCATCCCTGGAGTACCCGGTGAGATCAAAAGGTCGGACCCAGACATTTCAGACTTGATGAGCAGAACACGTCTGGTGAAATGGCAGTACCTGGAGGGGAAGCTTTACCCAGCATGCACAGGGATACATGTACACAGCGTGTGTATTTATGGTGCTGCTGAGCTCCGGTGGCTCCTCAACGATGGACACTGGTTTGCCAATAAGTTTGATCTGAAGGTAGACCCAGTGGTCATTGAATGTCTTGAAAGGAACTTGACGGAGAGACAGAGAGAGTTACAACACAGTAACTGACTCATTTTCACTGTGACTTTGTAGCGGCTCCTGTGCTGACTGATTATGCTGGAAAACAATTAACATCCTTTGAATGTGCTAATATTTCTGATTGGTGCTTTTAAGGTGGATATGTGGTTGGAGGTTTATCTAATTAATTTAGGGGTCTAATATGTTTTTTTTATGAAACTGTTGATGTTTTTTAATGATCCGATTTTTATAAGATTTTATGTGATGAGCATTGCAGTTGTTTGGACTGTTTTCTGGCAGTTGTTTTTTTTTTTTATACATATTATACACAGTATTAAGTAATACTTATACTAAGTATTAAGCATGAAGGTGGGAGCCTTGTGGTATTTTTGTCCACGACATGTCAGAGTATAAAGTTTTATAGCGTCCACCCAGAGCTGGAAAACCCTAACATGATTCTGATTTTTGCCAGTTTGTTTTTGTAGATTGGTTTTTGTCTAATCCTGTGCTGGCACTGTATGATAGATTTTCATCCACTGAATTCAGTTAGCTCCATCAGTGTTCATTTAAAATGAATTACCCACTACTCTGTAGAGCTGGCTCATACAGTATGCTCCAAAGGTTTGAGTAAAATCCTCACTGAAAGTTAGGAAATAGTTTTTCCACCACAATTTATGTCCAGCTTGATTGGCTGCTATGATATCCATTCAGACGACTTTATTTGGAATCTATACTTAATGAGCAAGCCAGAGATGACGTTTGTTAAAAAGGCTCCCTGGTATGCCAAAGAAACCTTGAAGGGAACCACAAGGAAGTCCATCCTCATCTGGATGACACACAAAAGTGCAAATATTTTCCTATATAACCTTGTTGTATATATAGCCAAGCAGTGCAATTGTGAATCAGAAAATTGTGAGCTTATGAACAATGTATGAACATTAGTGAGAGAGTCACTCGCCGAGAGAAGGATCCACTGTGGAGACCTTGAACAGGAAGCCTGCCGAAGGACAACAACAATATAATGAACTGCGTAGAATACTGAGAACATGCACAACACAAAATGGCTGCAGACACGACAACAACCTTCAACAGTCTATAATGCACTGAAGGTCCAAATACCTGAAGTTATCTTATAATATTTATGACTAAATTATTATTAGGGTGATTATAATTTCTTTTAACAAAAGTATAAATTTGAATTGATCTGAATATTGCTTTCTTTGATTCATTTTCAGCTCCTAGTCCTCTTCTCAGAACAGCGAGTGAAATTAGTGCTAAATAAAAGAATGGTGTTTGAAAAGTATAAGCTTTTCTTTGCAGATCTTAAACTTTTCAATGTGACTTTACTTGTTTATATGACTATATGAATTTTGTGATTTATGTATGAGCTGTTTTATATAGCAGTGGGGATTTTGCAGTGCTCATTTTCAATGCTGAGGTCTTGGGTGTCGCCTTTTTTTTCTTTCTTTTTTTCTGGCTAGCATTTCTGTTCGTAAACCGTTTAGTGGATGTTGACGTATCTGGCATTGGTTTCTGGGCTTCACATTACATTTTTCAGGAGGCCCTCTTCATAGGTCTGTAGAAACACTTGGTCATAGTTGGATATTATTCAGTACTGGGCAGTGCCACATCTTTCCTGGTGTGATGTCATGTGATTATTTTACATGGGAAAGGAAGAATTGGAATTTGTTGTCCCATGTGCGTTGAGGGTACACTGTCGGAGAAATTTTAAAATTTACTTTTATGCTTACTTTTAATATAACAATACTCTGCTTAAAATAGTATATTATTACAGTATTCAAGTATAACTTAAGAGCAGGCTTTGCTTGAGGCAAAAATATGATAATCAAGCATAACCATAAGTATTAATGTGCTAGTATTAATAGCATAGCATATCAAGTGATTATGTAATCTTCGTAAACACCAGGCTTAGCTTAAATTAAAATAAAATAAAAACATAAAATAAAATAAAATGATAACGCTTAAAGGCTCAAGGCCTAGACAGTGTTATCTGTAACATAAAAATAATAAGTGCAGATCTGTAACAATGGAAAAGCTTGCATATTGTCTAGCAAAAAAATGTATATCAATGTATCATCTATGATATATATATATATATACATATATATATACATATATATATATATATATTTTATATATATATATATATATATATATATATATATATATTATATATATATATCAATGGCTTGGAGACATAGACTTAGCCCTGACATAGACTCATGATGAAAGGTATCAACTGTGAGGTCAAGATGATCTGTAAGATCTGTAGGGTCAGCGTGAAGGTCTAAAGTCAAACAAAGCTGACAGTGATGTCAGGTAAATTTAATGAAAAAAGCTTATCTTTAAAATAGCAATATTATGGGGAAATTCATGCTTATCTTCTTATGAGAATCACATCCTGCTATTGTCCACATTTACAGGTGTACCCTCAACGCAAAATAAACAGTCCATTTTTTTGTATTGTGCAACAGTGTTAGACTTGGTGGTAAATGGAATTTTTTTGCAGCTTACTATGCTATTTTATGACCTCAGGAACTAATCAAAAGGAAGGAAATCAGCAGAATCAGCATCTTTTTCTAACGTCCACTACAGACTGTCGTGACATTTTTTCTGCTGAGGATGAGACTCTTGTTCATGACCAAATCTAAAAAGCTAGAAACCATACAAAAAGTAGGGCCATCACCCCAACCCCCACAATCATGCATTAGGGACCTGCAATTTTTAAGACTCGAAAGAAGTCTTTCAACTTATGCACTCAAGCATTCTCAAGCATATATGTACTCAAGCAGTGCAATACAACTAGACAAAGGAAGAGAGAGAGACAAAAATGTCAAACTGCTCTCATAAACATATACAGAATATATATATATATATATATATATATATATATATATATATATATATATATATATATATATATATATACACACACACACTCCTTTTAAAATTGCATGTTTTTGTGATGTAAAAAATGAAACTGAATGAATCTTGTCAGGTCTTTTTCAACCATTGTTGTGATATTGCAAAAAATACAAATGAAAATAAAATAGAGATGTTTGAGGAAAAAAACTTACAATAATCTATTTACATATATTTAACCTTTTGTAGGCGATTGTCGCGAAATTGCATCAAACTGCTTCCGGCCTGAATGCAGCTGATGTGCCATATGTATCCCGCCAATGCCAGTGGATGTATATAATTGTAAATAAATGTTGGCAACAAGTGGTTAATATTTTTGGGTCACCAAAAACATATCTTCAAAATGATGAAAGGACAAGAAGAAAATTTATCCATGAATATCTGGTGTCTTGTACAGCGTTCCACGTATTTAAGAGGTTAAGTGGTCCAAGGAGGTACAACTGGTGAACGTGTGTGTGTGTGTGTGTGTGTGTGTGTGTGTGTGTGTGTGTGTGTGTGTGTGTGTGTGTGTGTGTGTGTGTGTGTGTGTGTGTGTGTGTGTGTGTGTGTGTGTGTGTGTGTGCGCGCCTGAAGAAGAGAAGTACCAGAATGTACTATGGGAGAAAGGCAAGCTGCAGAACCAGTGTGATTCTCTGAGCAATATATTGTTCTGTTAGGAAACCTTGGGTACTGGTCCTCATGTGGATGTTACACTGACATGTACCACCTACTTAAACACTGACCTACACAAGAAGTTAACAATTACAAGCATACAAGTACAAGAACTCAGAACACAGGAGTATTTATTTATTTATATACTAGGACCACATTCAGCTAGATTCTTCAACAGTCAGTTTAAACAGGGTTCAAAGAAGGACATGTTCGAAGAGACATGTTTAGTGCAAATTCATCAACTGTAGAGATTGCTTTTAATGATTAAAAAAAAGTGAAAATGTGTATGACTAATCATAGTGCAAGTCCTGAAGGCATGTAGAAGAAACAAGTATGACTCATGACATATAGCTTTGCTCACAGACTAACAGTACAGTTTGCATTAAAACAGTTAATAGGAATAATTAGTTAGTTAATAATTCTCACTTATTAGTGTGTATTTGAGTATGTTAGCCATTGATATGATGCTTCTAGTTATTATTATTATATTATTATTATTATTATTAGACATAGGTACTGTGATGGCACTAACAATTTAAAGCACAATCTACCTAATGTCTAATTTGCCATATTAAAAACACTGCCATAAAAGACAATTTAACTGAAAATGATGAAAGTAATGTTAGGAATAGAGGGAAACCTTTTTATAAATAATCTCCTTTCCGTTCTGGCGACCCAAACAGGGAGCAGCTGAAAGAACAACATTTACAGAATGAAATATTTGGTCTGGTGGCACGGTGGCTAGCATGTTCGCCTCACACCTCCAGTGTCCTGGGTTCAAGTCTCGCGCCCGCTCACTGTGTGTGTGGAGTGTGCATGTTCTCCCCGTGCTTGGTGGGTTTCTTCCCACAGTCCAAAGACATGCTTCTAGGCTGATTGGAGTCTCTAGATTGCTCGTTGTGTGTGTGCCGTGCGATTGGTTGGCACTCGGTCCAGGGTGTATCCTGCCTTGATGCCTGAGACAGGCTCCCCGTGACCCGATGATAGATCGGATAATCGGTACAGACAATGGAATGGAATATTTGGTCTGGCACGACAAACTAAATATTTATGTATTTACAAAATACAATGATTGCTATGATTAGCACAGGTTTAATACAGCAGTGGTAGAGTGGTCAGGAAATAGACAGAAATGAAACAGTTACAGATGGAATACCAAACTTTTATTACTTAAAAATATAGAAAAAAGGTGTTTAAAACAAAGAACAAAGAAATGTATGGGTGGGACAATAAATGATAGTCAGGCTTGGCAAGCATAGCACAGGAAATCGATGTGTTGACCAGCAGCTGTGAAGTGAGCTTGAGCTCAATAATAAGTGCAGTACAGTCACTAATGTCCACTCAAAAGTCACATTTGTCTTTTTTATGAAATTCACTAAAGCATTGTTAATAAATATTTCAGGGCCTTGATATTCCGGACATTGATATGATCTGAGCACATTAAATGCACCAAACGTAATAATTGTGCTTATAATAATAATAATAATAGTTTCCTGGCTTACGATCTTTCAAGCTAATGTAATCAACACCTGATCTTCCTTACAGAATTGTAGTTACTGTTTAAGAATATTTGAAGAATATGGTGGTAGCTTTATACAGCTACAATGTCCTCTGTTTGATCCTGAGCTCAGGAAGCTCTCTGTGCAGCAGTCCATACCTTCCAGTGTCCATGTAGGCTTCCACTGAGATTATTTCCTAGAACAAACCCTGTACCTCTGCAACATAAACAGCTCACTGAACAATACAACCAGACTTCATGTGAGAGTTTAGAGTAAAATGTTTGCCAATTACTTATTAAACTATCCTTGAATTTTTAGGTTGAGCATAACTGTATTTAAAACTTAACCTAAACATCGTCGGTCAATTATCAGTAACACCTATATCTACACCGTTAGCATTTCAGCCATCCAGTACAGAAAATCCATTTTCCAAAAGAAAGACTTGACACTGAGTCAGTGCTGAGGAGTTTTAATGCATCTGTACCACAACCTTTAGGCCTCTTAGGTCAACTATAACTGTGCTTATCCAATGAATACAGTATAAAATATGACAAGAGCAAGATCTATGAAAGTAGCACTTTAAAAATGCATTAAATACAAAACTAAAAGACATTCAATATTTCCGAGAGACAGGTCTCTGTATAATGTGCATTTCATTTGGTGCCTCCAAATCTAAATACAAGCAAATTAATATACTCTCAAGGAAGAATTCCCAATAAAGGCATCTAATTTGTGCTTCAGACATCAGGCATGATTGACAGAGTAGGGTTAAGGAGGGATGTCTGTCTGCTGACTGGTCACTGGGCATTCAGTGGGATTTCCTGAAAGGGCAAAGAAAAACAAAAAAGCAAAATTAGTCATTAAATGCCAGAGTATATTCACTAAATTTGAAACATTAAGTCATGTAATAAAACAAGGAAGAAAGATAAAAATAAAGGTCTGGCCTAAATGAGCGGATATTTTAGCAGTATGGATGGCAGTTTCATGCACACACACAATTAAAAACACTGCCAAGAGTCTGCAGACATGCTAGAGTTTTATTTCTGCACATCATGCAAATTGTGAAAGTTTAATGCAAAGAGATCAAAAAAAACATACAAAATCCTCTCAACATATACATCATCACTAAAACTAACCTTCCATCTGTAGGTCTTTTATCCCCATAACATTGAAATACTTAGACTGTAACAGAGAGGTTATAGAACAGATACAGGATGAGAAAAGAGAGAGAGAGAGAGAGATTAGTGCCAGCGTGCTAGATACTCTCCATAACGCACAGTCACTTTATAAAAGGTGCAGTAGGTGCCTACACGTGTTTTATCTAGTTATTATAAGGTCTGGGTAAAAGTCTGTGTGTGTGCTGTTACCATAGAAACTATACCGTATTAGAATAAGCGCATTAAAATCAACCTATCAATTAGTTTACAAACGGAAACTACCTGTGCTGTTACACCTGTGCTGACACACCTTGTTACCAATCAGACTGAAAGCGTTCAGCCATGTTTCCAACATCAGCATGTCCAGTCACACTTACATAACCAGTGTACATGAGTTTTGCTTTTGAGCATTGCTTGAAAAATGTAAAATTCACCTATGACAGCAATCTAAATTATTAATACACTGCATAATATTTAAACATTACACCTGAAGTAAAAGTTTCCACTCTATGATTTTTCTTTTGGCGGATGCCCTTATCCAGAGCGACTTACATTTTCTCTCATTTTATACAATTGAGGGTTAAGGGCCTTGCTCAGAGGCACAGCAGTGGCAGATTGGTGGACCTGGGATTCGAACTCACAACCTTCCAATCAGTAATCCAACACCGTAACCACTAAGCTTTCACATTTTTGGTGTTCAAAACTTGAAAAATCTTCTTCTTCTTTCGGCTTCTCCCTTCAGGGGTCGCCACAGCGAATCATCTCTCTCCACCTATCCCTATCTTCTGCATCCTCAACACTTGCACCCACTAGCTTCATATCCTCATTAATTCCATCCATATACCTCCTCTTTGGCCTTCCTCTTTGCCTCCTGCCTGGCAGCTCCATGTCCAACATTCTCCTACCAATATACTCACTCTCCCTCCTCTGAACATGTCCAAATCATCTTAATCTGGCCTCCCTAACTTTGTCCCCCAAACGTCCAACATGAGCTGTCCCTCTGATGTACTCGTTCCTAATCCTGTCCAATCTTGTCACTCCCAAAGAGAACCTCAACATCTTCAGCTCTGCTACCTCTAGCTCTGACTCCTGTCTCTTCCTCAGTGACACTGTCTCTAAACCATACAGCATGGCTGGTCTCACCACTGTCCTGTACACCTTCCCCTTGATTCTCGCTGATAATTTCCTATTACACAGAACTCCCGACACCTTTCTCCACCCATTCCAACCTGCCTGCACTCGCTTCTTTACCTCTTTCCCACACTCTCCATTACTCTGGACTGTTGACCCCAAGTACTTAAACTCCTGTACCTTCTTCACCTCTTCACCCTGTAACCTTACTGTTCCACTTCCCTCCCTTTCATTCACACACATGTACTCAGTCTTACTACGACTGACTTTCATTCCTCTTCTCTCCAGCGCAAACTTCCACCTCTCCAGGTTTTCCTCCACCTGCTCCCTGCTCTCACTACAGATCACAATGTCATCTGCAAACATCATTGTCCAAGGAGACTCCTGTCTGACCTCCTCTGACAACTGGTCCATCACTATAGCAAACAGGAAGGGGCTCAGAGCCGATCCCTGATGCAGTCCCACCTCCACATTGAACTCCTCTGTCTGACCTACAGCACACCTCACCACTGTCCTGCTCCTCTCATACATGTCCTGCACCACTCTGACATACTTCTCTGCTACTCCTGACTTCCTCATACAGTACCACAGCTCTTCTCTTGGCACCCTGTCATACGCTTTCTCCAAGTCTACAAACACACAGTGCAACTCCCTCTGACCATCCCTATACTTCTCCATCAAAATTCTCAGAGCAAAAATTGCATCTGTTGTGCTCTTTCTGGGAAAAGAGCAGTATGAAGCCATACTGCTGCTCACAAATTTCCACTACCTTCCTCAACCTAGCTTCCACTACTCTTTCCCATAGCTTCATTGTATGGCTCATCAACTTTATCCCCCTATAGTTGCTGCAACTCTGCATGTCACCCTTATTCTTAAAGATCGGCACTAACACACTTCTTCTCCATTCCTCAGGCATCCTCTCACTCTCTAAAACCCTGATGAACAAACTAGTTAAAAATTCCACTGCTGCCTCTCCTAGACACTTCCAGACCTCCACCGGGATGTCGTCAGGACCAACTGCCTTTCCACTTTTCATCCTCTTCAAAGCCTTCCTGACTTCATCCTTTCTAATCTACTTTCTGTTCCACAGAGTTCACCCCTTCTACTCTTTTTTCCCTCTCATTTTCCTCATTCATCAGCTCCTCAAAGTACTCCTCTACTTCTTCGACCAACAGTAGCCCAATTTCCACCGGCGCCCTGTAGGTCAACGGCGCCGATGGCGGTCGTTGTTAACCCGGGCCTCGACCAATCCGGTATGAAATTCAGAATACTGACGATTCGCATGGTTTGGCAATGTTTGGCAAAAATGTTTTACACCGGATGCCTTCCTGACACAACCCTCTGTATTTATCCGGGCTTGGGTCACTGGACTGTGACCCCCATGGCTAGATTCAAAACTTGAAAAATAAATAAATAAATAAATAAATAAATAACATAATGGTAATCAGGAATGTTCCTTGCTTACTGGTTAACATTATGACCACCTGCCCAATATTGTGTTTCCTTTTACTGCCAAAACAGCCCTGACCCGTCACGCACTGTGTATTCTGAAACGTTTCTATCAGAACCAGCATTAACCTCTTCAGCAATTTGAGCAACAGTAGCTCGTCTGTTGGATCGGACCACACGGGCCAGCCTTCGCTTCCCACGTCCATCAGTGAGCCTTGACCGCCCATGACCCTGTCGCCGGTTCACCGCTGTTCCTTCCTTGGACCACTTTTGATAGATACTGACCACTGCAGACCGGGAACACCCCACAAGAGCTGCAGTTTTGGAGATGCTCTGATCCAGTCGTCTAGCTATCACAATTTGGCCCTTGTCAAACTCGCTCAAATCCTTACACTTGCCCATTTTTCCTGCTTCTAACACTTTGCTTTGAGGACAAAATGTTCACTTGCTGCCTAATATATCCCTCCCACTAACAGGAGCCATGATGAGGAGATAATCAGTGTTATTCACTTCACCTCTCACTGCTCATAATGTTATACCTGATCGGTGTATATCTTTTTAATTGTGTACATTTTGTCTTTGTGTTACTATAATAGATATAATCTAGTTAACCAAACGTCAGTGGTGTTACTGTTCTGTGGCGAGTTTTTATTTTTTATTTATTTATTTTTTTTTTATAAATGTGGTCGCTATGACCATTTCAGTCTTCCTGAATTAGCAGTGAAAAAATAAGTGAGGAAGATTGTGCTAACTCACCTCAAGGTTTCCTCGTGCTTTCTTTAACACTCTGTGAGTCAGTGACACTACAAAGATAAAACAGGAGTATAGTTAAAATAAAAGTACATGAGTTACACATAAGTTTGTTTTGAGATGTGTGTAAGAGTATGTCTTACACTGCTCGATGATGATCCGCTCCATGCCTTCCTTGAGCTGATTGGTAGATCGCAGGCGTTTGACAGCGCCGGTCAGCATTCGCTCCTGCTGAGACAGTCTGCTTTTCAGCTGAGAGATCTCGCTCCTCAGCACTTCATTCTGTACCAGTAGATAAAATGTAAAAGGGGTTAGGCTAAACACAATCTTTTCTGTGAACAATAGTAGTTCACAGACTGTTCTATTATTCAAATGCACATATTGATAAAAAGACATAATTGATAAATGTCTCCCAAGTAACCCAACATACTGATCAGGAACTGTGGCACACCGCCTACCAAATACACACTAACTCCGCAAAACAAACCGTATTACTGAATATGAATGAATGAAACAAAACATTAAGAATCTTTGCATTTTTTCACTAGCTGTTGTTAGTTTCTCCAGTGGCATATTTTATATGCAAATAAACTATTTTCAACTGTTTACCTGCAATATCTCTGTGGAAATTTTATGCAATGACAGACAGAGCTCTAATAGCTTTATGGTAAACCATTATCTGCACCGACAATAACTCCCCAATCCTCAGAGAAAGGTGTTGAATCACTGTGCTACCCTGTAGGGGTATGTGCGTGTCTTTTTGTGTGGATATATGTGTATTACCTGCTGAGTGTGTGTGAGGTCTCCTGTGGGCAGCGATACTCTCCAGAGAAGCTTTAGCAGTCGCCCAGCTTCCTCTAGCACCTGCTGCATGGTGCTCACACTGCTTGAAAAACCTGCACACTCCATGAACTAACACATACACACACAAATAATACTTAATAGGAAACAATAAAAATATTCTGTATTTCTTAAGTGTGTATGACTGTAGTAGTAACATTAACAACAGTAACATCTTGGCTGTTATTAGTGTGTGTGTGTTGTGGCTTTGTCTTGTAGCTTTACGTCAATGGCTGTAGTGTGATAATGTAGGGAAATATGTAAATTAATAAATACATAGGTGAATAATGATGTCAGGACAGTTGCTATTAACTAACATTCATCAATGGATTTAGTCATCAAACCATGTCCATGTAATTTAGTTTATCTTAGAACTTAAGCCATCTTTTCTAACGATCAGCTTTATAGATACAGCTAATAAAAATTATTATAATAAAAAAATGTAAAATAACTGCTTATTGAGAGCAAAGTTTTTATTTTAGTATTTCAGAGTAGCTAGCTACATGGCTCAGACGTTCAGGTCCTTCTTGGAGCCACACACACTCATGTATGACGTATGTTGTCTGTGAATACATGCCAGATATGTATTTATTTTTAATTAATTTTCCCAGCACATCTTATGGCAAGAAATATTTTATCCTGCAATATGAGTGTGTGCCTATTTTAATCCTGAAGTGTGATCTAGTTATTGTGTATACATGGTTGAAGTTAGTGTGTTTGTGTGTGTTCTGACCCTGTCCTGCAGTTGTTTATCCATGGCTTCAGTGATTCTTTTGGCCTCTCTGATCTGTTTGCTGAGAGCACTGTAATCCTCTATGAGGCCTAGAACATGACGCCCATGTCTGTCTGCCCACAGCCTGTGACCTGGAACCAGTCGGGACAAAGCTGGAGAACCATCTCGCACAGAGCTACAGCTGTCTGTACACACACACACACACACACACACACACACACACAGTGAAATCTTTTTGCATGCAGGTTATTCACATCCTCACAGGAGCCCGATGTTTATGCATCCAAACATGCAAATTCCCAAAACAGAACAATGTACCGTATGCAGCGCTGGATGGGTCAATGTGGGAGTGCTGGTGTAGCATCTCTGATTTACCTCCTTCATCTGAGACAGAGAGGAAGAGATACAGAACAAATGTTACCAAACAGTAAACGTTGTACAGTTAGGCATGTAATTGGTTAGGTGGTGGTAGCGGGTGTCAATTTCGTAGCCCCAGCTGGGACTTGGTGGGAGATGTGGAATACACCAGAGATAACTCAAAGTGGAAAAATATGCCAGCTCAAAATGTAGTGAACAGTGTAATGAATAACAACTAAAAGCTATTGCAGATCCAACCATAGTATCAAGCTACTAACAGAATAGCACAATATGGTGTATATATGGTACAACTTGTGCATGAGGCAAGAAGTAGAAAGGGAAAGATGGATGTATGACAGCAGTATTTATAACTAATACCCTGTCTTCTTCTCAATATGTTCTAATATCATTAAAACGGGTGGCATTATAGGATCCTCACCTTTATCTCTTTCTATAATGATGAGAAATTCTAAAATAACTCTGTTGCACTTATTATGTACTCTGTGTTGTAATATTACTTCTGATGAGTAAAAAAGTGCCACCTAGTGGACTGAAACAGAAATGTTTCTGCTAACAGATTAAAGGATAGTATTGTGGTCAGTATTTTTATCAAAAATAATTTGGATAACTAATGTCACTAATACTAATATTGGGATTAATAATACCAAATAACTCTCAGTTGTTCTCAGAGTTAAATATAATTAGCTCATGTATCGACTCCATTTACCTAACTTTTTGTGCTTGTATACCTGCTTGAGGGAGTAGATAGTTGATGTTGATGGTGGATGGAGGATCAGTTTGGGTCAGTAGCTGTTGTTCCAGTTTGTGTCTCAGTGAGGTGTTGGTCTGGATACTTCTCTCAAGCTGTAAACGAAGACGCCGTACTTCACTCAACAACTCCCTCAGATCCACTTCAGAAGACTCAGAACCACCACGCTCCTCTTCTACATACACACACACAAAATATATATAAATATTGCAAACCATTTTTTTGTGTGTGTATATGTATGTATATATATATATATATATGTACAGTTTGTACCTCTGTGGGTGTTTATTGAGTTCCTGATCTGTTCGTGCACCTGGAGTTCAACCTGCACTGATTGCAGAAGTTGCTGAGTATCTGCCAACTGCTGCTTTTGGAGATTTTGATCACACTGCAACCTACAAACACACACAAATACTTTACATACCCATACACACAGACAATATTTAACAGAAATTCCTGTCTCAGTAGTTTAATCTCACACTGCAGCGTAAACACACATTTAAGATGCAGGTCCCTTTCCAGGAACTCAGGACCTTCCGTTATATTTCCAGAAAAAACAATTCCATACTTCACATAATTTTTATTAGCATGTGAGTAAATCTACTGGCTGCTATCTATATTTTTACTGTTATCCTGTTTGTAGTATGTGTGTTACCTGTACAGGCTGTTCTGCAATTGTGTGCGTTCCTCACGCAGCATTTCACACTCTTTTCTGCTAAGCTCAAGTTTGGCCGTGCGTCTGGACAAAGCCTCTCTCAGACAGTCATTCTCCTTCTGTTTATCTGTATAAACACACAAAATTTGTTCAGTAAAAAAATAAATATATAATAAAAAAAGATATTCAATCATTTTCTACTTTTAGCACGTAATATTATTTTTTACTGAGTAATAATAATAATTATTATTATTATTATATTATTAATTGAATTTAAAGTTAAATATATGTCTGTGTGTATACCTCTTGCTGCCTGGTTAAGTTGTTCTTTAAGTGTGTGGTTCTGAGCCCAAAGGTAATGGATATCACTGTTCAGCATACTTGGATCTTCTGACCCAGCAATAAAGATGCGAGTATCTGCTGTAATATAAATAAAATACAAATCTGTAAATCTTGCAGCAGCACACTCCACAAATGTTCATGTATCTAGAGGACTACTGTGTATTTGTGTGAGGGTATGTGTGTGGGTGTACCTGGGTCTCTCTCAGCCTGCTTAAGTTTTCTCTCCAGCTGCTCTCGTAGTCTCTCATTAGTGCGGATTGTTTCCTCCAAGCGCTGACGTAGAGCTCGGACCTCCTGCAGGTGCTCCATTAACAAATCTAGACAGAGATAAAGACAGAGAGACGTAAAGAGGGGGGTGACGTTAAAAAATAAAACAAAAAGGAACAGGATTAGAGAAGATAAGAAAGAAACTACAGAAACCCACAAATGCACACACTTGCACTCCTCTACCTGAGCTGATGCTTGGGTGGACTGACTCATTCTGAGCCTGCTGGGTATCTTTAGTTTGGCTCTGGGAACATGTGTGTGTGACTGATGAGCCTTTTTGAGTGTGTTTGGTCAGCGTGATGCCTTGATTCTGTGTGCGCGTAAGGATGGAGTGAGTGAGGTCGAGTTCGCTCTTCAGTGTGGCATTAAGCTCTTCACTCTTTCTCAGCTGTTCTTGAAGATGGCTGTTATCCTTCTGTAGAGTATAAACACGTCCCTCTTCACCCTGAGATCTATTCAATTCACCAGCCACACAAACTGATGAAGGATGGGGCTCAGAGTCAGGAACACTCTTGCCACTGCTCAACTTCATACCTATGGAAAACCAAACAGCACATATAGTCTTGACTGTTTGACACCTATACATATACCTACATATAATCACACACACTCGCGTGCGGAAAGAGAAGGTGACAGTAGCAAATTTAAACACGTCATACCAAGACACAGTCCATAAACTGAAAAACATTCACAGCATCCAGACTAATTTCCTCTCAGACACAGTAAACCATCATGGGTCCTGATGGTTTTGTTTGAACTCATTTTACAATTGCTCATCCTTCCATGCTAAACCTGTCTGATTTTAGTCAGTCATGTGTGATGCCAGTTAAACAGCATCTTCCTAAAAGACTCTTGTGATATTTAGAAGACTGAAATAGCTGGAAGCTCCAATGCTAGCCTTATCCTGTTGTGCCAGAGTATACCCACAAGCAAGAAGCATTCATGTACCTTTCTGATAACTGGCTCTATATGTAATCTTTGTAGCGCTGAGAAACCTGAACTTGTTAGCAGTAGCTATAACTAACGTCTGCCTGACAAAGTATTAAGATACGCAAGTTAGCTCCTCAGAGAATGAAAGCCTCAGCAGTACACAGCTCTTGAAGTACAAAAATTCTCATCATTTACCTGACACAGCCAAGGTTTCAGCAAGAATGTAAGCTTTGGAAGGGTGTTTAGATCCTCTCACACTCACACACAAAAGCCCTCTGGAATAAGAGGTTAAACCTGATAGGCCTGGTAAATAATATATTTTCAAGGACTGCAACTGGACACTGTTCACATCATTCGGTCGACTATACCACACTTATAAAACTGTGAATTGATGGGAAAAGAAGTGCAATTACACAAACTGGTGCACTGATTTAGAGCTTAACTGGGACAAAACTGGGATATACATTTTTAATAACTGGAGAAAAAATTTAATTCATAACCTGACTAATTCACCATAAGTGCACTTTAACATTTATTATTTAAACAAAAATGTGTAACTTTCTGACTTTCAGAGCAATACACTTATATAAAAGTGACTGACTGAACAGACCCTTAAAAATATCTAATATATAACTATCTTTAAACCAAACAACCTCCATGCTACATTATTTTAAATTCAATTCAATTTTATTTGTATAGCGTTATTAACAACGGACATTGTCTCAAAGCTTGTGTTATAGAAATTAATAAAATATACTTTTAATAAATATTCTAATTTTAGGCTGTGTGGTGGTGAGTGATACCTTCAGTTGCTCCACTGACAGTGAGTGTGTGAAGGTCGTGCAGACTGTCGTGTACAGAAACAGTACTGTCGTTAGAGTTTCTGTCACTCATCTCAGATTCTAACTCCTGGTGCATACCAGGAACTTTGCCAAGCAGCTGATCCTTCAGCTGCTGAATGAGCTTCTCCTTCTCCTGGAGCTCGGCTGTAAATCTAACACAGACACAAACAGCTCATTAACAGGCATCTCAACAGCTACCAGCTACATGTGCGAAGTCAGCTGGGTGCAAACACCTATTCATGAACCCAACTTATACCACAACTCACTCAGAAGAATAAAGGAATTGTGTTATTCCTTCACAATTAAATGTGAAGGAATAACACAGTGCTGTTTAAGAAAGACGCTCAAACTAGAGCATATCATTCTCAAAAAGTAATTTAAATGACTGAAATAAGTAGAAAAGCATTTGTTGAGCAAAAAGATATTGGCAGCAGGCATGGCCAACCATGGTAAACCTGATCAATAATTCACACAGCGTAATAAGCTCAGGTCAAACAAATATGTGGGAAGTCCAAGCATGCACTAAAGAAAATCTGGGGAGATACTGCAAAAAAATCAGAAGTTCATTCCACACACTCGAAGAATTCAAGGTCATTAAAGAGGATGCAATTAAAGATTCATTTCAGATATGTTAAAAAGAAAAAGAAAAGAAGACTAAGATGGGAAAGTGAGCTCCTAGCACACGCACACACACTGCACTCAGGGTCCAGGCAGCCCCACTCACAGGTGTACATGCTGTTTCGTTGTCAAAGCAAGGTTCTGGTTCTGCCTGCACAAATAGGCAGTCTGCAACCGATGCTGCGCTCTGTCACGTTCTAGCCGACTACGCAGCCACTGCAGTTCCTCCAGCAGCCACACAAGCTTCCTGACACAGCAATGGTGCATAGCACAAGTATTGACATGCTTAAATTAGCAGCTCTACCATTGCTGCTGTGAAGTGAAAGACTTCCAGTGATGAATTATACACCCATCAGCCATAACATTAAACCACATGCCTAATATTGCGTAGGTCCTCCTTATGAAACACCTCAGACACATTGAGGCATGGACTGCACAAGAGCTCTAAAGGTGTTCTGTGGTATCTGGCACCAGGTACCAGATATACCAGGTACCAGGTAAGGCCTCCATGGATCAGATGCAAAAATCTTTGTCAATTTACTCAAACCATTCCTAAACAATTTTTTTGTGAGATAATGTGCCCTGCCACATTATCTTGCTGAAAGAAACTATTGCCACTAGGGAATACCATGGCTGTGAAGGGGTGTACTTGGTCTGCAAAATGTTTAGGTAGGTTGAATGTGTCAAGGGAACATCCACATGAATGTCAGGACCATCCCCCAAAGCATCACATTGCCTCTGCCGTCTTGTCTTCTTTCCATAGTGCATCCTGATGCCATCTCTTCCCCAGCCCTCTACATGAAAAACATGATTCATCAGACCAGGTCACCTTGTCCTGTTCTGATGCTCACATGCCCATTGAAGACACTTTCAGTAGTAGACAGGAGTCAGCATGGGCGCTCTGACTGGTCTGCAGATACAAAGCCCTATATGCAGCAAGCTGTGATTTACTGTATGTTCTAATATCTTTCTATCATAACATTAACTTTTCAGCAATTTGTACAACAGTAGCTCTTCCATGGGATTGGACAAGGTGGACTAGTGTTTGCTAGAGCTGCTGTTTTGGAGATGTTCTTACCCAGTCATCCCAATCTGGCCCTTGTCAAAGTCTCTCATATCCTTACCCTTGCCGATTTTCCATGTTTTCTAAAACATCAACTTCATAAACTGTTTACTTGCTGCTTAATATATCCCACCCCTTAACAGATGCCAATGTTATAAGGTAATTAATGCTATTAACTTCACCTGTCAAGGTTCTAATGTTATGGCTGATCAGTGTATCTTTCC
This sequence comes from Hemibagrus guttatus, assembly GCA_033459395.1. Classification (NCBI taxonomy): domain Eukaryota; kingdom Metazoa; phylum Chordata; class Actinopteri; order Siluriformes; family Bagridae; genus Hemibagrus; species Hemibagrus guttatus. The sequence continues at coordinate 11,249,089 of JAUCMX010000014.1, read as the reverse complement.
AGTACAAAAATTAGTAGCCAGAACTGGGATATACATTTTGCAGGCATGTGAATAAAAGCCATTTTTGAAATGCCTGCATAAAAGTGCACTGGGGTGTCAGGCTAGAACTAAACTGATTATTCCTTTGTTTGTGAGTTATATAACATACTATTTTTCTAGGATTTACTATTTTTCTACTATTTATTATTTACTTTGCATGGCAAGTGGATAGTCCTATATGTGTTAGAACACCATTATATCAAGTTGAGGTTTAGAAATGGGAAATGCATGAAAGCATGTGTTTAAAATGTTTTTTCCCCCTCTCATGTATGACGTATGTGTGTATATGCACAGACACCCACCTCTGAATCAGCTCTAGCCCTGGCAACTCAACGTTTTCCACATGAGGGTCTGCTGAGTAATAAAAATGATGTGATTAGGTAAATAGTACTATATTGAGACATATGTGAGGGTATGCACATACTAAGAAGCCAAAGGCAAACACTAATACAAAATTTCACAAACATATTTCTAATTAAATAATATATAGAAATATAAATAATATATGTTTAACCAAGACAAATACATTTTTAGCTTTCCTGGAACTAGTCATATCAACATTTTAACCTATATGCCATGATCCTGTTAATACACCATTAGTTTTACTTTTTCTATGTACACCAAGGCCATATACAGCAGGGTGAAAAAGAATTTCCTATTTTCTTAGGAAAAACCTGTTTAATATCAATCTGGGATATAATACAGGGCAACAGCTACATAAGGAATAAAACATCATGGGGTATACTGTTACTGCAAATTGATGGCGTGGCCTTTTTTGGGGACAAGCACACTAAAAATAGTTTGCAACAGTGATTTTGTCTTTTTTGGTGTTCATTTTACTGATGCTAACTGTAACCAAATAGTACTTACTGCAGACTATAGTGACGAGACTATTGTTTGTTTACTGCATTAAGGTAGTGATTCTGAGAGAATGAGAGAGAGTTGTGAGAGTTGCTTTACTCACCTTGCTCCAGTTTGTCCAGCAGGCTGAGACTCCGGTCCAGGTGTTTTTGAACTGTTGTGCTCAGGGCACTCTGCCCATCGTTGGGTTGCATCAGCTCCTCTAGTGCCCCCCGAAGCTCCAGCAGCTGCTTGCGCTGTTCAGCACCGAGTGTTCGTGAAACTCGTATTTGCTCACGTAATTCACACAACTCTCGTGCCTGAGACTGCACCAGAGACTCCATCCTGCAGAAAAAAATATTCAATAGCTTAAACATGTCACTTCCAATCTATTAAGAAGCTAAAAGCTATAATGCAAGGCACTTGACAAAGTAAACAATCAATAAGTAAACACAATAAAATCCAATCCTAAATCAGTTGGAGTAGCAATAGTTTTATCATAGCGGTCACAGTGAAAAAAAGTTTCAATAATGTGAAGATGCAGTCATTTACAGTAAACTAAATGTTCATCATATTGTGACAGTGCATCGGAGGTGGGTTTTGTTACACTCACCGGGATGGAGAAGCAGACTCATTACTCCTGTTGATTGTACACTCTCTCTCCAGTTCAATGGTAAGCTGGGAAATCTGTGCCTTCATTGCTGCACTTTCCTCCTCTTCCTCACAGCTTGCCAAGGCAGAGGTAAGAACCTTTGCAGCCAGGCACTTCTTGGGCAGCAGTCGCTGAAGTTGGGCAATAAGCGTTTGCTGACTTTTGACCTGTGACCTGAGTTGCAAGAGCTCATGGGTGGGGTCACATTTGGGGTCATGTTGACGGGGAGAGCTGAGATCAGGTGAGCTTGGGTAAGACGTGCTAGATGCTGTCGTATCTAAATTGTCTGCTGAGGTGAATTCGGAGAGAGCAGGGTCCAAACACACAACACCATCTACATCTGAGACGCACAATGACCAAAACAAACAGACACAGAACAAAAATGCATTAATATATTACAATTGAAATTCAAGTATGTAGAATTTGGACAGCATGACCATGCAACAATGTGGAAATGGGGTCCTTCAAAAATTTTTACATCGGCCCAAGTCTGATTCACCTCCAAGAGACCGTGTTAAACATGCTGAAACAATAGTTAGTATCAGGAATCTTTCCATTATTTCATCACGTTTCTAATGTGCAACATAGAGTGGCAAGAACATGCAGCATTTAGTCAATACCAGTTCCTTTCCCATTATCTAGCTGTTCCACTGTTACATAACAGCTACCAATCTGGGAATGTGAAAGATAGCGCATGCATTTTCAGGGACACATACAGCCAGTGCACATTTCTTAACTGCCCTCTTTTACTTAGCATGAACAGATGCCTGTGATTGGCTAGCATAAAATTAAGCAACAGAAAGTCCAGTAAGCAGGTAAGAAATGCTAGATTTGGTAGAATCTCCACACAGAGTGTAGTAGGAGATAGAGTTAGTGTTGGCAATTCTTTCTTGTCTACCTGTGCTACTGCCCTCTTCTCTTTCCACCTCCGTCTCACTCCTTCCACTTGTCTCGTAGCCAAGGTCCTGTGTATCCACCTGAATACCCTTATCATCCTGTTCACTACGAGGTGCTAGGATGCATGAGCAACGACTTGTGAGTGATCCAGCTTCCATGTTATTGTATACAACATGCTTTGTGCCAACAACACATTTTACATGTTTATAGTGTTGTAAACAGTTATAATCCTTTAGTGTCATTATCATGAGTGCATGCTTAACATACCCACAGGATACAGCAACTTACCACGCTTCAGCTTTTAAAGTTAACTTTAGTATCTTTCATAAGGAGCTGCTAACCCCTCTCTTACACTTGTAGAACTCACCGGACTAATGCACTTAACGATGCATGACAGGTAACAGTTGTCATTTAGACGTTATTTGTTTAACGGCTATTGACACAATGTTTGCTATGTTTGGTTGACTTTTATTTAAAGTGTGTGAATATAAAATAGTGAGGCTCTGCTTACTTTTGTGTTGCTCAGAGTGTTTATCCCTCTTGGATGAGTTCTGCAGAGCAATGATGGACTCAGCAGAAGCCAGTTTCTCCTCCAGCTTCTGACACATTTTCTGCTTCTCCTTTAAGGCCTTCTGCAAGCTCTCCAACTGGGCAACATCCTCATGCTTTAAGCCACTGCCTCCTTTCACTTTAAGTGCCTCCTCTAGCTCCCAAAACTTCAGAGCATGCTGTTTAAAGATCTGGACAATCATTGTTAGATTTTTGTGGAGGTTCAGGTGTGGACTTCCTGATTGATCAGGATCCCAGGTTTCTGATATTTTCTGTTGCTCCTGTTTCTGCTGTCCTTGTGAAATTGGGGTGCTTGTCTTTTGCTGTGCAGCACCTGAAATCTGTAAGGTGTGCGGTACTGGTTTGTGCTGAAATGGACCCACAATAGTGCTGTGGCTTATATCTGTACTGCCAGAGTTCACAAACCTGTCTCTTTCTAGGAGTGCCTTCTGAAGCCTGTCCAAATTCTGTTCAAGCTCTGTGTTGGTCAAGATTTCAGGACCATGCAAAAGCTGATCAGCCCTTGAATTATAATCTGCAAGAGACCCTACTGCTTGTTCTGCTGCAAATATACACTCAGAAAGACATGCAGCCAGTCTATGCTGTCCCTCTTCATATTCATTTATCATATCCTCTTGTGGACTTGTGCACTTGTGGCTGCAATTCAAATCCTGGCCATTGGCAGTGCTGTTGTGTTGAGCACACAGTTTGCCAATAGTTTCTTCTGCGGTCCTGAGCTTTTCCTGCAACTCTGCATTCAGCCTGCACTGCTGCAACAGTGATTCCTGAAGGGTTTCGGCTTGCCGTTGCAGGTCTGATGTTGAACCTCCATCTGGGCAGAGCAACTCCTTAGGAGTGTCTGTGGAAGCATTTTTCTGCTCCTGCAAGGCTTTGATCTGGTTGAGCAGAAACTCAAGCCTCTCACACAAGGCTTGTGGGTCATTTTGACCAGAGAAAGAGCTTTCAGGCTGATCAGCTGAGGTCAGTGATGCAATGGCAGCCTCGGCTGTGTTTAAGCACTCTAGCAGCTGAATGTTGAGTTGATCTTTTTCCTGCACAACTCTTTGAAGCTCAGTGCACTGCCGTTGCAGTGATAAATCAGATCCCATACTGGGCTGGCCCAGGCCACTTTCAGAATCCAGGTTACAAGCTGTAAGGTATGCAATTGTGGACTCTGCAGCATGCAAGGCTTCCAGATACTGATCATTCAATCGTTCCTTCTCTTGAAGCTCAGCTTGGAGCTCTTCCCCATTCTGCATCTGAAACTGAAGCTTGGAGATGAGCTCTTCCTTCTCCTGGCATTCCTGGTTCAGTAACTCCAGCTGAGATAAGAGTTCTGACTGTGGAAAGTCAGATAAATTCTTTGAATTTTGCCTGGCGTCACCGTTTTGTTTAGTCTCAGGGTATTTGTTTCGCCTGGACTCAGAATCCCAAAGAGCCTCGAAACTGCTACCCGGAGAACTTTGATGTGCTGCCCCACTGAGGTCTCTGTTCCTTTGGCTGTGCTGCTCAGAATCTGTTGTACTAAGTTGCTCAGTACTTTCCTCTGTATCATAATAAGTCCGCCCCTGTCTGTCCCTTTGCTTTGCAGGTCTCACTGCTACTGGCAACCGTGATTTTGTGTATGCCTGTAAAGCAAAACATCAGGTGAGGCATGTTGCTCCTTGAAGTGTGTTTAGATACAGAAAAGTATTTGTTTATTGCACTGGAGTAAAACAAAACAACATACAACAATATCTTACAGAGTACAGAATAAAACATGGCCGGGTTCGGCTGTTCTGACCAATGAGAGACATCAGCACCTCCCAAAGTGTTTTATTCCTCATGTATCGCAGCAATTTTGCCAACAATTACTACTTTGAACACCACTTTGTTCTTTTAATCCATTTACATATGTCTGAGAAGTGTTCTTTTATGTAATATGTTATTCTCTATACTGACAATATTTTCCTGTAACAATTTTTAATGGAAAATCTAACCTAATAAACAAAACAAATATCTAAAACAAAATCTTTATAAAGAAATGATATAATAATTATACAGTACTTATGTTATTATACGCTATAGGTGTCTAATTAGAGTGATCTAGTTGACCTGTTTCAGTAGATTTCTAATCAAGTCTCACAAACACACTTCTCAATTCACTACCTATTACTTATATTTTATCATTTTAATCTATTTAACTTGAACCCATTTTGTGAAGTGCTAATCTGGGGTGCTCAAAAACCGCTGACCTACAATGTAGGTGTGAAAAATGACTGGTCCGTGCATATGAACATGCTTGAAATTCTGCCACAAAAATTTTTGCGTTGCTTGTTTTCTGGTTATTTTGTACACATAATCATAGATACAAATGTTATTCAGTGTAAAGACAAAATGTTTTTGTTTTTCATGCAGAAAAACATAAGGCATACACAAAGCTTAACTTACTGCATGTCTCAACTTCTTGCTTTGGTCTTGTCTGCCTTTCTTTTTTCTTTCTTTCTCTTCTTCTTGTTCTCGGCCCTCATTTCTTTCTCTGCTTTGAATCACCTTTAGCCTTTCTTCCAAGCTAGCAGCATGTCTCAGAGTGGCCTCATGCTCCTCCCTCAGATGCTCCATCTTGCGAGACATGCTGTCAATCAGTTGTGGATCAGTTCCTGGCCCACCATCTGCTTTTGCACTGCGCTGTAGCTGTTCCTTCAATAGCCGAACAACTTTTCGGTGACTTCGGGCCTCTGAGCGGAGGGTCTGCACAGTCCGGTGTAGGTTCGTATGGCTGTCATTCTCTCCTGAACTTTCTGCGCTCTCTTTGGACTCAACTGAGTTTTCTTCCTTCAGGAGCACACCAAGCTTTGACATTTCTGAACGTAGTTTATTTACCTGCTCCCTGTAACAAAGTGGGTGAAAATAAAAATGTGGACGCCGGCTATTAAAAATCTCTTTTACATCATCACACAGCTTGACATTTGTTAAAAGTATTATGGAACACAAGTAGCCTCATCTTTGAGAGAGTTTTGATGAAGATTACATTTCCAACAGTCTATTGTAAGACATATAGCTCAGACTACTGTGTGCTTACCTGAGTTGAGAAACAGATTCTGCTCCACAGTCTCGAAGTAAGCATGTAAGTTCTGCCAGCTCAGTCTCATTCTGGTGTCCAAGAGCATATGGGGGGTTTCCATTATGTTTCATTGACAATGGTAAAGGAGAACTTGCCATCCTTCTTTGGGCTTCAAGAATATCAGCGCTCTCCTGGAAATAAAAAAAAAAAATGTGCTAAGCAACAGACAGAATACAATCAGTAATTTTGTATAAAGTGCACTGTAGAGATAACTAATAAAATAACTACACTGCTGCATCCAGTTCTTGGCAGTGCAATATCTCAATTTATATATTTTATATATATATATATATATATATATATATATATATATATATATATATATATATATAATAAATATGTATTTGACATATTAAATATGATTATATTTAAGAATATAAGAATGTCTGAAATAGTTTTCCTTTTATAGCTTTCAAGAATAGTCAATTTTCTCTCCTGGCCAAATACCAAATCAGTGCCACAAAAGTCCTATTTATAAGTAGGAAAGTGTGACAGTGGCCGCTTACCTTTACACTGGAAATAGAAGGTCTCTCATTAGCATTAACAGCTAGTGGTCTGGCCAGTCCCTGTGGCTGCTATAGTAATGGGATGGGTGGTAACACATGACTTAAGAACAAAAAACGGCATGAAGAAAAATAATGTAAAGAAAGCATACAGTAACAGTTGGATGGAGAGGCTGCAGGTGGTTATGGGCAAGAAAACAGGCCACAGAGAGATAGAGAGAGGAGAGAACATGGGTTAGGGAAGGATGGAGAGTTAGACAGAAAGCCTACCCCACACATATAAAGAGAAATGCATGCATTTATAAACTATTCACAAACTAACAGTTAGAAGTTAAAGGATAGAAGTTAGAGGATTAAAAATTGAACAAGTGTTAGGAAATCTACAGATGTTACAAATAGGGTGTCAGGTTTATGAACTCAATGAGTGTGCATCAAAATTCCATCCTGCTATATAATACTAATAAAAAAGCACAAAATTTCTTGACAAATAGAATGCAATTTTTAAAGGGGAAATTCTACTGCAAATTACCGTGCTAGGGGGTGAAAAACCAATAAGGTTGAGTTGTTCCTGTGACTCCCTCAGAGCACTACCCATAATGTCTCTCTCTGCCATTGCCAACCTTTTCTGCAGCTCTGCATTTTTTGCCTGTAGCTCTGAAACCTTAAGGAGAAAAAGATACGTAGAGATAAAACTTCAGATAGAAAAATAGACAAATATAGAAAGAGGGTCAGAGAGAAGAAACGGAAAAAAACAAACAAAAACTACAAAAAAAACAGGTAATATACATTGACCAGGCATAACGTTATGACCACCCTCCTAGTATTGTGTTGGTCCACCTTTTGCTGCCAAAAACAGCTCTAACACGTCATACACTGTGTATTCTGACACCTTTCTATCAGAACCAGCATTAACCTCTTCAGCAATTTTTCTTTGCGTCACAACTAGCTTTGGTTTTATCAGAGTCTTTTAAGCAAGGTAAATTGCCAGCATCATTTAATGAGGCTCGTATCACCCTTATAGCGAAGAGGGATAAAGACCCAACAGAGTGCTCTTCATATAGACCAATCTCTCTTCTTAATGTGGATGTTAAAATCCTTGCTAAAGTCTTAGCTCGTAGATTAGAGAATGTTCTACCCTCAATTATATCTGAGGACCAAACCTGATTCCTGAGTGTGTCCTCTCATTGGATGCTGAAAAAGCCTTCAGCCGTGTGGAATGGGAGAATTTATTTAAGGTCTAAGAAAAATTACATTTTGGACCAAGTTTTATTACTTGGGTCAGGTTATTATTTTCAAGCCCTATCACTTCTGTCTTGACAAATTCTCAGCAATCATTCAGCCCTCAGCAGGGAACTCGTCAAAGATGTCCTCTGAGTCCATTGCGCTTTAACCTTGCTATTGAGCCATTAGCAATTGCATTTCGAAGTTGCAGGGACATATGGAGGCAGGGAGAAGAACATAAAGTCTCCCTTTATGCAGATGATCTTTTACTTTTCATATCAGATCCAGTCACCGCCCTGCTACCATTGCTGCCACTGCTTAGTAAATTCGGCCATTTTTCGGGATATAAACTGAACTTGCACAAAAGCAAGCTTTTTCTGATAAACAGTGAAGCATTAACAACAGAAATGTACAACCTCCCTTTCAAGATAGTGAAAAATCAGTTTACCTTGGTATCACAATTACAAGGAAACATAAGCACCTTAAGCATGCATTAGATTCAATTACATCATCTTACCTTTGGAAAGGTAATCATCCTTGATTGAACAAGTCCCTACTTAAAGATCTAAACCAGATGGCTTGGCTCTACCCAATTTTCGTTTATACTACTGGGCAGCGAACATTCGTTCTCTCACCTTTTGGGCATATTTTCATAACCAACCTAATCGGCCTGCCTGGTGGAAATGGAGATAAAATCTATCAAAAACCTCTCTGTCTCAGCACTTCTTGGATCTGCACTCCCCATCTCCTCATTTAAGTTAATCAATAGCTTCTACCAAGATGTCGATCCCTGCTGTGATGAGTGTAAAAGTGGAGAGGCGTCTCTCATTCATATGTATTGGACATGCCCTAATTTTGAAAAGTTTTGGAGGGATGTCTTTCAAACCCTGTCTCACGTACTGAATTGCAGTCTTGAACCAGACCTCCTGGTTGCTCTTTTTGGCTTTATTGGAGAGGATGATAAGCATCTAACCCCAGCTAAACGTCGATTATTGTCCTTCGCATCTCTCCTGGCCAGGCGTTCACTGTTATTTAAGTGGAAGGATGCCACCTCAACCGTACATGCCCAGTGGCTCAGAGATATTATGTTATCTTTGTCCCTGGAGAAGATTCACTATTCAATCAGTAATTCTGGCTTGAAATTTCATCAGGTGTGGGGGCCCTTCCTTCACTTTTTTCCCCTAAATAAATTTATAGTTTAATCCCCCTTTTTATTTGATTGGTTGTTTATTTTTCCCCCCAGGTGTATGGATTTATTTATTTATTTCTTAATTTTTTGTTTTTGTTCTTTTTTTTTTCCTTTCCCCCCCTCTTTCTTTGCATGCAAAACCCAGACTTCCAGCTCCAGTTGTTTTTTCTTTTCTTTTCTTTCTTTAATTATGTGTGGTGTTTAGCCTGTCTTAGTCATGTAAGGCTGGCTTGGAGGTGGGGTTGGGTGGGGTGGGAGGGTATATGGGTGTCTGTAAGGGGTTTATAAATCCAAATAATACAAGTGTGCCTTAAAACGCACACTACATGTTTACCCTGTATGTTATGTCTCTGTTTGAAAATCCATAAAAATATTGTTGAAAGAACTACTTCAGCAATTTGAGCCACAGTTGCTTGTCTGTTGGATCAGATCACACAGGCCAGCCTTTGCTCCCAACATGCATCAATGAGCCTTGACCGCCCATGACCCTGTCACCGGTTCACCACTGTTCCTTCCTTGGACCACTTTTGATAGATACTGACCACTGCAGACCGGGAACACCCCACAAGAGCTGCAGTTTTGGAGATACTCTGATCCAGTGGTCTAGCCATCACAATTTGGCCCTTGTCAAACTCGCTCAAATCCTTACACTTGCCCATTTTTCCTGCTTCACTTGCTGTCTAGTATATCCCACCCACTAACAGGTGCCATGATGAGGAGATAATCAGTGTTATTCACTTCATCTCTCAGTGCTCATAATGTTATGCCTGATCGGTATATTTACAACTGAGTATGACAGCATGGTAATTCAGAAAAAATAAACGACATGAGAAAAACAGAGCACAGTAAATAGTGCAACCATATCTTGTGCTTATTGAGATATTTAATATGAAGCTCACCTTCAGCCTGAGTTGTTCCACAGAAAGCTGCTGTAGCTCCTCATCTTGTCCCTCCCCTACACATATACTCATATAGGATGTCTGCTCGCCAATCATACTCAGAGTGTCATCTGAAATGACCAAAAAATTACGATTAATGTCATTCCAGCTATGGCAAATGAAGCCATCAATGAAGAACCAGCACTAATCACTCTTGCTATATTTCCTTGATGACAAAATTTTGCAAGCATTTGAACATCCCATTCCAGAGCTGTCCTTTACTGTTAAACTCCACTCTTCTAGGAAGGCTTTCCACTAGATCTTGGAGCATGGCTGTGGGGATTTGTGTTCATTCAGCCACAGATCTCGGGTGTGGAAGGAGTCTTCAGTGTCAGTGCCTTAGAACAGTCACAGATAAAGCTTCTTTAAATTTTCTGAAATTCTTCCGGATGGAGGGATTACGTTCTCAGTAATATAACACTTGCTTTTCTCAATTATCCTGCACTGGCTCATTCCGCTCAACAGCTTTCTCAGTTGCAACGATGAGCACTGACTAATGCAGTACACATAAAAGTGCAGCCGACATACTACTGGATGTGTTTCTAGACATACCCATGTCATTAGCCTGTCCTACTCCTCCTCCTCTGCTCTGGATCTGACCAAGTCGGGCTTGTAGTGATGTGTTCCAGCGCTGAGCTTCTTCTAGAGCATCTCGCATATTCTCCAGCTCTGCAGGGTCCACACCTTAACATATACACACACATTTTAGTACACACACTTTCATATTCTGAAGGTAGCTATGTACTTGGTATGAGTCAGAAATATTATAACTCCTGACACACATGTTTTTGAGTCAGTATTAATGGTGCATTTCATAATATGTGAAGTGTTTCTATAATGACACCTTAAAATTAAATTAGCTCCACCCGTAGATTCAGCTGAGAGCGTGGGTTAGTTTGGGGAAACAAAAGGATTGTTAAGGTTTACCTGCATTTGCAGTTTGCCATGCAGTGAGCCTTAGCAAACATATAGTATGTTTGTTAATCGTTTAGAAATGGACAAGAGGTCACACACAATGCCAGATTACAACAAAGAATTTAGGATTAAATGGCTGGATTATTTATCTTTTTTTTTTTTTAAAATATAAGGTATCAGAACATCTCTATTCAGACTCCTTTCTCTCTTGACCCTTTTCCTTCTCTAAATTTTCCTTCTTTCTGTCTGATACATGATGCAAATTGAAATTAGGTCATATGGGTACAAGAGGATTATGGTTTCTTGCTGTTATACATTTTATATCTGCAAATGGCTCATTTTTGAAACTCATTTATATTTATAAAGTGTTATATTTAGAACTCATGTTGAAATCTAAATGCACTGCATAGAACCTTATGATAGCAATTTAAAACTGATCACTCTCTGAATATATAAATGTAAGAGTTGCTGGTCAAGGAAAGCAGATAGAAACTGTTTGTATGAGACAGCACACAGCCTGTACATTATCATCAGGACTGTGAGTATGGGTAAGCATGTTGGGTGTTAACATGGCAGACACAGAGACACAAAAAGCACATTTTATTTAACTGCTGATTTATGTTCAGAGAAGAAATGAAAAGATGAACAGATGAAAGAGGTGGTTAAACAGATGGATAAATAGAGACAGGTATAAACTCAACTATAGGGACCCAAACAATGGCAGGCTAATAAAAAGTGTTATCATGGACACAGAGCATAAGCACAATGACAGACAGAAATACTGATACAGAAAAGAAACAGCAAATAAACAAACAGAAAAAAGAGGATTAAAGCCAATTGGAAGAGGATGAAATGCAAACATTAAACACAAACCCAGGATGTGCAGGAAGCAAGAGATATTAAAAAGTTTTAATTGCATAGCTGAAAAATCAATACTGATGAATAGCTTGAACACATGTAATAAAACAAACATACTTTTTAGTTTCTCCTACTTTCTAAAACACTATGTAATAAACACACAGTTTATACATTGTAGATTCATATTGTCTGAATATATGCAAATTAGTGGCACAATAGACACAGCTGTATCGATCCAAGTAAGTCCTCTATCAAGACCATATCGCATCAGACCACTAATAACATTTAACTTAAATTTTACTTTTAACTTAAATATAACTAATTTAGAAAAAAAATCTTGTCTACAACTGAGCAACTGAGGTCTGGGAGCCTGTAAATTTTAACTGTCTTTTGATAAGCCTGTGACAACTGTAACCTCAGCTTCCTGTTTTTGCCTGACATGAGCAGAACAAATTGTGGTCATTTGCTGCTGAAGCCCATTCACGTTGCGGTTCGATGTACTGTGCATTCTGAGTGCATGCTCACCATGGTTGCAAAGAGTTGTTAAATAGAGAGAGGAGCATAGTGTTCTTGTTAGCTCAAACTAATCTGGCCATTCCTTACTTACCTCTCTCATCAAGATGTCTGCCTGTAGAACTAGAGTTCAATGGATATTCTTTGTTTTTCACAGCAGTAAACCCTAGACTGTTGTGTATGAACATTTCAGATCAGCAGTATCAGAAGTATCAATCCAACTTTTCTGGCACAAACATTAACTCAATTACTATACTCCTAAATACATGTTATGTAAGATAAATGTTTAAATAGCTGAAAAAGGAAGAAAACTAAAGGAACAAAACCAGTTCTGGTTCATGGGCTTCTCTTATTCTTCCAAAAAAAAAAAACATTTTCTATATACAGGAACTGCACAAATCACTGTAACGCAAATGCATCACTGGCACTCTCCCTTGGACTGTCCTAACATTCTGAATGGTCCTCAGAGGTGTCTAGTGTCAAGATGCGCTCTGTAATTGGCTGTCTTTGGACATTCTGTACTGCACCTTCTCTCTGATTAACTCTCTGGATCTCTCGGCACAGCTTCTCTCGGAGCTCATTGTTGTTACGCACGCCATCTTCCAACTGCTGCCTGAGGAGTGTCACGGCAGTCAGCTCCAGTTGTAGTGCCTGCAGCCGCTGAGCACTAGAGAAAAAGCACACACAGCCATGCACAGTGTTATGTAAGGTCCCTAAGAGCATATAAACAATATGAGACATAGATAAAATGATATCTTAATCACAAAGGAACATGTAATTTTTTTAATTTTGACAATTATAGTCAGGTCAGATAGATTAAAGCATAGCTGCGTTTACTAATTAGGGGATTAGTCAGTAGGAGGTAGAGTGGTGCAGCAGGTTCAGCTTCAGTTTCCTTACTTGCGCATGAGCTAAAAGTCGTGTCTACGTGGAGTTGTGTGTTCTTCCAGTGTCTTTGTGTTGCCTCTGGGTTCTACAATTTCTTCCCCCACCTCTAAATACATGTCTGCAGTCATATATATGGCTACACTAAATTGTCTGTAGGTATGAATGAGTGTGCAAAAATATGTGTATGAACCCACCATGACCCTGGCCAAGATAAAGCAGTTAAATGAATTTTCTGTAATTGATTTTCAGCATTAAAAAACACAGAGGAGAGAGATAAGGTTAATACAAGTATGCACTGTGTGCTCTGTATCAGCAGGGTTGATTCACCTGTCTTGCTCTTTGACTGCATGAACAAGCTTGGTGTAGAGCTGCTGCTCTTCCCTGAGGATGTGGTTTAGCTCTGCTTGCTCTGAGTACAGGTCACCCAGAGAAGACATCTCCTGCTGCAATTAAAGGCCAACGGTTTATATGCAAAGTTCTATGCAAGTGACTGTGACGCTACATTTTTTTGCTCCATGTTTGTGTATGTACCTGCTGATGTCTATCTCCCCCGATGATGGTTCTCTCTCTTTGTGGAAGAGAGCGGAAACTGAGCTCTTCTGCATAATGTGAGTGGTGATCATGGACTGTAGCTGACTGCCTCATCCCCATCTGAGCCAAACGGTGCTGCAGATCCTATAGAGGATCAAATATCGGTAATGAAACAATAACTCACAAAAAACTAGATGCCCATCTTGACAGGCGTTAACTCTGACATTCACTTTATGCTGTCAGTACACTAGTGTATAATAATGCGTCAAGACTATATTTCTCTCCCCAAAAAAAGTCTTGTGCATCTTTAATGAGCATAAGATCATTTGGTGGGAATGTGAGCATTTTTGCATACACAAAACATGATGTAAAATAGGCCTCATACTCACTGTAATAATTTCATCTTTAGTACTGATAGTTGATTTGAGAGACTCGATATTGGCTGTTTGGCCCTCAAGTCGGCCTTCCAGCTCTGACACAGTGGACTGAAGCTCAGCAAGAGACATCTACAGCCCACACAAACATATAAATAATTAACATATTTTGTCAAAATGGGGTTATAATCTGTACTATATGCTTAATATTTTTCTCTCTCTCTCACACACACACACCTTGAGCTGATTTTCTCTCTTCAGTGCATTGTTGAGAGCATCTGTTTTCTGGGCAAGCTCTTTCTTCAGTATTACAGCAGGTTTCTTATTGACTGTAAGAGATGTCTCAATGTTCTCCTCACTGTACCGCTGAGACAGTTCAGCTACAAAGACAAACTACAATTAGAATTCCCAACAGAATCTTTACATTACCAGGTTTTCTTTTGGTTATATATTTAATTGATACATTAAGAAAATTGACACTACTACAGGAGGTCTTCCCATTTTGCATCACCTCCTATCACTGTAAATTGTCAAGTCACTAAAAAGGGCTGCTTTACTGCAAGCACTGGATAACACAAAAAATATGCTATTCAACAGAAAAAAACCGAAAGAAAGAAATGAAATATGCCATTATAATCAACACACACATACACACACAACCTTACCCTCCTTCTCTTCCAATCTCTGTTGCAGCACATTAATGGTATGTCTGAGCTCTACCACCTGAGGGGGCAGAGCCTCTCCTGCCTTTGTCTCACTCTCACAGTGGTCTCTCTCCTGAGCACGGTCCAACAGCTTCTGTACACACAGACACAATTTGTTATGGTGGAAATGCACCACAGAAGATCTCATGATGATCACTTTGCTGCACTTTTCAGTGCTTATAAATGCCATTTTGATTTTAACAGACATGACGTTAAAATAATTTGAACAGAGACAAACAGGGGTTTAACAGGGGTTTCTCCACAGTTATTTTATTTTGCTAGGCATGCATTAGGAAACCTAATAGGTAAATCTAATGGCTTATGTTGGTTCTCTTCATTCATTCACTCCGAACTATTCTCGGGTCACGGTGAGCCTGTGCCTATCTCAGGCGTCATTGGGCATCAAGGCAGGATACACCCTGGACGGAGTGCCAACCCATCGCAGGGCACACACACTCTCATTCACTCACGCACTACGGACAATTTAGAGATGCCAATCAACCTACCATGCATGTCTTTGGACTGGGGGAGGAAACCGGAGTACCCGGAGAAAACCCCTGAGGCACGGGGAGAACATGCAAACTCCACACACACATGGCGGAGGCGGGAATCGAACCCCCAACCCTGGAGGTGTGAGGCAAACGTGCTCCCCTGTTGGTTCTCTTATTCCACACAATGTCAATGGAAAGGTTAACTGTCTTTGGCAAGTCCTAATTCCAATCCCTGTATTTTAAGCACAAATTAAAAGCAAGCTCACATTGATGAGCACATCCTTCTCATTCAGTGCAGCACTGAGGTTCTGAGCGTTGCTAAGTTGCAGCTGGGTGTCTGTGAGCTGTCTTCGCAGATCCTGCAACTCTGCTGCCCGTTCAGAGAGAGCCTGTGTATGTCGCTCCGCACTCTCCTACACACAAACAGTGATGCAGAAATAAATGTCAAATTGTATTTTTTTTTTTAAACTGTTGAAGTATAAGTGGAATAAAACACTTTGCGGCATGCAGCTATAATTAGCATATGGTAACAGCTCTCTGCTTTGTGTCAGGGTGTATCACACCTACTCATTGTTGATTATTTTCTACAAAAGTATAGAAACACTTTATTTCTTACTCAGTCTGCAAAGAAAGTATTATAACTCTAACAGTATACCTTGAGTAGCTGGTCTTTGCTACTGATTGTGGCAAGAAGGCTCTCAACAGCTGTCTGGTTTTCACACACCAGCCTTTCTCTGTGCTTAACTGCCTCAGCTAACATAGACTCTGTGACCTTTAACCTCTGACTCATCTGCTCTGCAAGATCACGTCCATGAGACTCTGAATGACTAAGAGCTGTACTAGCCATGTCCTAAAGGAGAAAGGAGGAAAGAGGAAGGAATGAGAGAGGGTGAGTACAGAACACATTTCAATCAGCGAGCTACAGTGATGCAGTAAATCCAATAAGATTTAGATTGTTTGTGTGTGTTGTTACCTCCATGTCTTTAGCTTTGAGCTGCAGTGTGTGTTGTAGCTGCTGGATGATGGAATCCTTCTCTCTCAGAGCTCTTTGCAGGTTCTCTTCACTCTCCTGTTTGGAGCGCTGCAGGTTTTTCAACGAGTTCAGCAGCTGCTGCAATTCCATGTCTTTCTCCTTCAATAATGCATCGAAGCTCTGAACACATACACACAGAAACACACACAAAGATTAATTGTAATACAGGTGAAATTTATTTAGGGCAAAATACACAGACAAATATTTTAGGCTAGTTTCAGGTCTTTCTGTGTTTTGTTCATTTTGTCTAATGCTTCTCTTTTGTTATGTGCTGCTTCAATAATTTCATTAATAAAATTTACATTTTTGTCATTTTATAATGCTGAGCACTTACATTAACAGTTTCCTCATTGTGTGTAAGCAGGTTATTAAGGTGCTCTAAATCTCTTTCCTTTTCTCTCATGCTCAGCTGCAGCAGATGAATTTCATTCTCTTTCTCCTCTACTGCCACAAACTTTTCATCCAGGGCTTTCTGTTCACATGCATAAACACAAAAACTTTGTGAGTAATTACTTAATGTAAGCATAGAGGCTATTAATAATATATCATCACTATACACCAGTGTTCATTTATAAGAAAGAGATGGAGGAAATGATAACAGCACCTCCAGAGCCTTCTCCTTTTCCCTCAGCTTCTCTCTGAGCTTGGCCAGCATTACATCACTTCCTGTTGAAGCTCGATCCTGCTCCAGGTCCTGCACTATGCTGATGTAGTCCTGAGAGAGAGAGAGAGAGAGAGAGAGAGAGAGAGAGAGAGAGAGAGAGAGAGAAAGAGAGAGAGAAAGAGAGAGAGAAATACTGCTTAGTTATTTATTCTCACATATGAAAAAACATGATAATGTTCATGACAACCAAACATCTCTACCTTGGCCTCATGAGTCCAAAGTACACTATATCACCAAAAGTTTTGGGACACCCCTCCGAATCATTGACTTCAGGTGTTGTTTTTCTGGGGTTGGGCTCGGCCCCTTAGTTCCAGTGAAAGAAACTCTTAATGTTTCAGCACACCAAGACATTTTGGACAATTTCATGCTCCCAACTTTGTGGGAACAGTTTGGGGATGACCCCTTCCTGTTCCAACATGACTGCACACCAGTGCACAAAGCAAGGTCCATAAAGACATGGATGAGTGAGTTTGGTGTGGAGGAACCTGACTAGCCTGCACAGAGTCCTGACCTCAACCCGATAGAACACCTTCAGGATGAATTAGAGCGCAGCCTGTGAGCCAGACCTTCTCGTCCAACATCATTGCCTGACGTCACAAATGCGCTTCTAGAGGAATGGTCAAAAATTCCCATAAACACACTCCTAAACCTTGTGGAACGATGAATTGAATGCATGTAAAGGCAGAGGTCCCAAAACTTTTGGCAATATAGTGTCGACTGTTCCAAAACTATTGTGGTTTGTTCAAGTGCAAATATGCAGACCTAGGTTAAGCTGTCAAATATTTTTTTTACAGACAACAAGGTTTTTGCCCTGTTTTTTTAGCCACCCATCCATGAAAGCCATACCTGGCTTGACTTGGCCAGTCTTACAGAGGGCTTTAGGTCACTAGATGTTACTCTTGGGTTTTTCTTTGAGCAATAAAAAAGCCTCACTCCTGGGAAGACTGCCAGTTGTATTGAAGGCAATTGAATAACAATATAAAGAATTTTAAATAGTTTGGAGATGGCCTTATGACCTGTCCTAAGTGGATGAGCAGAAATAACTGAGTGCTCCAGGATATTTATAGACGTACTCACACTTCATGATTAACTAATCTTGTGCATTTCGTTAGTAATACACACAAACACACCCATAAACACACACACACACTTACCTGTAGCTGTTGTTCTTTCTTTGTAAGGCTAGTTGTTAAATGTTGTATCGTGCTCTGCATTTTATGTTCTGTTGTGCGGGTTTGCTCTTGCTGCACTCGACTTTGCTGCTCTAGAAGGTTCTCCCGCTCTGCCAGCTCTCCACTCAGCTTTTTCAGCTGATTTTGCAGGTCCTAGTTCACAAAACACACGCATGCACACACAGACAACTTCAATCAGAACATGGCTTAAAGTAACTAAGTAGGTTTAAGACTGTAGATTTAACATTGTTCATCATCCCATCTAAATTTATTTCATATAAATTATGCTATATATTTTTCTTTAGACTCAGTATAATTACAATAATCATATGATCATACTGACCAGGCATAAATTCTATCTCAATGGGTGTGTAGAAATAAATGTGTACTAACATTAATGGTCTTGTCTCCCTTTCTTTTATGCTGCTGTAGCAGCTCCAGTTCATTCTCCAGCTGCAGTTTGTCTTGTTGCAGTAGCTCCAGCTGCGCATCTTTGCTGCTGAGTGCACGCTGTAGCCTCTGAAGCTCCAGCAATGATGAATGGCACTCCGCCTGTAGACGGGACAGCTCAGTATGCTGCGACTGTAACAGGGCCTGCTGTTCCTCACCACCCTAAAACATAGAAACACAAACAATACATGCAGTTTCTGGTTTCTCCATAACATGACAAGCTACATTTTTATGGTCATTGAACTATTTTCCACCCCCATAGTTTATTTAATAATAGTTTGTTAGTATTGACAAACTGCTGTGTTATATGAGAAAGAAAACACTTCAGGACATGTGGTTATTGGAAAATCAAGCAAGGTATCTGAAATGAAATAGACATCAACTGTTTCAGAGGGAAAAGACCACAATTGTACTTACCTGGTATTTCTGTAGCTGAGCTTTGTGAAGAGCTTCCCTGGCCTTGGTTAAGGCTTGTTCTTTCTCCTCTAGATTCCCATACAACTCATCCACCTATAAGACAAAAAGTATTAGAAACAATGTCATAGATGGTTTTAATACTTTTCACTTCTCTTCTGGTATGCAGGACAGGATTGTGACCTGTCGTTCTTTCTCTTTAAGTAGGATGCTCAGGCCCTGGATGGTCTTGTCTCGTTTCAGGGCATTTTTCTTTTCTGCAGCCAGCTCACCCTCCCTCTCCTCTAGCTGTACAGAAAGGGTCTGAGGGATAAAAAGGAAGGAAAACAGTATGAGACAGAAATAGTAAACACCATTAAGAACTACTCAGATTTAAAAAGCAACTCCAACAAATTTCCTAAAGTTAGGGTTTCGACAGCTGGTACACTCACATTCACAGTGGAAGGCTTAACCTATCTCATCAACTTATTATACTATATATAGAGCTTTCATGAAAGAGTGGCAAAGAAGAGCCCCTGCTCTCTAAAAAGTAAATGTCAGCTTGATTTAGATCTGCACAATAGCATGTGAACAAACCAAAAGTTTTACAACAATATCCTATGGACCGATGAGGCCAAGGTGGCGATGGCATAATTGAGTATGTGCATGTGTGTACCTTGTTCTCTCTGTCCGTCTCCTCCAGTCTCTGTTTTAGTGTTTGACTGCTGCTCTTGGTGGAGTTAAGCTCTTCAGTCAAATGTCTGGTTCTCTGCTGTAGCATGTTCAGCTCATCCTGCTTCACCATAGACACCTACAACACACAAACAAATGATCACAATATTACGGGTCTCTCATAGAATTCATTGAATTAAACACATTACATAGTCTATGTACCACATCACATTTATTTGTTAAATCCATGATGCCTTTTTATTATTGATGATTCTACCTACAGAAATCTGGATTCATGTTAAATTCATTTATTCATTCATTGTCTACCGCTTATCCGATCTACTCTCGGGTCACGGGGAGCCTGTGCCTATCTCAGGCGTCATTGGGCATCAAGGCAGGATACACCCTGGACGGAGTGCCAACCCATTGCAGGGCACACACACACTCTCATTCACTCACGCAATAACACACTACGTACAATTCAGAGATGCCAATCAACCTACAATACATGTCTTTGGACCGGGGGAGGAAACCGGAGTACCTGGAGGAAACCCCCGAAGTGTGGGGAGAGCATGCAAACTCCACACACATGTGGCGGAGGCAGGAATCGAACCCCCAACCCTGGAGGTGTGAGGCAAACGTGCTAACCACCAAGCTACCGTGCCCCTTCATGTTAAATTATAGCTATGAAATCATTTTTTATTGTCTTAGCTAACTTTATTAAAAATGCAGCGGACATTATTTACACTTCTTACTTTGGTTTTTAAGTCTTGAGATTTAGATTAAATCCATTTAAAACAAACTAACAAAAGTCACTAAGGCTATCTATATCTATGTCACTGAATGATACAGAACAGACAGCAACATTATAAATAGGAAGCCATTGATACATGTAACACAAACACAAAACATACACAAAATGTTTAAAGTGTACCTGTGGTGTAAGAGCTAGGTATTCATCTTTAAACACCTCCTCCAGCTCTCTCACAGTTTGCTCTGCCCTTGCCAGTCTGGCTTTACCCATGTTGTCATGTTCAAACACACCATTTGGTTGCAATTTGATCGGGATCCTAGTGCCCACAGTCCAGTGCAGTGGGCGGGGCCTAATGCTCCGCAGCAACGTCAATATATCACCCAACGACCGTAACGAACTTCTGATCGTATGTGTCTGCCTGAGACGTGGACGTGTAGCAATAGCCTGAGTATGGCTGACAGAAACTGTGCATGATGTTAAAGCAGACTTCCTGTGGATGAGATCTGAATACTCATGCCTTGGATTAGGAACACCAGTTCCCACAATGCTGTCAGCTTTAAACGTAGAAAACCTAGAATTCTGAGCTAAACGGCTCCGCCCAAAACCTAGTGATACACTGCGCCTCAACAGGATCTGATTCATTCGCTGATGTTGACCTCCGTGCTCCTTTGAATTGTTGATCTTTGATCTAGGATGTGTAGTCCCTGTAGTCCTTCCAGTAAGGCATCGCTCCAATTTATTCTGCTGGTGTTTTGGCTTCTCAAGGTGCTTAGCCTCATTTTGCCACTGTTTCAACGCACTTTTCTTATGCGTTTCCTTTTGTAGCTGTACAACGCCATGACCACGTGCTGACAGGTGCTGGTTTGTTGTTGTTTTATGCTTTTCACACCAATCTTGTTCTTGGGAGTTATTTCGCCAGTATTTTTGTGTTATGAGCACAGTCAGTCTAGATCTCTCACGCTGCAGCAGTTGAAACTGTGCATTGTGTGTTTTCTGCAGGTCTTCAATGGCGACATCGGACCGCACCATACACTCCAACAGGTCCATGCACTTCCCACAAAGGAGTTCACTGCTCCCGTCTTGATGAAGATTGCACCCCAAAACGCGGGCCAGAACGACGGCAGGCCGTAATTGTCCACATTTACTAAATAACCTCCCACACTGTGCACCGAGCACACCTCCACCGCATACACGACACGGTTCCCACATGACAACACAGACAATAGGAGACAAATCACTCCAACAAAGCAAACCAGACGGTGTAGTCTAAACTACTTCACGCAGCTCAAATGTGAATTGCAGAATATATAATAGGATCATCCGTGTTTAATTTCTCTTGCTGTTTTGCTCTTTCGCGGTTTAACCTCTGCTATCTGTTCAGTTCTGAGCTAAATGAAGCATACTAAAGCTGCCACTGCACAGTGGAATAAATCCTCTAATCCAAACACCCCCCCCCCCACACACACAGAAACAAAATCCAATCAGGACACAGCTAACGACACACTCATGGGTGAACACGCACACACAGACACACTCAAATCCAGTCTCTGCCACCTAACCCAAGTGTCCAGAGGAGGGGAGCTTTGTTTTGAACACAAACATACACAATCCATACTCCCAGCTGTAGTGAGGCAAATCGAAACATGTGGACCAAATGATCCACTGTGGCGACCCAAACAGGGAACAGCCAAAAGAGCGATATCAACGGTGCAACATGGTGGTGGCAGCATCAAGCCTTATAGAAAGCATCAGTAGCTACAAGTTACAAATCGATTTTAGCGCAAAACATTCCAGTCTTGCTGAAGATTTAACGGAATTCAACAAGGTTTCAACATGACAATGATCCAAAGCATACTTAACCTAGATGGCTTAACCTAGAGATGATCATTGTTTTTGAAAGACCTAGACCTAACCTAAAACTAAAAATCTGTGAAGTTACCTTAAGAAGGCTGTGCACAGGAGATGCCCTTTCAACACGATGGATCGAGAATGTGATTGCAAGAAACATGTGCTAAACTAGTAGATTTACTCAAAAACACTGACTGATGAAATAAAATCTAAACAAAATATTTGTTTAGGGGTATGCAAAACTTATGAAACTAGATTATGGTAAGTTTTTTTTTTCCTAAAACATTTTGGATTCCTCACTTAATTTGTATACTTTGTATAGTTACAGTGAGTGTAGGAAAAGTTCTGATATGATTTATCTTGGTTTATCATGAAAACCTTTCATTTTAACAGGGGTGTGTAAACTTTTTTAATACTCATTGCAAATCAAATGTAGCTGAGAGGGTTGTATTTTTTTTATAGCATCCTCATAAGAAATTCATTTCCCATTTAAAGTGACTGCGTACACAACATTTCTCCCACCTTGTTTTCCTTCGCTGCTTTATCTCTCTCCTGCACCAAGTCTTCTTTTAGAGCCTGCAGGAGAAAAGAGCAAAACATTACCACAGTGTTTGTGTTAGTGTGTGTGCGCGCACAGGTGTATGAGACTACCTTCTTTTTTATATCTCAGCATTGTATATAAAATAAATGCATATTAGGGTGTAAATACAAATAAAGCCATCAGTGACAAATAACTGACCTGTACTTCTGCATCCTTTTGGCCAATCAGAGTTTTAAGCTGGACCATCTGCTCTGCGATTGGTTCCTGGTCCTTCTCCCGAAGTTCTCCAATCAGAGCATCCTGTTTTTTGATGGATTCCTGAAGGTGCTCAATCACGCTACAGAAAATGGAAGTAGCGTGGTTTTAAATATATTGTTGCTACAAAAATTTGAGCAACACCATAACAACAATACATTCAGCAAACCCCATTTAATTTAATTTTGCTTCTTAAAAGACTTTATCTTGAGACACTGTTAATATGAAAAAAAATCTTCATTTTAGAGCTTGTAATATAAAAGAATAGCAAAACACTGAAGTGTTGCACAAGCTTTGTTAGCAACATTAGTAGACTTGAAAGCAGGTTAAAGCAGTAATTGCGTTGTTTGCAAGATGCTGGTCTCCCACTAATTTTTCATGAGACACAGCAAAATGCACAGAGCAGCAACCCAGAGAAACCAGCTCAACCATATCCACAATGTGTTTTAGCTGTTCTCAGACAGTTGTTAAAGCACCACTATGTAGCACCACTAATTTATTTTTTTTCTCCCACTACACACCCTTTCTACACACCCTGCAGAAACCCTAACCAATAATCGTTTTCTTATTATAATCTACCTACTGAACCTGCACTACACATCGATCAGCAATAACATTGTGACCACTGAGAGGAAGTGAATAACACTGATTATCTCATCATGGCACCTGTTAGTGGGTGGGATATATTAGGCAGCAAGTGAACATTTTGTCCTCAAAGTCGATGTGTAAGAAGCAGGAAAAATGGGCAAGCGTAAGGATTTCAGCGAGTTTGACAAGGGCCAAAATTGCGGCTCTTGTGGGGTGTTCCCGATCTGCAGTGGTCAGTATCTATCAAAAGTGGTCCAAGGAAGGAAAAGTGGTGAACCGGCAACAGGGTCATGGGCGGCCAAGGCTCATTGATGCACGTGGTGAGCGAAGGCTGGATCAACTCGCTCTACTTTTCTCTGAGAATGTTCTCTATACCTAATCGCACTGAACTTTAACTATCATTAGTTTTGAAAACATACAGCCTACCTACCCTTATGCCTTTTGTGTTAGTTAAGTCGCTACGTGTAAAACCCATAGACGTGGGTTTGTGATTTTGCTCACCGGTCTTTCTCTTGCAGAGCCTGCTGGAGTTTGTAGTCCGGCCCTCGGGCAGAGCCAGCATCGTGCAATTGTCCTGGTTGACAGACAGCTTCAAGTTCTTTCTCCAAACCCAGACTCCTCAGCTTCTCTTGCTCAGCAATGGAAGCCATCTTCTCCACTTCCTCCTCTGCACAGCGTAGAGACTAGAAAGAACAAAAGAGAGTAGGTATCTTTAATTGGTTTACATCCCAGTAGTAAACTTTGAACACTGTCGCCATGTATTTTTTTAAAAATATTATATTATGAAGAAAGACAGGAAAATATTAATATTTCTCCTTATGTGGGTGTGTGTGTATATACCTCCTCCAGATCTCTGATTCTGGCATTGAATGCTTCTCTGAGTGCATCCATCTCTCTCTGAGAGCGCTCTCTCTGGCCTTCCCCCGAATCTCTGTTCGATAAACTCTCTAGCGCTTTCCTGCACACCGACACACACTGATTATTAAAAACAGATGTGTATCTATATCTTACGTGTATTCATATCAATTCAACAGCTGTAAATGACATTGATATAATACAGCATTGTTATTCATTTCCTTTACAGACAGCTGCTTTGATTGACAGGACTAGGGAGCGGGACTTACGATGCAGACACAAGCAGCTCCTGTTTCTCAGCAAGGTCTCTCTTCATAGATTCCACCTCCACCTTTAATTCAATGTTCTACACACAGACAAACACAAGAACCAAGGCACACACACAGTCAAACCCACAGACACACAAGGATTATTAAAGCATTAATTATTTACTTGGTCGTGGTCTGATAGACAGAACAATGACTATTGTTGCTTGTGCATGTGTGCGCCAGTGTGTGCTAGTCACCGTTTTGTAAATTTCTTCGGTAGAATCGTCACATTTTTGCTGCACACGCTCCTCCAGGAAGTAGATCCTTAGCTTCAGGTTAAAGTTCTCTTTTTTCAGAGCTGTAATTTGCTACAAGACAAAACAACATGTTCTGTCATACAGGCACAATAATTTATTTTCTTTAATGTATTTCATATTATTCCTCATCAACATCAATTCATTTTCTTGGTTCATGTTTGGTCTTTTCCAGGACGAACCACACAAGAATTAACATGACTAATGAGGGTATAATTAGACTACACAGAAAAAAGGGGATGATGCGACAGTCTACCAGCCCCTGTGTGTGTGGAGTGGATGGGGGTAGTAGTCTGCACAACGTTATACCAACATCTGGGTCAAAGGGGGTAGAGAAACAAAAAAAAGAAAAGGAGAGGGGATTAGAAACAAAATACTACAACTAAATCAGAGAGATTAATAAAAAATAAATAAAGAAAAAGGTGGCACAAGGAAAATGTTCTAAATGAAAAGAAAAGAAAAGTAAATGTTCAGTGACGTGTGCATTTATACTTTCAATATTCAACAAGCTTTGTAAACCAGACTTTTACAAATATAATGGAGAGACAGCTCTGATCTAATCACATCAGACTTCACAGTAAAAAAAAAGCTCCTTTCTCCCGGCTTTCCACCCCATTTCTCTTTCAACAGTACCTTAAATGGACAAGCACAGTCCCTCATACTCTTTACAAGAAACTAGGCTGCTCGGTTCTGTCATTAATCCAGGGAAATAAAGTAACATTCTGGAAACCTCTAGCTTTCATGGGTCTTCATGAAAGTAAGCTAAAAGAGAGTAAATACTAGTATTGCTAACATACTTTAGTAGTTAATGTCAAACTCTTCAAGATCAGAATGTTGTGGCTATATAGCTCATTGCAAACAGTGCTGTGGAGTATTTTTGCCCAGCATCTTCCATGTCTGTATACCCAGAGGTCCTTGTACACCACTTTGTCTTAGTTGCTGAGTTAAACTGAACATGTGTACTGATGGTATTGTTGAACAGTTTGTTTCTAGTTAAAGGGCAGCAATTTACAAGCTTTAGTCAAACCTGTAGCAGTCATTAAAATGCCAATTTCATCAGCCTGCAGAAGTCAAATTTGTGTTAGATTAAAGTTGCAGCTGCAAGGCGCCAAATACAAAATCTCTCTCTCAATAGAAAAACACCGACTTAGCAATTATACTCAGCATTTTTGATCACTCTGAAAGATTTACAGTTCTAAAGCATGACAAAATTTCATTCATCACAAAACTATGTGAGAAAAAGTAGTTCACTGTGCCTGGGAACTACCATCACCGTTATATTTGGTTGTTTTCCGTCCTGTAACTGTCCTAAATTAACCTAGATGAGGACTGCTAATTAGCTGATGGGTTGACTGAGGTGAGTGGACAATAAGGCAGGTCCATGTTTGAAAATGTAGCTCTGCCATCACAAAAAGTACAAAAAAAAAAGTCAATCATTATGAATAAAAGGAAAGCAATTGTGTTAACATATGACTTTACTTATGTTAGATACAGTAACATTAAAATTAGTGGTGTAAGTACTGCTTACATTCTCGTAGTCCTTCATTGTCATGGCTTTGGTCGGTGACATCTTCTGCCCAGGGAACATGGGAGCTGAAGAACAGAGAACACAGAGTACTGGATGATGAAAGAGAGGTCATACATATCTACACTACTAATTTATGTCCACTTTCCACACAGCACATTCGCTCCCACACCACTGGATCACATGGAAATAACAGTGTGTGTATTCTGGTGTGTTACCGGTCATGTTGTCCATGCTGATGTCTGCGCTGTTCAGAGATTCCGGCAGTCTGGATATACTGCAGCTGCAGAAAAAAGCGCACAACATCAGGGGGAGTTTAAGACACACACATAAATACCCACACACATACACACACCAGCTCTGAAAAAACAAAACAAACAAACAAACAAACAAAAAACAAAAACAAAGACTCACTCATCAAATCAAATACACAATGAACCATTCAATTCTGCAGTTCCATGAGCCTTTTAGAATTTGCAATGACTACAGGACGCAGATGCGCAAACACACACACACACACACACACACACACACACACACACACACACACACACACACACACAAACCCTTCTAAATGTAGAGGGGCTCTTTCATGGTGCTTTTAATGACTGCTCCATATATGTTAATGTGCGCGCACACACATGGTACTATTCAGTGATGGATGTTATTTATGGAGTGATGCTAAGGCAACACAAGCGAATACGAGTCCACAAACCCCACATTCACCACTTTAGATATTTTTTTTAATATTTCCAGTGCCTAAAATACTAATCTCTAATGTGTTGATTCTTAATCAAGCTCTTATTGCACATTATAAGAATATCATGACTAGACACCTAACTTCCCATAAACAGATTTATGGATTATTAGCTTTGTAACACAGAGGTAGTATAGAAACAGAAGCAGTGATTTAAATCTAAATGATAATCTGATAATAATGATAATAATGATAATCTGCTTCAGTTGCGTAAAAACAAGCTCACTGGAGCCCACTAGAGCCTCTAATTTACATGTCATATGCTTATGGTATGATCCAATTAACCTTACATATACTGCTTCTATGCCTAATTTACATGAAATAATTCATGCAGATTGGGACAATAAAATAATAAAAGAAAAGCATTTAGCATCAGGGGAAGAATAAACAGAAAGGAGAAGGTGAGTTGTCACTGATTTGATACCCAGAAACCGTATCAGGCTGATTCCAGCAAAATAGCCAAATGTGTTTGAATGCCTCTTGGAACACCCACCATGGAATGAATGCCCAACCGAAGGCCCTTAATAACTACACATGAATGTCTATGGTTTTGGAACAGGATGCCCAATGTAGGTAAGACGTCCAGGCATCCATATACTACTGGCCATATAATGTATATCGTTTTCCCCAATTTGTAAGTACTTCTGAAAGAGTGGAAACACAGCGCTTGACATTAAGTGGTTATCCTTTAGACAAGTAAATTTGTCACTCACTTAAAAGTCCAACTAAAAGTTACTTGCCTGGAGAGAAAATCAGGCAAGTTCTAGAGAGAGAGGGAGGGAGAGAGACACAGAGAGTGAGCGTGCGAGAGAGAGAGAGAGAGAGAGAGAGAGAGAGAGAGAGAGAGAGAAAGAAAGAGATAGAGAGAGAGCGACAGAGAGACAGAGAGAGAGAGACAGAGAGAGAGAGACTGAGAAAGAGAGAGAGAGAGAGACTGAGAAAGAGAGAGAGAGAGAGACTGAGAAAGAGAGAGGGAGAGACTGAGAGAGAGAGAGAGAAAGAAAGAGAGTGAGAGATAGAGAGAGAGAGCGAAAGAAAGAAAGAGAGAGACAGAGAGAGAGAGAGAGAGAGAGAGAGAGAGAGAGAGAGAGAGAGAGAGAGAGAGAGAGAAACAGAGAGAGAGAGAGAGGGGACAGAGAGAGAGAGAGGGGGACAGAGAGAGAGAGAGGGGGACTATTCTGATAATTGGGATGCATCTGACAGTGCAAAGCATCAATCCCAGTTTCTCTTCACATCACATCCAGTCAAATCTGTCCCTTCTAGTAAGGATAAAGTTCCTCTCACTTTTATTTTCATAATGTCCCTCTTTTTGAGTGTGATGATTGACCAGGTGCTTGGACAGAATGTGGAGGTTTGAGAAACATTACTCTATAGAAAAAGAAAGCCACATGGTTTGCTGCTGATGCCTGAGGAAAAGTCGAATCCAAAGCTTGTTTCTAAACAGCTGCTTGTTTAAACTTGCACTTTCCTGGTTTCTGCTGCATGTGGTAGCCTACACACTCTGGATCATTTTCACCAGTAAAAGAATGTGAACTTGGTTATAACTGAATGCAGCCCAAGCTAGTTATTATCCGGTCAAGCAAGTAAAATATTTTCACTTGCCTGTCCAAAAAAATTCACATCCCAGACAAACGGATACTCATTAATGGCAAGCCCCAAAACACGGCCAATTTCACAGACCACCTTAAACAAAAACACTGACCAGAATATGAGCAACGTCAGAAGTTGTGTGAGGAGAAAGTGTGAGCAAGTAACAAAGTACACTCCTTCAATTCAAAAGGATATTAACACTTTTGCAGGTTGCACTCATTATGATTGAAAATAGTAAACAGAAATGAACTGACAGAGGTGGTGGCATTTTGCTTAGCCAAAGACATGTTACATATCCAAACTGTTGATCAGCAGGGATTAAGGCTAACAATCCAGAAAATGTACCATACACTGTATTGCCAAAAGTTTTGGGACACCCCTTCAAATCATTAAATTCAGGTGTTGTTTTTCAGGGATTGGGCTCGGCCCCTTAGTTCCAGTGAAAGGAACTCTTAATGCTTCAGCATAACAAGACATTTTGGACAATTTCATGCTCCCAACTTTGTGGGAACAGTTTGGGGATGACCCCTTCCTGTTCCAACATGACTGCACACCAGTGCACAAAGCAAGGTCCATAAAGACATGGATGTGACATGTTTGGTGTGGAGGAATTTGACTGGCCTGCACAGAGTCCTGACTTCAACCCCATAGAACACCTTTGGGATGAATTATCAGGCATCAGTGCCTGACCTCACAAATGTGCTTCTAGAGGAATGGTCAGAAATTCTCTTAAACACACTCCTAAACCTTGTGGAAAGGCTCCCCAGAATAGTTGAACCTGTTATAGCTGCAAAGGGTGGGACAACTCCATATTACATCCATGTGCATGTAAAAAAACTTTTGGCAATATAGTGTAGATACAACATGGCATTATGGAAACATTTTTCAAAAAAGACCCTGCAAACTGTGTACAAAGAGTAACGCTGTAGTGTATTTATTTGCTTAAGTCTTAAGCACTTGCTTAAGAGAGAAAGAGAGACAGAGAGCGTGAAAGAGAGAGAGAGAGCACAAAGGAGAGACAGACAGAGAGATAGAGAGAGAGAGCAAAAGAGAGAGACATAGAGAGAGTGAAAGGGAGAGACACAGAGAGAGAGCAAAAGAGAGAGACACAGAAAGAGACAGAGAGAGAGAGCGAAAGAGAGTGAAAGAGAGAGACAGAGAGAGTGAAAGAGAGAGACAGAGCGAAAGAGTGCGAAACAGCGCGGAAGAGAGACAGAGAGTGAAAGAAAGAGAGACAGAGAGAGAGAGAGAGACAGAGCGTGAGAGCGAAAGAGAGAGAGAGACAGAGAGAGAGACAGACAGACAGAGAGAGAGAGACAGAGAGAGAGAGAGACAGAGAGAGAGAGAGAGACAGAGAGACAGAGAGAGAGAGACAGAGAGAGAGACAGAGACAGAGAGAGAGACAGAGAGAGAGACAGAGAGAGAGAGACAGAGACAGAGAGAGACAAAGAGAGAGACAGAGACAGAGAGAGAGACAGAGAGAGAGAGACAGAGACAGACACAGAGAGAGAGAGAGAGAGAGACAGAGAGAGAGACACACAGAGACACAGAGAGAGAGAGAGAGAGACACACACAGAGACACAGAGAGAGAGAGAGAGAGAGACAGAGACAGAGAGAGACAGACAGACAGAGAGAGAGAGACAGAGAGAGAGAGAGAGAGAGAGAGAGAGAGAGAGAGAGAGAGAGAGAGACTGAGAAAGAGAGAGAGAGAGAGAGAGACTGAGAAAGAGAGAGAGAGAGAGAGGGAAAGA
Source organism: Hemibagrus guttatus (assembly GCA_033459395.1). Lineage (NCBI taxonomy): Eukaryota > Metazoa > Chordata > Actinopteri > Siluriformes > Bagridae > Hemibagrus > Hemibagrus guttatus. The sequence goes on along the minus strand of JAUCMX010000014.1, from coordinate 11,218,474 downwards.
AAGAAAGAGAGAGAGAGAGAGAGAGAGAGAGAGAGAGAGAGAGAGAGAGAGAGAGAAATAGAGAGAGAGAGGGAAAGAAAGAGAGAGAGAGAGAGGGAAAGAAAGAAAGAGAGAGACAGAGAGAGAGACAGAGAGAGAGAGAGAGAGAGAGAGAGAGAGAGAAGAATCCTTTCTGGTCTCTTCCCCGAAGCGACTCTAACACCCTACTTCCTCTTCTCTGAAGAAATACAAGACCGCGTATCCCATCACATAACGGCACCAGATGAGCAAAAACAATCCACGGTGGAGTGCACATGGAACGAATAAAGTAAAAGTTTAACGTAAAAAGCGGAGTTTAAGATGGAAATATAAACAGCTTCAGCACTATCATTTACACACGGCGGTCAGTCACCAGCGAGTGCGCGTTCACAACAACAACAACAACAACAACAACAACAACGGTCACAACTCCGCTATTTACTTATTCATCAGCGCCATAAGGACAGTGGAGGCCAAGATCACTCTCATCTTACTATATGCTCATGTTCTTTCAAGTCATTTAAACCAAAAAGCCGTGATCTCTCATCTTCCACAAAACTTAAGCCCACTCACTCATCGCGCATTTTCCACTCTCTAAAGATTGCATACTTAGTACTAGCATACTAATAGTGCGGCAGGGCAGATTTAAGCATACTACAGTGCACGTCTAAATACCATTTATGTGTCGTAGTATTGTTAAAAACTATTGACCACGGTAGCCATGGCAACCCATTAGCACAAGCCAGGTCACGGTGTGTGATTTAAAAATACTACATACCTTGCTAGTACGCGGTTTGGGACGCAGCCCTATACATATATTAACTAAATATTACTAATATTAATATTACAATATTAAACTTACCTACTTAGTAGATTACTTTCATAGTAAAAAAAAGAGAAAGAGACCGTTACATGACCCAAAAAGACAGCTTTTCGGCTCCGCCTAACACCTATTTCCTCTTTTCGGGGAACCCCTAGCTAGCATTGCTACTTCGCTAACTGCGTGCTATTTGTTATGACAGCGCCAGACGCGATTACACGCGCGGGAACTAAAATAACTGTCACTGCGCAGAAATGTCACTCAAGCCTATGCAAGCGGAAGTCACCACGGATATGACGCGTCTCTCCATCTAACGTGTAGACATGGATTGATATGATCATACAAGGATAACGGGCTTTATTAATTGACCAAGGCAGAAATCGAAACCAACAGCATCAGAATCTGTTCGACAACTAAACTTACTCCAGATTTCTTTATAAAGTCACACAGAAGGAGTTTATAAATCTGAGAATCAAAATGAGACTTTACGCTAATGATAGTGATGCTCAGGATAAGTAAGCAACTATATGAACAGCCACGTCGTTATGTACAGAACTACAGTGTGTGAACACTACGGTGGTTCGATTCCACATATTTTGGAGTCGACTCTGATTCAGAATTCAGCTGTTGGGAATTGATTGGATAGAATCCAGGGGTTGAATTCACAGAATAATTCTTTCATTACGAAAACAAACAGAGGAGGAAAAACCAAAATAAGGGCTACGAATTTATCTGAAAAAAATATCTGATATCAAAAATAGCTAACACATCACACGTCGTCCGTGCAAACGATTCATTTCGCTTTGTGGAATCGACTCCGAATCATTTATGCCTTTGCCAGCAGAATAAAAGTGTTGAATTTACGATGACGGTTATTGTTGTATATTTTTTCTGTTAATGTGCTTAATTGCCTATGTGCTTGATATTCTGTTTATAAATAAAACGGCTCGGTTAGCTGGGTGCTGAAGTTAGTTTTGAGTCAGAGCCAGTAAAGGGTAATTATGTGCTAGAGATGATTTAAAAAAAAAAAAAAAAAAGCAACCGAATGACATCATTGACATTTTGCAGGTTTTTGTTAGAGTCTGCGTGAGTTTGAAATAAAAGTGCGACAAAAGTCAGTTGCAGAATTGTATTCCCAACACATAAAACAACACTGGACGGACACACCGCTCTGTCATGCAAGTCGTTAATTTTCAAATGAACTGGGCTAACCTACCTCCCATTGATGTCAAAAGGCAGCGTCTGATCCTCCCCTACCACAGAATCCATTTTTTCTTAATTAATACTCCCTATTTACACGCAAGTGCAGAGTAAAAAACTGAACATTATGTGTTTTTGTTTATTATAAAAACGAGCAGCAAGGAAAATTTTCAAAGCAGCCTCGGTACCGCCATTTTAGAACCAGTGACGTCACTGCCCGCCAGCTACAGCATGGACCTGAGGGGGCGGGATCACGTGGTACATAGTTCTTCCGTGATTGGACCAAACGAATTCTACCTCAGTTCTTCTAGTCTGTGGAGTCTGTCAATCATTTACCCAGCGTCTCAAAGAAGTGTGTACAGAGTTGTGTATGAGGTTTGAAAGGTGTTTCTTGTAACATCTTTTTTTATAATGGGACAAAATCTATGTCTACAGGTCAAAAATCATTCTTAATCAGATCCCCCCCCTTAAAGCCCTTTGTTTGTGTAGTCGGTATTTGCATACGTTAGATTATTCACTCACTTTGAGTAACTGCTTTATCCTGCTAAGAGTCGTGTAGGTTTCTGGGAGTACTAGACGTGAGGCTAGAGATGGGAGACCAGTCATATATATATACACACACACACACACACACGTACATATACTTACAATCCACAAACCTGTATTGTTTTGGGGAGGTGGAAGGAGACCAAAAAATCCTGAGGAAACCAAAACAGTCATGTACAGAAACACCACACAGAGGATAACCGGAGCTGAAAATCAACCCAGGCTCAAACCATAGCTCCTGGTTGAGGTTAAGTCGACTGACCACAAGCTCAGTGTTTGTCAACTATTTTAGGGAAACGTAGTTAATGTTACTTTCACAAAAAGAAGGATGATTTTGATATGCAAAATCACAAGAAGGTGACCTTCTATTAGTGGACCTGACTGGACAGTCTATTAGCTTAACCATATATGGATATGGTCAAGGAATAGTCAATAACGCTATATCACTAATATAACAGTTATGACTTTAACATTGGTCATACAGTTTAATATGCATCTAAAGATATGACTAAGTATTACTTGTGTACACGTGAAACAGAACCAACAGAAGAGCTGGAATAGTGCAGTTTAGCTATTTAATCTAGCCTCTCAACACATCCTGATGTGTTTGCTTAATGGTTAAAGTTGGCATGGTTTAACATTATATTTTTGTTCACATTTTTGTATGCTCTAAACGTTATCTCCCAACCATCCCATTAAAGGGAAAAGTGAATTGTAGTTGCATTAAAAAGCTGAAAAAAATGAAATGTTTGTAGATGCAATCTCATGTACTTCTCTGCAATACCACTGTGTAGCTAAGTAACAGTTTAATGAGATACTAATTAACTAGTGTCTAGTTAAGTGTCTTCTTATTCTTATTCTTGTTTCCACTTTCTGCCCAATTCATACACCATTACATCTTCATTCTGAAAATATAAAAAAAAATCTGGCAGTTCCACAGGAAACTAAATATACTTTCAAAATAGTCAATATTAAGAAATCTATTGTGACCATTTCATATGAAAATAAGTACAATATATTGTTCTAATGATGTATATTGGTAGGAGAATGTTGGACATGGAGCTGCCAGGCAGGAGGCAAAGAGGAAGGCCAAAGAGGAGGTATATGGATGGAATTAATGAGGATATGAAGCTAGTGGGTGCAAGTGTTGAGGAAGCAGAAGATAGGGATAGGTGGAGAGAGATGATTCACTGTGTCAACCCCTGAAGGGAAAAGCCGAAAGAAGAAGATATTCTTCTAATGATGAAATAATGGTGTAGGATTTTTGGCAGAAAGTGCAATTTGCCTGCATCCAATAGTTTCAAAAGCAATTGAGTCTCAAAAGACCCATTATTTAAATCCTACAAATCAAATAGATCATCTGATTCCACCATAATGGGAACAGCCAAGAGGGGAACAATGCTGGTGCTCCTAATGGCGCCATCTACAGCAACAATCTCGTAAGAAAATCCAATAAGAAACCCATTTGTTTACAAGGGTACTCAACTGGATGGAATGAGTACACTTGTGTGATAAAGAGTGATATGGGTTAATGCATCTACAAACAATTCAGTAGCTACTCATTATTTTTTCAGTTTTCCTGATGTACCTGGCTCCATTAAGACCCATCCCATTAGAAAAATCCCCAAATATAGAACAAACATATTTCCATTTTTTTCCCTTGGGTCACAGGGAACCTGTGCCTATCTCAGGCATCATGGCAGGATACACCCTGGACGGAGTGCCAACCCATCGCAGGGCACACACACACACACTATGGGCAATTTAGAGACTCCAATCAGCCTAGAAGCATGGACTGTGGGAGTAAACTGGAGCACCTGGCAGACATACACCAAGCACAAGGAGAACCTGCAAACTCCACACACAGTGAGCAGGAGTGAGACTCAAACCCAGGACGTTGGAGGTGTGAGGCAAACATGCTAACCTCTAAGCCACCGTGCTGCCGCCAGAACTATATATATATAATATATAATATATAATAATAACACATTTAAATATTAGTCAAAGATAACACAAGTAAACACATCATGCAGTTTTTAAATGAAGGTTTTTATTATTAAGGGAAAACAAAATCCAAAACTACATGGCCCTGTGTGAAAAAGTGTTTGCCCCCTAAGCCTAATAACTGGTTGGGCCACCCTTAGCAGCAACAACTGCAATCAAGTGTTTTCGATAACTTGCAATGAGTCTGTTACAGCGCTGTGGAGGAATTTTGGCCCACTCATCTTTGCAGAATTGTTGTAATTCAGCCACATTGGAGGGTTTTCGAGCATGAACCACCTTTTTAAGGTCATGCCACAGCATCTCAATCGGATTGAGGTCAGGACTTTGACTAGGCCACTCCAAAGTCTTCATTTTGTTTTTCTTCAGCCATTCAGAGGTGGACTTGCTGGTGTGTTTTGGATCATTGTCCTGCTGCAGAACCCAAGTTCGCTTCAGCTTGAGGTCACAAACAGATGGCCGGACATTCTCCTTCAGGATTTTTTGGTAGACAGCAGAATTCATGGTTCCATTTATCATAGCAAGTCTTCCAGGTCCTGAAGCAGCAAAACAGACCCAGACCATCACACTACCAGCACCATATTTTACTGTTGGTATGATGATCTTTTTCTGAAATGCGGTGTTACTTTTACACCAGATGTAATGGGACAGAGACCTTCCAAAAAGTTAAATTTTTGTCTCGTCAGTCCACAGAGTATTTTCCCAAAAGTCTTGGGGATCATCAAGATGTTTTCTGGCAAAACTGAGACGAGCCTTTATGTTCTTTTTGCTCAGTAGCCATTTTTGTCTTGGAACTCTGCCATGCAAACCATTTTTGCCCAGTCTCTTTCTTATGGTGGAGTCATGAACATTCACCTTAACTGAAGCAAATGAGGCCTGCATTTCTTTGGATGTTGTTGTGGGGTCTTTTGTGACCTACTGGATGAGTTGTCACTGCGCTCTTGGGGTAATTTTGGTCGGCTGGCCAATCCTGGGAAGGTTCTCCACTGTTCCATGTTTTCGCCATTTGTAGATAATGGCTCTCACTGTGGATCGCGGGAGTCCCAAAGCTTTAGAAATGGCTTTATAACCTTTTCCAGACTGATAGATCTCAATTACTTTCTTTCTCATTTCTTTTTGAATTTCTTTGGATCTCGGCATGATGTCTGGCTTTTGAGGATCTTTTGGTCTATTTCACTTTGTCAGGCAGGTCCTATATAAGTGAGTTCTTGATTGTGAACAGGTGTGGCAGTAATCAGGCCTGGGTGTGGCTAGAGAAATTGAACTCAGGTGTGATAAACCACAGTTAAGTTATGTTTTAACAGGGCAAATGTTCAACAAGCAAATACTTTTTCACGCAGGGCCATGTAGTTTTGGATTTTGTTTTCCCTTAATAATAAAAACCTTCATTTAAAAACTGCATGATGTGTTTACTTGTGTTATCTTTGACTAATATTTAAATGTGTTTGATTATCTGAAACATTAAAGTGTGACAAACATGCAAAAAAATAAGAAATCAGGAAGGGGGCCAACACTTTCTCACACCACTGTATATATATATATATATATAAATCATTTTGCTCATTAATATAGATCACTGAATAGAATAGAATAGAGACCACTGGAAGGATGTAAAAAGAAAAGAACAGTATTTATCCAAAACTGACTTTGCTTGAATAATTTATTCATTTTCCCGGCTCCTCTTTAAAATAAATATGTGAAAAAATAATAAAAGAAAAAAGTAAAGCAAAAGGTCTTTACTGTCTATACATTTACATTAACGAAGAACTGCACACACACACACACACACACACACACACACACACACACACACACACACACACACACACACATTCAACATAAAGAGTGTTTCCATGACAATCATGTTGCTCAGTGAAAAACTGCAGAAGTACATCAATACTGTCAGTGGCCACTGAAAAAGAACAGACAACACCGAACAGAGGAGGGGGTGAAGTGGAGGACGAATCGGACGGCAAACACAAATACATTCCTGTCCCATGATAAAAGCTATATACTGTGATTAAAGTAATCCACAAAGGCCAGTACAGACTTCACTTCAGCATACAATCGCAGTAACTACTCTAAAACGTGTGCACACACACACACACACACACACACACACACACACACACACACTTTCATGTGCTTTTGCAGTTTGCCGTTTTGCACATAGCGCTGGTCATAGTGCATTGCTATAAGTGAGCATTATTAGTGAAAAAAAAAATCAGCAGCATAGAAGAAACAAACCCCAACACAAACACACACTTTTCTGTGTGTAAAGTCAAGAGAATGTGTGAGTGTGTGTGTGTGCTCAAAGTGAAATAATACTACAGTAGAAATGAACCCATCTCTTTCCGAACTGAAAAAGTGGCACATGCAGAAATACCTGCTGTAAAAAAAAAAACATTGAACAAAATAAAACACATCCATCATATTACATTGTAACACTCTGTGTCAAACACATGCCCCACCCCTTCAATGCCAGGTGTGCTCATATTTTGAGGGTCATGTGAGCAGTGCGGGCGACATTAAGGGTTCCCTATGCAAATCAAGGCAGCGCGGTGATATCATGGTTCCGCAGCTCTATTTAATAAATCTTGGCTTCATGGTGATGCTCACCTGCACAGACACGCCCTTCATGCACACCTAGTTCATCACCTGCAGTCAGTATGTCAGCAAAGAGTGGAGCAGTAGCTAATAGGACACAGCCAATAAGGAAGCACAATTCCGGAGTTAATAGGTGCGCAAGAACTGAGCGTGTAGCTTCCTCTTGGAGTTGCTGGACCTCCTGAGCTGAAATACGTTGTTATGAATGATGATGCAGCTGGTGGGCCATTAAGAGAGGAGCTACACTGACTCTGGAGCTTATAGGAGATAAGGAAGCGTAATTCAGAAGCCAACAGGAATGCAAGAAAAATTTCATTTCCTCTTGGATGAGCCATGTCTTTTCAGCTGCCAAAGGTGATTGTGAATGGTGATGGCGTCCACACTGGCTGAGACCGTTTTGGCTGGGATGACGGTAAACTGCTTGCGGTCTGAGCTGTATTTGAAGAGTGTGTCGATCATTTTGCGAGTTATGGCGCGTGGGCCGGTACCCAACAGCTTTGTCAGCTCCTCAGTGTCAGGCATGAACACGTAAAGTGCCCGAAACTGACAGCCGCCATCACGGAACAGGATCATCAGGTGATTGGCCTCACAGCGCTCGATTTCCTAAAATAAACAACACACAACAACGTTGAAGCCAATTTTTTGGGTTATTTTAAACTCATCCCTAATCCTCTGCATCCGTTGCATGTATGTAATCACCATGGGTAAGAATTGTGATGTTTTCTTTTGATTCTTCAGTCAAAGCACTAAGATTTGTGCCTGCCTCATCCTGACTCTTATTGTTCATGTTTAATTTTGAATGAATTTAAGTTAGGTGCATATTACAAATGTATTGAGAAAATTGTTATAGAAGCAATTTTGAGTTTCCATGTCCATGTAGTCATTCATTTCACTTTCCCACCATTCAGCTTGTCTGATAATTAACAAGCTATCAGTACAACATCCTCTTACATCACTATTAAAGGAGAAGTTCACTTCCAGAACAAAAATTTACAAATAATTTACAAAATGTTCAGGATGACCGCTCCAAAGTTGTTGCGTGTGGAATGACGACAGTTGTTAAGTTATGTCTTTGTGTCAGTTTTTTGTTTAAAATGGTCCGTTCGTGCGTGTACCCTGGATGTGGAAATCGTTTTAAGCCTAAAAGATTACGTCCACTTGGAAATAACGTGACTGCTCACAAATTTTCTTTACAAATCCTGAGCGATTGAAGCTGTGGTTGCTCGCTCTGCACCTGGATATCAACAACCCTAGACAACCCTAGACACGGTGCATTATTTTATCCCTCCCTCCACGACAGCACAGTTAATTTAGCTCTTCTCAGCCATGATGTTGCATCATGGGGATTTGGATTTGGGGAACATTTTTCTGTTGTGCCACTTGGCTGAGTCCCATGTTCTGCTTTTTTTATAGCTTTAGATAGACAGTTGGGATATTTATGCAGAGTGTATGTGTGTGTGTGTGTGTGTGAGTGCTACTCCAGTTAAACTTAGATGCATTACCTCTAACACAGCATTCTTCTGGGTTTCATTGACCTTGCCAGCCAGACAGCAGTGGGCAATGGCATTCTGGATGATCAGCTTATTGGACTTAGCACTGGGCTCCTTAAACAACCTTAGGCCTAAAACAAGCACACAGCAAGCATATTAAAAAGTGTCCCCTCCTCACAAGAGAAATAGGAATATATAAGACAGGGGGATATTTGGCTGGTCCCAACAAGGAAAACTGCAGCTTTTATTTAAAAGAAATTCAAAATGGTTCCTTTTGGTTATTGTGGTGCAGGTCAAATTTCGGTATTAATAAATAAATAAATTAATTAATTAATTAATAAATAGCATACCATTAATTGTCCCTATGCATGTATGTATGTGTGTGTATCTGTTGTACTCAACCGCTGTATTCTGCTGTAGAAGTGATGGAGGAAGCTGTTGAACCATTGTCCCAGTCTCTCTCCATGTTCCTGCTAGCATTACGGCTTAACATAGGAAATGACTCCACGGATTCGCCTCCACCTCTGTCTCACACACACACACACACACGCGCGTACGTCAGGTACAGTGGGGCAAAAAAGTATTTAGTCAGCCACCAATTGTGCAAGTTCTCCCACTTAAAAAGATGAGAGAGGCCTGTAATTTGCATCATAGGTACACTTCAACTATGAGAGACAGAATGAGAAAAAAAAATCCAGAAAATCACATTGTCTGATTTTTAAAGAATTTATTTGCAAGTTATGGTGGAAAATAAGTATTTGGTCAATAACAAAAGTTCATCTCAATACTTTGTTATATACCCTTTGTTGGTAATGACAGAGGTCAAACGTTTTCTGTAAGTCGCCACAAGGTTTTTACACACTGTTGCTGGTAGTTTGGCCCATTCCTCCATGCAGATCTCCTCTAGAGCAGTGATGTTTTGGGGCTGTCGCTGGGCAACACGGATTTTCAACTCCCTCCAAAGATTTTCTATGGGGTTGAGATCTGGAGACTGGCTAGGCCACTCCAGGACCTTGAAATGCTTCTTACGAAGCCACTCCTTTGTTGCCCGGGCGGTGTGTTTGGGATCATTGTCATGCTGAAAGATCCAGCCACGTTTCATCTTCAATGCCCTTGCTGATGGAAGGAGGTTTTTACTCAAAATCTCACGATACATGGCCCCATTCATTCTTTCCTTTACACGGATCAGTCGTCCTGGTCCCTTTGCAGAAAAACAGCCCCAAAGCATGATGTTTCCACCCCCATGCCTCACAGTAGGTATGGTGTTCTTTGGATGCAACTCAGCATTCTTTCTCCTCCAAACACGACAAGTTGAGTTTTTACCAAAAAGTTCTATTTTGGTTTCATCTGCCCATGTGACATTCTCCCAATCCTCTTCTGGATCATCCAAATGCTCTCTAGCAAACTTCAGACGGGCCCGGACATGTACTGGCTTAAGCAGGGGGACACGTCTGGCACTGCAGGATTTGAGTCCCTAGCGGTGTAGTGTGTTACTGATGTTACTTTGGTCCCAGCTCTCTGCAGGTCATTCACTAGGTCCCCCCGTGTGGTTCTGGGATTTTTGCTCACCGTTCTTGTGATCATTTTGACCCCACGGGGTGAGATCTTGCGTGGAGCCCCAGATCGAGGGAGATTATCAGTGGTCTTGTATGTCTTCCATTTTCTAATAATTGCTCCCACAGTTGATTTCTTCACACCAAGCTGCTTACCTATTGCAGATTCAGTCTTCCCAGCCTGGTGCAGGTCTACAATTTTGTTTCTGGTGTCCTTTGACAGCTCTTTGGTCTTGGCCATAGTGGAGTTTGGAGTCTGACTGTTTGAGGTTGTGGACAGGTGTCTTTTATACTGATAACGAGTTCAAACAGGTGCCATTAATACAGGTAAAGAGTGGAGGACAGAGGAGCCTCTTAAAGAAGAAGTTACAGGTCTGTGAGAGCCAGAAATGCTTTTTTGTAGGTGACCAAATACTTATTTTCCACCATAATTTGCAAATAAATTCTTTAAAAATCAGACAATGTGATTTTCTGGATTTTTTTTTCTCATTCTGTCTCTCATAGTTGAAGTGTACCTATGATGAAAATTACAGGCCTCTCTCATCTTTTTAAGTGGGAGAACTTGCACAATTGGTGGCTGACTAAATACTTTTTTGCCCCACTGTATGTTCTTCTACTACATCACAATCACAAACTATTACATATTTTTAATCTACACGTGAATGTTCTTCACTCTATTTCTTTCTCTTCCTCACAGTACTCAGAAATTACAAGCATCCTTCTCACACACAAACACATACACAAACCTTTGAGAACCCCCGCCGGAGGTAACGCTGTCTGCTTCGGTAACAGCAGATGCCAAAGACAGAGAGGAGCCAGATGGAGCAGCACATAAACTTACAGCTACAATCGCACCAACAAAGAGAGACACAGAGCGAGAGAGAGAGATTATGAAAATGTAAAAAAGAAATCTATTTTGTAAATTGTGTATCATATACAGCCGTAGAGGTCAAACTGTCATACAGGTGGTGGTGCCCGATTGGCCACGATGGAGTGATTTAGGGCGGGGCCGCCTGTGATGGGGTCGAGGCTTGGCCACTCCCTGTTCTTCCATCAGTTCCTGTTGTTTTCTTCGCAGATATTCCTGCTTGATGAGCTCCCTGCGTGCCTTTTCCTCCTCCTTGCGCATGCGGTCCTCCTCTGCTTTACGCCTGACATTTAAATATACACACACGCATACAAACAGCATTACAATTTAATCTGATACCTGTGCAGTGGACTGGAGTGGTACTGTAGGATAGTACGTAATCATTTATTAACAGTCAGGTACACGAGTAACCAAGAAAATGCTAAGCCATGATTTAGCAGCTAGGTTTTGGAGTGTATTTTTATTTAGTACTCTATGATCAATGTCATGGGGCTATCCTACTATTAAATACAAATTGAATTTGAAGAGCAGTTGTCTTGATTTCTTTTACATACAAAAGACGCAAGCACAAGTGTACCGGGTTTCATCTCGTTTGAGCTCGGACTCTGCTTCCAGCTGATGCTTGCGAAGACGTGCCTCCTCAGCCTTCTTCTGCTGCTTCAGCAAAAAGGCAGCACGCTTCTTAGCCAGCTCATCTGCTGCCTTCTGATCATCCTTTAGACATACACAGACACACACTATTATATACAGTCAGTGCCCATTTTATTAGAAACACCTGCACATTCATGTAGTTATCTATTCAGCCAATCATGTTTTAAGCAGATGCCTAATATCATACTGATACAGGTCAAGAACTTCAAAAAGTAGCAGCTGAGTTATAGCATGTTTAAAATATTAGTAAATTTATAATCCAATATCAGTCTTCAGTTCCATTTTGGGTTTTTGACACTGGCCCATAAAAAATCTCAGTGGTTTCTCAATGGTTCTTTTGATGGTTACAGTGGAACCTCAGCAATCGAATTTAATGGGTTCTGGAGGTGAGTTCTTAAGGCGAAAATTCGTATTGCGAAACGGATTCTCCCACAAGAAATAATGTAAATGCAGATAATCCGTTCCAGTCACCCAGAAATATTACCAATATTTCCAGTACGAAGTGTATGTAAACTGTATGTCTGCTTACAAAGAACTGACCCAAGCCAAGACTTCCATGTCAAGGGTCCTCACAGGAAGTCGTGCTACCAAGCTCGGGCTAAAAATGGACCAGACCACCCACACCACCAATCTGTTAAAAAAAAAAAAACGTGCAAAAAATTACGTAGCTTTTGAATGCATGCTGAAGGCAATGTTGGTATCGCCAACTCTTTTGAAACAGCTTTCTTTTCGCTTGGCTTTCCACTGACGCAAACAAGTTCTGAACAGCTTCTGGACATACACACAACAGTTCGGTTTGTTCGTATGCCAAAAATGCTTCGTATGCCGATGCAAATTTCTTGCAGAATTTCAATTCTTAAGGCAAAAATTCGTAAGTGAAGGGCATTCATATGCCGAGGTTCCACTGTATTTTCTTAAGCAACATAAGCAGTCACTTAGGGCCCTGCACCTACAGTATATGAGGAAAAATTGGGATTCATTGGGTATGTGCTTCATCATAGCTATGTTACAAATCCACACAACATACCACAAAATGAACATTTTTATATATATAAATATAAACGATTGTTAAAATATAAATTTAAAATATGTGGTACATCTTTTCATCTTTATTTCACCCAGAGATCCTGAGGAATGGAGGTTCCTCTATCTTCCATTGGTAAGGTTTTCAATTTCATATAAAAATGCAAGAAAAAAACCTATTACCTTGAAGAAAAAGCCCAGTCCTGATTTTTGCTCGGCAGAGTCAGGTGCATCAGTCAGGTCAGACAGGTCCACTTCAATCAACTGGGCTTTCTTCTCTTCACACTGATCCACAATTGTTTCTTTCACAGAACCACTTTGCTCTTCCACTCCTGGTGATTCTAGTTTGGGCAACTCTGGACCCCCAGACTTTTGGTTTCCAGAGTCATGGAGACGGAATGTGGTATTTCGTGCCACGCCCCTACCAGGGGTGCATCCGGTTGCTTTGACCACATCCTCTTCGTTGTTTTCTGCTCGGGGCGTCCTGCAGTCTGGAGGTGTCCTGGAATCAGTGGTAGGTGTTCGGGCACTGACTTTTGAACTTGTGCGAGTGCTATTCTCCTTGCTAAGCTTAAGCTCTGAAGGTTTGTTCCGAATGTTTCGAGACGAACTTAACTTTGGAGGTCGTCGTGTGGCAGTAGCCATCTCTAAGAACTGCATTGTGGGTTGAGGCTTAGCCTCAGGAGACTGAGGTTTCATCACGTATTCCTTTGATGGTGACTTCAGGGTTTGTTTCATGAGCAGCTCCTGCTGGACAGACAGTTGCATCATCTGCTGCTGGATTACACCGATTGCGTCGTTCAAGAGCTCAATTGAGCGGCTGCAATCGCTCAGATCTAACTCTTCACACACATCCTCCTCACCCCACCCTTCACCCATGTGTTTAACCCCCTCTAATCCAGCAGTGGCTGCAGGTGAAGCTGAATCTTCCCACAGTTTTCTTGACTCTTTATCCAGGTTTTGCTCAATTTCCTTGCTCTTGGCCTTCAAAACCTGCATGCATGTGTCATCCTTTGTCAGCTCTTTCTCTTTCAGTGCAACTAATTCCTGTTTGGCAGGATGTGGCAGTGTGCCGCTGCGCCCCTTCTTAACCACATTAAGGAAAGCCGCTTTGCCCAGCTGAAGCCTCTGCCGTGCCGCCAGCACCTCCATCTTCTTTTTTTGACCCTCGATGGCACGCCGCTTATCCTCAAGCTGCAGTCGCAGGTGGACAAGGTCTGAGGCCATAACTTTCACGTCAGGACTCAAGGTGCCACTCTCAGAGCCATCTGGAGTGGTAGCATGTGAGCTACTAGCACTGCTGTAACCATCATGCACAGCACTGCGGTGCAATCTTCGCTCTGCAAAGCTGGTCAAACGGCTAGAGGTGCTACTAGCCTGCGAAAATGAGCTTGGACATGGGCTACAACGTCCACTGGTGCCATCTTTGTCTCTGTGCTCAGACACTCGCACATCCTTGCACAACTTTGCTGATTCATCTTCTTCTTGTCTGTCATCTGGACACTTTAGAGTGCTTCCAGGCTCTTTCTTTTCTATATCATCTTCCTCTTCTATATCATCTTCATCTTCAATATCTGAATCTGAGGCTCCACCCACCCACTCATGTTTACCGTGTCTGGGAAGCTCAGAGTTTCCATGTAGAAAGAAACCACCAGATGGCACAGAGTTTATATTTTCAGGTTCCACAGTGTCAACGGTCATGAAACTTTGGTTTATTATTGTGTGGTCAATAGGTGAATGTACTCCTCTTCGTCTTTGAATTTGCCCCTCACCACTTTCTTCACGTTTACTGACCACTGTGATTTTCTCTTTATTAGGTCGTAAAACAGCCGGCTGCAGCGGCTCCATGAAGTAACTCTCTGGCTGGGGCTCTCTGAACCCAGCCACCCCACCTGGTCCTATAATGGCCACAAGCTCCTCCTCCTTTTCCTCACTGTCGTTGTTGTACGTTGTGTCTGGGGTAGGTTGACCATTGACATGGTGATGAGGAGTTACAGAGATGACATTGGAAGCTAAACTGTCTTTGCTGATAGAGCGCGCTAAGCTGATGTTGTCACCACCCACTCGCTCCCACTCCATGTCCAGCTGAGAAATTGGTCTACAGAAATAACGAGAGGGAAAGAAATTAGGAGTTGAATCATAAGTCTGCAAACTGAGTTCAAATGTTTTAGGTCTTTGAAATCTTACCTGTGTCTTCTCTCCATCCAGGCCAGCCGGGATCCAGGATTGTGTCCCTCCATGTGTGAGAGTGAACTAGACCTGTTCCTGAACTCTACACACATATGTGCACACACATATTACAGCCTGAACTACTGTCCAAGCCATGCTTTCTACAATAATAAGTGCACACTTTCTGACCAAACAAATTTAAGAATTCAGTTGTGCTGTGATGTAAGTTGTTATAATAGCTCAGTCATTCATTGCTAATTGATAGAGAGGGAAGCTGACTCTTTGCTGTTGCTATAATTCTTAATGTCATTTTTTTCAATAAAACTGTTGAAAATCTTTGACAAACTGCTGTCATATGACCAGAAACACACTTTTTTTGTACCTGCTGCAGGTATTAACTAATTTGTTTAAATAAGAAAATGAAGAGTTACCTGTAGTATCCTCCCCCTGTACGGGATTCTGTTGTCTCTGTTTTAATGAAAGGAGCGAGTAGGTGGCGCTTGCTTTGTTACTGCAAGAATAAACACACAAACTATAACATATATACAGTGCTATAAAATTATACAAGACACAAAACACATACCGTTTCGGTTGTGTTACAGTAATGTACTTTTTTTGTGTTTGTCTACATTTGAAAGCTACCACAAAGTAAATGCTTCAGAAAAAATATCTACAATAATTACAGCACAGTACAGGCAAACTAAGAAAGCAGGAATGACTATCTATCTAATTTTAAGCATGATGTAATCCTTGAAACGGCCCAAAACTGAAAATCAGAAATTGTGAATAAAATGTGAATTAATTGAGGTGAAAAAAGAGATAAAAACAGAGAAAAAAAAATCTACTGTACGATATGATTGTGGACATCAAGCACATCACACAAGGAAACAACTTTTTATTTAAAGTCAAGTGTCTTGGAGACTCTCAGCTGGAAATCTTACACATCAATGCTCCTTAACACCACGTTGGAAAAGCAAGAGGGTGTCATTGGAAATCATGCTGCACCCCTGAGTACATAGAATATTACAGCTTAAGACATACTAGAGGTGAAGATTTCGGTTGGAGACTTTTAGCATTTATGTAAGGAGCAGCCAAACATGGGAATTAACTCCTGTTATCTGTTATAACAATATATTAGTTACTTTGCATATAGTTGTTTTCTCACCAGCCTCTATCCTTTTTCTATCTTGAGGTTAATGAAACAAAATAAACCCCAACTTAACATGTTATTGAGAAACCAGAAAGTACAAAATCTGTCCTGAAGACTCCTGAATTCACTGACATTCCATAACATTAAATGTAAAGAAACATGCACACCATCAATATGTACCTGCAATGACTTCATGGATCAGGGGAAAAAATCAGCCTAGAGCTAGACAATTTGATAACTAACCACATAGATGACAAAGTAACTAACAGATGATTAGAATGTTTTACTCCCAACTGATAGACCAAACTAATTTCATTTTATCAGCACCCTCACTGAACAAACTGCTCTCCATCATGGACAATCCGCTTCACCCACTCTACAATACACCACAGAGTCAGCGGAGCTCATTCTCCAAAAGACTCGTTCAGATTCGTTGTCAAGAGAACGTCACAGGAGGTCATTCATACCATTCGCAATAACATTGTACAATAGTTCACCTGTGTGTGACAAGTGATAACACTTTCACATTGCACTACTACAACCATTAACACTATTTCCTAGACTCTCAAGGTACTTCATATTTATTATGTACTGCTAGTTGAGTAGTGTGATGTAAATGCTATCTATCTGTCTATCTATCTATCTATCTATCTATCTATCTATCTATCTATCTATCTATCTATCTATCTATCTATCTATCGCAGCTCCTGCATACTTTACCTCATAACCTCACATCTCAATTCTCAACTCAATAATCGATTATTGACATACATATTGACAACAAGGCACAGAGTACAGAACACAAAGCAAAGATACAGACATACAGAAGGGTCGAAAATCTGAGACCACTAATGAAAATGCTTCTGTTTGGCATTTTCTTTCAATTTAACACAATGGTTTTCATTATAAATCTTATTATCAGCAATAATTTGCATGAAAAGTAGAATCTTTAGTAGTTTATTAGTATTTTATTAGTATTTGGTATATCTGCTTTATGCTTTAATGACAGTGTTCACTTGAACTTGTAAAACTTGACGAACGTGTAACGTGTAAAACTTGACGAGAAACACAAGCTAGACTAGAGACACACTTACACAGATGCTGATTCCTCCAGAGGGCGGTAATACCTGATACAGGTGTCATTAACAGCGCCTGTTGCCAAGGAGTCCACTGAGGGAGAGGAGCTTAAGAAGCTACGCTTTGCAAAGTTTGAAACAGTCATGTGGGAGCGGGAGCTCTTCGGCTGTGCCAAGACTCTCACTGCAAAGTGGAATAATTAGATGGCAAGTGACCAGCCAAACAGGTTACAGACAAACAGGTTACAGTCAAGTGACCAGCCAAACAGGTTACAGACCTGCCAAAAACTGAGCTCTGGTCATATGAATGGAAAACACAAAAATGATTGGGAACATGTGTAGGTTTTGTGTGTGAAGACAATAAATTCATGCAAAAACCAAGGCCATTATGAATTAAAAACAAAAAATGAATGAGTAAAAGAAGTTATCTAAAGAAATCCTGTGAATTTTAATTTTTATAATGTGTTATAGATTTCATGTTTTTAACATTTTTATATGGAAAATACATACATATTTTACATCACAAAACCAAACAATGCAGACAAAACGTATTTCGTACAGGAATTCATTAAAGGTGTGTTTCTGACCTTCTTTCATGTCTTGTATATCTTTGGGTTTCACAAAGTCTGGTCTCATCACCTCAAACCACCAAAACAGCTCTGCTATGTAAACCATCACATTGTGCTGCAGAGAACAAAATTAAGACTTGTATTTGTAAAATGACCACTGCTATTGCTAAAATTATGACTAGGTACGTATTCTGCAATTTAGACTGTTATAAGCTTCATACAAGTCTCATACAGTCAGAATGTTCTTCATGTAGGTGAGTATATTATGTGAGAAAAAGTGAGATGTTAGATAAAAAAATAAGGTAAAAGTTATGAATTTGAGGTAAAATAGTGAATAAGAGTGATACAGTAGTGAATGTGAGAGAAAATCTAGTCGATCTAACAGTAGTGAATGTGAGATAAAGTGAATGTGAGGTCTATCTAACATACATCTAACATCTAACATAACATAGTAGTGAATATGAGGTCAGTAGTGAATGTGAGGTAAAGGTTGGGAATATGAGAGGTTAAAGTCTATATAGGGTAAAATGAGTAAAAATGAAAGGTGAAAGTAATAAATAAAATAAAGGTGAATTAGTGAATGTGAAGTAAAAGTAGAGATTTCAAGGAAAAAGTAGGTAATGTGAGGTAAAAGTAGAGAATGTGAGGAGTAAAGTAGTAAAGGTGAAAGATGAAAGTAAGCATGTTAAGCATGAATTAAAGTAATGAATGTGAGGTAAAAGTAGAGAATATAAAAGTAAGTAATATTACGTATAAGTATATACTTGTGAAGTAAACACAGTGAATGTGAGGTAGATAGAGTGAAACTGAAGTGGATGTATTGAATGTGAGCTAAAAGAATGTGAGGTAAAAGTACAGATTGCAGGGTAAAAGTGGAGAATGAAAGGTAAAATTGTTGAATGCGAGGTAATATTCGGGAATATGTGGTAAAAGGAGAGATAAAAAGGATAAAAGTAGTGAACATGAAAGGTATGGAAATGTATGGCAGTGTCAGGTAGAAATAATTAATCTGAGGTAAAAATTTGTGATTTTGTGTAGTAAAGCAGTGACTGTATGAGGAAACCCAGTAAATGAGGAAAAAGTAGTGAATATGAGGTAAATTAGCAATTTTTAGTGGTAAAGCAGTGCCTGTCAGAGGAGACCCAGTAAATGTGAGGTAAAAGTAGTGAGTGTGAGGTAAAAGTAGTGAGTGTGAGGTAAATTATTGATTTTGTGTGGTAAAGCAGTGATTGTGACAGGAAACCCAGTGAATGTGAGGTAAATTTGTGATTTTGTGTGGTAAAGCAGTGACTATACGAGGAAACCCAGTAAATGTGAGAAAAAAGTAGTGGATGTGAGGTAGTGAACATGAAAGGTATGGAAATGTATGGCAGTGTCAGGTAGAAGTAATTAATGTGAGGTAAAAACTTGTGATTTTGTGTAGTAAAGCAGTGACTATATGAGGAAACCCAGTAAATGTGAGAAAAAAGTAGTGGATGTGAGGTAAATTAGTATTTTTTTAGTGTTAAAGCAGTGACTGTCAGAGGAGACCCAGTAAATGTGAGGTAAAAGTAGTGAGTGTGAGGTAAAAGTAGTAAATGTGAGTAAATGTAATGTAATAGTTACACTAATAAAATGAAAGAATGAGTGTTTCAGGGAGTGACTGTGAGTTAAAAGTAATAAATAAAAATGTTAGAATGTGGGAAGGGTTTAAGTTGTGAATGTAATAGGCAAAAGCAGAGTATGGGAGGTAAGAAAAGTAAATGTGCAGTAATGAACATTAGGTAAAAGTATGGAACCTGAGGTAAAAATGATTAATTTGTAATAATTAATTACATTAAAATGTAACGTTACTGGCGATAAAAGTAATGCAAGTAGAGTTAATAGTAAGAAAATGTAAGTTAAAAGTATTGAAAATAAGATGGAAACATGAGGTGAAAGGTGAAAACATTCCCATAGTGTGCAACACTACGTAAATGTGTGTGTGTGTGTGTGTGTTCCTACCTTTAACACTGCTGGAGCATATAGCAAGTCTTCAGTTCGCAGATACAAACAGCGGTTCAGATACTCATTAGAAAACTCACTTAGGAGCTGAATATTATACACACTGTCAGAGAGTGACAAAACTTCCTTCAAGCAGATATCTGAGGACAAAAGAAAGAAACAGTTATTTCATTACCTTTCATTTTTTTAGAAAACGAATATCCATTTATTTGTTCATCTCTCTAGATGTTGTGCAATCATGGGGTGGTATGCTCACTGCCTGTCCACATTGAAAGAGTTATTGCACCTAGTGGTCAGAAACAATGGATGACCACTGAATCACAGTGCTCTATAAACATTTTCAGTGGAAAAAGAGAAGCAAGCAGAACAGTTAATGAGAGGTTTGCCAGGGTCATGTCTTTAATGCCATAACTGTACTATGACTTTTAGTTGTCACCTCTCAACTGCCTATTATAGGTTATTCTGAAATTTAATTGGATAGTAGCCTCACACCCTAATCTTGTCTGAGGTTATGTCATTATTAATATTAGTCTGCCCCACCAACATCTATGGTCAAGAGTTGGTTCAATGTGTGTGTGTGTGTGTGTGTGTGTGTACCCTCTATTCTCATGTATTCAGGGCAATAGTAATGGATGATGGTCAGCAAAGCAGCACCATCACTCAGGTCTTTCATCAGATCCTCCACCACTGGCAGTTGAGGGAGAATACGGCTGGACACGTGGTCTCTACGGTAACGTACCTAAGAATATGCCGACAAACAGAGATCAGAATACATGCACGCACACACACTTGCTCACCTTACAGAGCATTAAATATTAAGGACATACATCCCTATTAATAGAGTAGACCTTCCTGTCAAAAACATATAATGCACATGTGATCCTACAATATTGTTTTAACAAGTTATTTTTTTTAAAGTCCTGTCAGCCCTGAAGTATTACACTAGGTTCTAATTTTAATATTATATTCTTATGATAGTGCCTTAATGCTTCATAAATGATTAAAGCTAAATATATAAAGACACAAAGACACACACCACACTTTTAGTAGTACATTCTGCTTAGTTAGGTTACTACTTGGAACTATTACACTGCATTGCACTCATGTTTTTGCAAATATTTTGCATTGAAAGTTATACACTATATATGGATTTCCCTCCAGAATTATTGGTACACACCATGGGTTTCCATATAAAGCCATTCTGTAAACTATAGTGCATGAACTAAACTAACACCTCCTTCTTAAATATGCATGTAAGCCTTTATATTTTATGCAACACAAATTATTCTGATTAACTTATTCTAACCATATAAATAATATGACAGTCCTGCCCCACAATGCAATGCGACTATATATTCCCAAAACAACAGCATGGTATGACTTAAGTAAATAAATGAACCAATGGATGAGTAAATGGATGAATACTGTACCACACGCGCAAACTCCACAGGCTCCAACGTGCAATGGGCCAAAGCATTCATAAAGTCAAGCTGACAGAGAGTGAAAAGAGATGAGGACACAGGCACATTCAGACAAAGAAATAGAAAGAAAAAGTGAACAGAATGAGTGAAAAGGGCAAAGACAGAAAAAAATAAGAGAGACCAGACAAAAAGAGAGACAGAGCGATAAATGTATGTGGTTGAATGAGAGATTTGTTATGGCTACATGGACCATGACTACACAATTACAGATCTGAAAACACACCAACCTCCTTTCCTTGCCCCACCACACACACACACACACACACACACACACACACACACACACACAAAAAAAAAAAACTCCTCAAGTGTAATGCAGGAGGCAGAGAGGAGCCACCATATCACTTACAGGCACAAGCTTCCAGTACCATTTGGAGGGAGACTATCCAAAAGGAAGGGACAGGGTAAAGAAGACGAACAGGAAGAGTAGCAAAGAGATCACAAAGGTGAAAGGTTAAACATCAAGCAGGTTGACAGGAATACAATATAACAGAATAGAAAGATCAGATTTTTTATGCACCATTTTAATCTGATCAGAGAGAAGGGTAAATCGAAACATTCACATATTCAGTAGAGGTAATCCAGGGCAGATGCATGCTATTTTGTCATTCTAGGCAATTGTCACAGGCAAACAGGGGTCCCATGAGAGTATATGTGTCTTCTTAACATCACTAACTGATGATGCACTGCTTTTTTTTTTTTTTTACAGTAGGAGACCATAGGCTCATTATGGGTGGGGTCAAGGCTAGAGTTCTCAGCCTAGTGAGTGTGTGTATGTGGGCCTCAGCATACTTTATATGGAGATGATATTTGAGTTGGCTTTCATGAACAATAAACTTAATTGAAGAGCAAACATATACACTGTGTGGTATGCACTCACTATTTTGTGCATGTGGCAGCTGAGGGGAATTTCAAGGACAAACACATTATATGGTCAAGCATATGAATGGTCATTATAAACGAACCAGCCCAAGCTGATTCATTCCAAGATGGCTGACTTTCAGAAGCACTTGTATGAGTCTTCATCAAACTATTACTAAGACATATGGTTTTAGATGTATCGCATAGGTTTCACGTCACACTAAACCCACCTTCCTCAACCCCCAATTTAATTAATGATACCACCTGAGACCATTTTTTCATTGTAAATAGGAACAGAATAAGCAGTTCACCCTCTTCCTTGTGTTCTCCCTTTTTCCTTCTTTTGTAATTGCGTTAACTGCCAGGAAATTACACAATGATGAATATACACAATAGTAAATACAAAGCCATAGAGCACACAAGCTCAAAAAGGTGGTTTTTCCTTCACACAACCCTCCCAGATGTCATCACCACATTAAGTTTGATGAGGCCTTACATGTGCTTTATAAAATGACACACCATGCAAGTCAGTAATAGATGCACTGTTTGACTGTATGGATGCACAGACCCTGAAGCAATTAAGGTGGGCACTGCAAGGATGCTATGATTAGGTGAATGCTGCAGTCATGACCTGTGATTGGTCAAGTGTACCTTTTGATGGCACGGTGAGTCCATTAATTGTTGTTTCAGTTTGAACTCCTTCTCACAGATCTCCCTGGTTCTTGAAATAACCTGCAAAACACACACACACACACACACACCAAATTTAAAACTCTACAGTCACACTAATTAGTATGACAAAGATTCCATGCCTGGAAGATTCAATTGCACCAATTGTTCAAATTTAAAATACAGTACACAGCTTTTCCTTTGTAATATGAAGAAAATGCCGCACACCAAATTGGCAGAAGATTGCTTTGTAGATATAAAACACTGACTTTGCTTCAGAAGTGAATGTACTGTACTTGCATTTCACCTTCAGCTGTGCATTGCTATGGCATCACTCTGAAATGTCATCACTGTCCATTCACAGCACTACACCAGTCTATGGCATGATCCTAATCAGTCAATGATCTTGAAAGTGTTTTAATTGGACAACAGGCTTATTTTTTCAGAAGATGTTGCCATACATGTTCCTGACAGACAGACGGCAGTTCGTGAGGCTGGGAACGCATGTCTCTGACCTCCAGCACATCAGCACTGGATCCCCCCAAGGCTGTGTCCTTTCTCCTCTGCTATTCTCCCTTTACACCAACGGCTGCACATCTGGTCACCAGTCTGTCAAACTTCTGAAGTTTGCTGATGACACCACCCTCATCGGCCTCATCTCTGATGGGAACGAGTCGGCCTACAGGGGTGAGATTGATCGTCTGGTGTCATGGTGCAGCACGAACAACCTGGAGCTCAACTCCCTAAAGACAGTGGAGATGACAGTGGACTTCAGGAAGGACCCAGCCCCCCGCCCCCCTGTCATCCTCTGTGACTCCCCGGTGTCATCTGCTGAGTCCTTCTGTTTCCTAGGCACCACCATCACCAAGGAGCTCAAGTGGGCGCAGAACATCAGCTACCTCACCAAGAAGGCTCAGCAGAGGATGTATTTCCTGCGGCAGCTTAAGAAGTTTCTCCTACCTGTAAAGATGCTGGTTAACTTCTACACTGCCATCATTGAATCTGTCCTCACATCCTCCATCACAGTCTGGTTTGCTGCAGCTACAGCCAGGGACAAGGCCAAACTGCAGCGTGTCATCCACTCAGCTGAGAAGGTGATTGGCTGCAGTCTCCCATCTCTCCAAGAGCTGTACTTCTCCAGGTCCCGGAGACGTGCACCCAAATGATCGCAGCTGACCCCTCTCATCCCGGTAATGAACTCTTTCGGTCCCTCCCCTCTGGAAAGAGGCTTCGGTCCATCAAGACCAGGACCTCACGCCACAAAAACAGTTTCTTCCCCACTGCAGTCAGCCTGCTGAACAGTGCCCCACTTGCCCCCAGATGACCCCCCCAGAACTTACAGACAACCATGACACTTTCACATTATAAATTGCACTACATCTTTTGCAACTCATCTTCTGTACACAATATTTATTTCATTATCGATTGTACATACTGGATATACTTATTTGGTCAGTCACTCTCACTCAACTTCAAACTTCTGTGTACATATTTATTATCATTCTCATTTGTGTACATATGTTATCTGTATATATGTTTGGACAGTCTCCTTCAATTTCACTTACACTTACATTGTAAATCGGCAACTTTATTTAATTTATTATAGTTTATTTTATTATTTTAAAATTTTATCTGTTTATATGTTTTGCACCTGACACCAAGACAAATTCCTAGTACTGTAAAGTGCTCTTCGCGAACCCTTTGCTGTACCTGGCAATAAAAACTTTTCTGATTCTGATTCTGATTCTGATACAGGAACAAAATTTTAAGACATACCCGTGTTGAAATGACATACCTTATTGATTGAGTGAAAGAAGTAAACACAATTGCAGCAACTATTTTCAAATATATTTGATTTAAGCAATTGTGTGATGTGTAAAGGTAAAGACCCCCTTCAAGTTATAAATTCTAGGAACTTAATTAACTTGTGCCTTACTTGGCTTTTTAGGACTAGGCTGGTCAATAATTAGTAGAGTATAATTCCACAGTATAATAAAGTCTGACTCCTCAAACACACAACAACCACAGGACCATCTACACAGATGGCTGAGGATCTGAAAATACAGTTAATTAATGCCTATAACGCAAGGGAAGAATATAAGAAGATATCAAAGCAATTCCAGTACACAATTTTCACAATCCAAAAAGTCATTGTGTTGGCAAAGGAGGGGTTGAGTGCCGTTTGTAAATGGAGGGCACTCACTGGAATCTAGAAGAAGAAGTGAATAATTCCATGAAAGCACAGACATGTGTGTGCAAGTAATGTGGATCTTTTGTGTGTGTGTGTGTGTGTGTGTGTCTGTGTGTTGCAGTGAAAAGGAGAGAAGAGGAGAGTGTGTCTGTGTATACTAGGCTGCAGTCGAGCAGGATTGTGTATTCTGGTGTTCATTAATGTGTTCCCAAAATAAACCCAAACTAAAATTTAACTGCATTAGCCTGCCTTCCACATCCTCATTTCCCTCCCAGTGTGACAAAGTCATTAAGAACTAAGGGAACAAAGCAAAAACCCCATGACAACACAGGTCTGCAGCAAGGTTTAGCTGACACAGAAGAGGCGATACACCGTTCCACTGTGTTGCGTCGATTATACAAACATGATCTGCCTGGAAGAGTCATCAGAAGGAAATGTTTCCTGATACTTCATCACAAAAGTTACCATCTGAAATATCCAAAACCACATCTAGATAATCCAGAGGTCATTTGAAATCAAGTGTTGTGGGCTGATCAACAAAAGTATGTTTGGAGAAAAAAGAAGCAGCATTTGATGAAAAGTATAGAGTTGCAAGAAAAAGTAAGTGAACCATTTTCATTTTCCTGGTTTTCTGCTTAAATTGGTCATGAAATGTGATCTGATCTTCACCAAAGTCACAAATATCAACAAACACAATATTTCTAAGCTGATAAAACACAGTCATGATCTTTCATGTCTTTATTGAACACAATAATTAAACATACAAAGTGATGGTGGAAAAAGTAAGTGAAATAGTGCTTTAATAACTGGTTGAACCACCTTTGGCAGCAATAACCTCACGTAAGCACTTCCTTTATCTGCGAATTAGACCTGCACAACATCCAGGAGTAATTTTGGACCATTCTTCCTTACAGAACTGCTTTAGCTCACCCATATTCTTAGGACGTCTGGTGTGAATGGCTTTCTTGAGGTCATTCCACAGCATCTCTATTGAGTTGAGGTCTGGGCTTTGACTGGGCCACTCCAAAAGGTGGATTTTATGTCTCTGAAGCCATTCTGTAATAGATTTACTTTTGTGTTTAGGGTCATTATCCTGCTGCATCACCCAGCTTCTTCTGAGCTTCAGCTTGCAGACAGCCACCTTGAGATTATCCTTTAGAATATCCTGATAAACTTGAGAATTCATTTTCCCCTCCACAATGGCAAGCGGTCCAGGCCCAGAGGCAGCAAAGCAGCCCCAAACCATGATGTTCCCTCCACCATACTTCACTGTTGATATGGTGTTTTCATGTTGGAACGCTGTTTTCTTTTTACGCCATACACAGCACTGCATGTTCTTCCATTCATTCATTGTCTACCGCTTATCCGATCTAATCTCGGGTCACGGGGAGCCTGTGCCTATCTCAGGCGTCATTGGGCATCAAGGCAGGATACACCCTGGAAGGAGTGCCAACCCATTGCAGGGCACACACACACTCTCATTCACTCACACAATCACACTCTACGGACAATTTAGAGATGCCAATCAACCTAACATGCATGTCTTTGGACTGGGGGAGGAAACCGGAGTACCCGGAGGAAACCCCCGAGGCACGGGGAGAAGCATGTTCTTCCAAACAATTCTATTTTTGTTTCATCTATCCACAATACATTTTCCCAGTAGTGTTCTGGAGTGTCCAGTTGGTCTTTTGCAAACTTTAGGCGTGCTGCAATGTTTTTTTGGAGAGCAGTGGCTTTCTTCATGGTGTCCTTCCATGGATACCATTCCTGGTCAGTGTTTTGCGTATTGTTGACTCATGAACGGGGATGTTAGCCAGCTTCAATGAATCCTTTAACTCTTTAGCTGTTACTCTGGGGTTCTTTTTCACCTCAAGGAGCATTCTGCGTTGTGCCTTTAGAGTTATCTTGGCTGGTCGTCCACTTCTATGAAGAGTAGCCAAGGTACCATATCGTTTCCATTTATAGATAATTTGTCTAACTGTTGACTGATGAATATGTAAAGTCTTTGAGATTGCAACTCTTGATCATAGGTCTTCTGAGATCTCTTTTTTGCGAGGCATGGCTCACATTAGCTTATGCTGCTTGTGAATAGCACATTGACACTGTTTGGGTGTTTATATGGGTAAATTTAGCTCTAAATCACACCTTTATTCTCGTTTCATTGATTGGACTCCGGGTTTGCTAACACCTGACTCCAACTGCCATTTAGTGACACCAGAAGCCTAGTGTTTCGCTTACTCTTTCCACCATCACTTTGTATGTTTAATTAGTGTGTTCAATAAAGACATGAAAGATCATGACTGTTTGTGTTTTATCAGCTTAGAAATATTGTGTTTGTTGATATTTGTGACTTTGGTGAATATCAGATCACATTTCATGACCAATTTAAGCAGAAAACCAGGAAAATGAAAATGGTTCAATTACTTTTTCTTGCAACTGTACCTTGCTATGTCAAACATAGTAATGGATCTATTCTGCAGAATGGATTCCAGTCAGTATCAGTACTAGAAAGCAAAGGTGACACAATCAGTCAAGAAACTGAAGCTGAAAACAAGGCTGGCTTCTACAATAAGACAATGATCCAAGACATCCACCTGGAGATCTCAGAATCCACCTGGATTTGCATTCCTACTTCAGAAATGCAATCTGAAGCTTTTTCAATCCCTTTTATGGAGTAATGTGTGAAAATTCTGTAAACATCCTCTTTCAGATACAAAAAAGGGCTTGCAAGCTGTGATAATTGCTAAAGGGGGTGTTACAAAGTACTGACTTAGATTAGATAGATAGATAGATAGATAGATAGATAGATAGATAGATAGATAGATAGATAGATAGATAGATAGATAGATAGATAGATAGATAGATAGATAGATAGATAGATAGATAGATAGATAGATAGATAGATAGATACTCTATTGATTGAACAGGGACCACAATTAACATTTTATTTATTCCTATAATTTTTAAACATCAGATACTATTAACATCTGCTAAAAATGTTATTTTTGAAAAGAGTTTACTTCTAAAATCTATAAACCTATACAAAGGTTTACAATGGTGGTGGTAGTTTAACTGGTTAAGGCTCTGGGTTGTTGATCGGAAGATCAGGATTCAAGGCACCACCATTCTGCCACCGTTTGGCCCTTGAGCAAGGACCCCAATCCCCCTGCTCTTGGGGCGCTGCATCATGGCTGACCCTGTGCTCTGACCCCAATTCTCCAAGGATGGGATATGCGAAGAAAGAATTTGACTGTGCAGTAATGTATATGTGACAAATAAAGGCTATTTTCTTTTTTCAAAAAATCTAAAAAATATGTAGTTTGCATCAGATTTTTGCATACAACAGTACATTCAGAGATGTTGTTTCTTCCAACATTAAAAAGGAAGAATTTATTTATATCCTTAATGTAGCTGTTAATATCATAGGGGAGAAAAATAAACAAGCATGCTGCAAGCTATCTAGCTTACACACACACACACACACACACACGTATAGGATCACTTACCTTGTTAATCCAGAAGAGCATAGCTTCCTCCAGGTGGCAGGGCCACTGCAGCTCTTTGGTGGGGGAAAGGGTGGAGAAGTGTTTAAGACATGACACCACCTGCTCTACACTCATCATCTCCATCGTACAAGCCAGCATCAAAGCATCAATCAAAGGGATGTGGGAGCTCTGTACACACACAGACACACACAAGAAGCATTAACAGAGTGCCTGCAGTTATTCTCATATTAAACTGAATGCTTTGTAAGATTTTTGTGACTTATTGAAAACCTCACTTCAAGTGATGAAACATTACAAATTAACTTTCACATGACAAAGGTGTTACATGTTATCCTACAACAAGAAAAATCAATGCGTGTTAAAGCAGGTATGTTTACGGCATGTTTTGGAGTCACTGGCTAAGGTAGTTTTGATCAGTAAGAGAATTTCCTGTTCTGCATGCTGTATCCTTTTGGATGAGTTTAGCACAAGGGCAGTTGGCTGTGTGTTTGATATTAAAAAAAAATCAAATGACACTAATCAAAAATAGCCTGATTAACCTAAAATCTAAAACTAATAAAACGTACGTGTTTTCTTTCTATTTACAGTTTCATGGGTTTCCATTCACATGTGTGAGTCTCTAAGACATAGTGTAGACCCCCACACACTGCCCTCCACCACCTGCTCATTAAAAATATATTCGGTCATTTATGTTCCACTTTACCTTAGTGAACTGAGACATGCGCTTACAGAATACAGACTTCTCTTAACAGTCTACAGTTATTTTAACTTATAAATAAAAGAACACCAGTATTAGTATAAAAGAACATTGTGTAGATGAAATTAAACAAAGCAATACACACACAGATATAGCAGGCTGTGAGCAGATGGTCATCATGTGGCCAGCCAGTTCTCCCATACTGACTCACACACACACACACACACACACACACACCCTAATCATTATGCACAGCTCCTTTTGGCTAAAGGTCAGGGGTCAGCACCCAAACACCCTCACCATCCTGATGGGGGCGGAGATAAGATCGTGGTGTGTAATTGGCGTGCCATCAGGCTCCAGGACGTGGATGGACTGACGGGCGAGCACCTGCAGGACCGAGTGGTGTGTGTGGCGTGTGGTCGACTGCTCGCCCAGCGAGAGGAAGGAACACACACGGGAGTAGAGCTCAGCCGAGAGCAGCAGCTCCAGCACGGGAGGCTTAATGTGCTCCACACCATACTGATCCACATAGAATGGGTCTCTCAAATCGTCAGGGACATGATCTGAAACGGGAGAGATGAAGAGAATGAAACACAAAAAAAATGGAAAGAGACTAGAATATATGTATATTGAAACAGGAAACGGGTAAAAAGGAAACAGAATATTGGAAGCTTATCACTTATCTTGTATACAAAAGAGCATTTAAAAAAACCTAGAAACTGAATAATGCAGTTTGTAACATGAAGGTTTACATTAATGCACTTGTTCTAATACGTTATCGTTGCTATAGTAACAGCTTATTCACAGGCACTTGTAGGGCCGATGCTTCACATAATCTAAGGCTAATAATAAACACAGTCAGTCTATTTTTTTCTGTACAAGGAGAGTGCATTAGCTTGTATTCTCTACTTATAGGTATGAGCAACAAAAGATCAGGTCCACATTAACAGTGACTGCCAAAACGCGGCTATGCTGCTAGATGAAGACGAATGAACTTTGCTAGCTAGACTTATAAACAACAAATGTCTGAAATGAATGCAAACAATCAAACAAAACTTTATACAGTTTTTTTTAATTAATTAATTTATTTATTTATTTATTTACACTATTTACTAATTATAAATACAACAAAATATACTGGTGTGTTAAACTGGTTTGGATTATGCTACTCAGCTAATAAGAGATTCTGACTAACGCTGAAATGATTCAGATGTCAGCCATGTTCATTACTCTGTCTGTTATTGGCAGTTTGTCACGAAGGCCCAGCCCCCTCTATAAGCTTGAGATATTTTTCCTGTACAAAAAACTTGCCTGCTTTCACTCCATTCACTACGAGAGATGCTTTTAAGTTTTCAATTTAGTGTGTTAAAAGCCTTTTATCAAAAAAAACCCTTAATCTTTAAAATGGCGGTGAGTCCCAGTGATGCACAGGCTCCTCTGAGTGTGATGGGATTCAAAGGAGATTTGTTCACACATATATGATCATTTAATTCCCTGAAATATTGAATTCCACCATGAATAATATGGACACTTTTAGTCTTACAATTTTAGCAGTCACCTCTGTCCCTGATCCAGCCAGAAACAGAGCCTAAGACTGAACAGCAATGCATTACCCACAATGCTCTGCTTCAGCAACAGTAGCATTGCATAATAATGTCAGAGTTAAAACGTGTTGCGGCAATGTTATAGGAATGTTTCTAAATGTAAGTGTTCTCTGCATGCTGAGCAAACCTTTCAGACGGAACCTCAATACCGAAAACCATCTAGAATAGTTTTTTTTACTAAAAAACTAATCCATATCTCTGGTTTAGACAATAAGGACCAGCGCTCTCAGTACACCCCCAATACAGTGATGCACATGAAGCGAGTGTCCCAAACAGGTGATTTCAAGATTAGCACTTTCGAATCCACCTAAACGGATAAGATCACGTCCACTCCAGACAACACACCTTAAACCCTTTTTAGGTACACACCCGCTGCATTATAGTATTTTTACTAAGCTCCATGCTAACTATAACCAGCAGCTAATCAAGTTACCTAAGTAGATTACGCACACAACAGACTCGCATTAACTCCATGCTATTCTCGCTTTCCAGATGATTCTTCCAGCACTGAGTAACGATGAGTGCACTTTGTTTGAGTCTTTGTTATTGGTCTTTATGTGAATGAGAATGTTGAGGGACTTTGTCTCCAGGCTGTGTATAAAATCAAAAAACAAGCCATTTGTAATGTGCGAGGGTGAATGAGGCATAAAGTCAGCATGAGTTTTATTAAAGCAAATCCAGAAATAATACTCAGAAGTCCGAGGCGGGGTCAGAGCACAGGCAGGAAAGGTAATCATAGAAATATCCACAAAGGTGAGGGTCTAGAAAAACAGCAGCACAAAACTCGAACAAATCACTGGGCATAGAAAAGCTAATTAAATAGGTAACAAAGAACAGATGAACACTGTAAGGTACCAAACCAATGACAGGACAGGGGCAGAGACAGGATTAGAAATAAAACACGAGCACACAGCTTTTACATCCACATTTGTTCACAAGTGGACGCAGTGTAGTAAAGATCAACAGACACTGGATCTGTTTGGAAACAGTGTAGAGCTGTGATGGATTGTAAACATCAGCAAAATGGTGTTAGCATGATGGTTTAGGATTTCTGCAAGCTGAGCCAGTACCGCTGTCTAAATTCTAGTTCAACCTCCCTGCGTTTCTGTCCTGAAGCGCTAGATAAAAGGTTTTAAGGCAGGTGAGACATGTGTTGTGAGACTTATATTGTGACTGTGTGACTATATTGGGAGTCTTCTGCTTGAATGAATAATTCTAATTCTATTGGTCGATGGAGTCAAAAAAGGGGATTTAAAAGTAAAACTAAATCCATTTATCCATCCATCCTTTTTCTACACCACTTATCCTATTGGGGAGTCTGTCCCAGGAGACTCAGGGCACAAAGCAGGATACACCCTGGACAGGATGCTAGTTTATAACAGGGCACACACACACACACACACACACAGCCCTAGAGGTGTGAGGTAAATGTGCTAACCACCAAGCCACCATGTGACCCCTGTAAAAATTAAAAATTAAATTAAATTACACATGGCAGACATCCTTATCTAGAGCACCTTACAACAGAGCAATTAAGGGTTAGGGGCCTTGTTCAGGGACCCAGAAGTGGCACCTTGGTGATTCTGGGATTTGAATGCATGATCTTCCTATATGTAGCCCAAAGCTTTAACCACTGACCTACCATTTCCCCATACAATACAATGACTGATGTTCTCTGATGATATGGAAATAAAATGGCCATTTATGAGTAAAGTGAATATGTGTGTAATGTGTGTGCAGTCAAAGGTGTTAGTCAAAGCACCTCATCTGCAATATATGACAATCGTTTGTAGATTTATGTACCTAAAAGTCTTCATTCTTCTTTTCACTTCACATTCTTGACTTATTTCATCACCACTAACCTTTCACATTAAGAGTCCAAGAGTCCAAACACTATTTCTGTAAAATGTCCTCATGCTTTCTCTATCTAAGGAGGAACGCCACACTCAGAGAGAATTTCTGGTGAACTTCCAAACACCACGAAGGTCAAAGGTCAACCAATCTGATTAGACTGCGAGGAGAATTAATCAGAGGATGACTGTCTGTTAACCAGAACTGAATGAGGGGGAGGGGATTATGTGTGTGTGTGTGTGTGTGTGTGTGAGACATATAAACTATGCCAAAATCACCCCCTTTCTATAACTAGAGCTGCACCACATATTATTTGTTAGGTTAAAGATAAATCTCACAAGGCTGCAATTTGAAGTGATATATAAAAATAGTAACAATTATATTTATTCATCATATATTGTGCGTAACTGTGATGGAGCAGCGTTAATGGGTTAGGCTCCGGACGTCCTACCCTGAGTATGATAAAGTTCGATGAATGAATGAATAAAGGAATGAACCCAAAAAAATCTATGCAAAAAAATAATAAAAATCTTCAGTCATATCATACAGTGTCTCTATGCCTGCATATGTGTTACTCTGAGTGCACCAGCTCTCTTTAATAAATAATGTTAAATGGTCAAAAATGGGTCAGTGGGCAGTGTAGACACACACACACTCTCACACACACACACTTAACATCCCAAGCCATTTCTTCATCCAAACAAAAGCAGAAGCTTAGACAGCAAATAATTCATGAAAATAAAACTTACAGTTTTGAGGTGGATGATGTGGAATACATGTTAGATCATCACTTTCATTACTTTCCACCAGCGTGTCTGTAAGGATTTGTGTTCATTCAGCTACAAGAGCATTAGTGAGGTCAGGCACTGATGTTGGGTGAGGATGCATGCTGTTACGAATAATCCCAAAGGTCTTCAGTGAGGTTGAATTCAGCTCTCTGTGCAGGCCACTCACGTTCTCCAACCTTGGACCTCTCTGTGTGCACAGGGGCATTGTGTTTAGGCTTCTTAGTTTTGTCCATCCATTTTCAGAACCGCTTATAATACAAAGAGTCACAGGAAGCCTGGGGTATATCTCAGGGGGACTTAGGGCAGCAGGTGGGGGATTGCTGGACATACACTACATTTCTGTCATTTGGCAGACGCCCTTATCCAGAGCAACTTACAATTCATCTCATGTTTTATACAACTAAACAATTAAGGGTTAAGGGCCTTGCTCAAGGGCCCAGCATTGGTAGCTTGCTGGACCTGGGATTCAATCTCACAACCTTCTGATCAGTACTCCAACAACACTAAGCTACCACATCCCTACAGGGTGCCAACACATTACAGGGCAGAATTGCACACACTAAAGGTAATCAGGTCCTTGAACTAGGAGAGCAAACCGGTGAACCCCCACAACGTCCTAATCATAAGAGCTCTTTTACGATGTGTGTGTTTCCAAATTTGTGGCAACATTTTGAAGAAGGCCCACATAAGGGTGAGTTGGGGTGACTATATATGACCTTTGGCCATATATAGTGTTTTTAACAGACACAATGTTTCGTACACAAGGATTAATGATGTCACACTGACGCTGTTATTTTGGGAGCACGATTGCACAGGAGTCCAAGCAAACAGTGCAGACACAGATGGATAACCACACAGACACAAGTCTATAGTGAGTTGGCTTTTCTTATAAATAGACTTTCTCATAACACTGCTTTCACCTTGGGTCCACCAGAAAATGCAGCTCTGATCATTTATTTGAGGGCAATTTGTCAAAATCTACCAATGTTGCATAAAAATGATCTTCTTTAGAAAGCTCACTAAGGTAGGGGTTTGTTGAAATATACTCCAACATAACGTGCCATCAGCTAGCATGAGATGGTTTGGATCTTCATGAAAATGTTAAGCAAGATAGAGAAGAAACTAATCACTGTGGATAGCAGACAAATGTACAATGTACAATTCAGCAATCCAGGCAAATGCATTTCAAGGAGACGAGCCTGGTATTAGCTATAGATAGCCGTGGTGCCTTTAGGACGATGGATACAGGTGCTTACAGAATAAACAGAGGTACGTTTCAACTCTAAAGATGCAAAGAAAAGATTTCATTTCTGCACACTGTGTCAAGTTTCAAGTTAGGAAAGCCTCACTGCAGCAAGAGCACAAAAGGCAACACTCTTGATGGTACTTCATTTAAGAAAATCTTTTACCAAGCTTACTCTAGGGCAGCTTCATACACGCGTCAAATGATGATTCATAAATAACTTGCTTGTCTCATCTGCAGGCTAACATTTCATTATTTGAATTTAGAATTTTCTGCTGGACAAGGTGTGCGATCGGTCAGTATTTCCTTTAGAGAGTGGGATGTAGCAGAAAAAAAATGAGCAAAGCGAGAATAAATAGTGTAACCACTGAAGCAGTGAGAGGATGTTACTTAAAAGTTTACTAAGATCAAAATTAAGACTTATTCAAATGCATCAGATGCAAATATAGAGTGAAGACACCTGGCTAAAATATGAATTTCAGGCAAAATACGGTCCATATAGTTAGATATTGAGATTTCATCTGTTTTAGTGTATGCTTAGCTAGCTGTTTAAATTTAGGTTTATATGAGGAAAGGGAAAGAGGACAGACTAGAAAATTTTACTGCTTCATTCATTTGTGCATATTTGGTCATTTTATTACTGTAGATTGATATAGCATAAATGGCACACACACATGCACACACACACAATAATGACTGGTACTCAGGCAGGCCTAAAGCCAAGTACAATCCTCAAAAAACTGACCACTGCTGACTTACAATCTGGGAACAAGCCCTATGCCTTTCCTGCTTTATCCTTTCATGCTCTTGTGCTCCCCCCCTACACACACACACACACACACACAGAGACAAACAGCCTGTAAACCCTGAGTACAAAAAACTGTTTACCTTCTCCATAAGCTTTGGCAAAGAGCCAGCGTAGGTTGGCGTCGATTTTTGCCCGGGCCGAGTCGTAAAGTTCCAGTGAAACAATTTTAATCTCGAGGCCTCCATCCCCTCCATCTGCATCCATTCTTCAGAAAACACAACAGAACAGAGTCAGCACACACACCTCTGGTCATGAGTTGAAACAAACTTAACCAACTTGTGTTATTAGTCACAAGTTTCAACCTGACTTATGTCACATATTAGTAATATCTATGTAATATACAGACTAATAATGTTTATGTGATATGCATAGCACCCTCCAGAATAACTGGAACACTTCAGAAATATAACACACACCAATTTTAGATTGGAGAAATCAAACAATTTGCGTGTGTCAAAATTAGGAACAAGAGCTGTGACAATTAAAAGATATTATCGATAATGTCTATAATAAAAAATACTAGTAGTACAAGCCACCTTTCCTGGGAGTATCTCACTAAATAAAGTGTCTCTTGTTAAGAAAAACATTTTCTATTTCAGCATAAAAAACCTTGTTGCCTTCAACATTCATCATTGAACAAGATGACGAACCAGATGTAGTTCTACATTAACACAGATATGTGCATTGAAATACCAAAGTAATATTTTGTGACAATGACCAACTATGCCTTTCAGCTGACTGAAAAACCTGCAGTCTGAATTGAAAAGCTCACATGGGCAAACCCATGAATATAAAGGTTACATAAATTCTGCAGGGAGTGGACAACTGCACTATATTGCCAAAAGTTTTGGGACACCCCTCCAAATCATTGAATTCAGGTGTTGTTTTTCAGGGTTTGGGCATGGATCCTTAGTTCCAGTGAAAGGAACTCTTAATGCTTCAGCACACCAAGACATTTTGGACAATTTCATGCTCCCAACTTTGTGGGAACAGTTTGGGGATGACGCCTTCCTGTTCCAACATGACTGTGCACCAGTGCACAAAGCAAGGTCCATAAAGACATGGATGAGAGAGTTTGGTGTGGAGGAACCTGACTGGCCTGCACAAAGTTCTGACCTCAACCTGATAGAACACCTTTGGGATGAATTAGAGCAAAGACTGTGAGCCAGGCCTTATCGTCCAGCATCAGTGTCTGACCTCACAAATGCGCATCTAGAGGAATGGTCATAAATTCCCATAAACACACTCCTAAACCTTGTGGAAAGCCTTCCCAGAAGATTTGAAGCTGTTGTAGCTGTATAGGGGCTCTATATTACATTCATGTGCATGTAAAGGCAAATGCCTCAGCTTTGGCCTTGCTCGCACTCCGCTCTAATTCATCCCAAAGGTGTTCTATCAGGTTGAGGTCAGGACTCTGATGTCTTGGTATGCTGAAGCATTAAGAGTTCCTTTCACTGGAACTAAGGGGCCGAGCCCAACCCCTGAAAAACAACACCTGAATTCAATGATATGGAGGGGTGTCCCAAAACTTTTGGCAATATAGTGTATGTCACTATCAAGTGTCTTAAACATTGTTAGATATTACTGATACTAAGTACACAACATATTACTTGAAAACAGTGTTTTGCATAAAAGTGAATGTGTAGTATTAGTATTTAGTACCGCTTTATTGGTGATCTTCTCTCTCTGTCTTATAAGTCTCATTTGCCAACATTTCCCTAGATATCTGAATAAATAACTTGATGATGGTACACAGAACAGCTGCATAAGAA
This sequence comes from Hemibagrus guttatus, assembly GCA_033459395.1. NCBI lineage: Eukaryota > Metazoa > Chordata > Actinopteri > Siluriformes > Bagridae > Hemibagrus > Hemibagrus guttatus. The sequence continues at coordinate 11,181,279 of JAUCMX010000014.1, read as the reverse complement.
GCTGTTATTTTATTTTATTTACAAAACAGTCCTTTTTTTTTTTTTTTTTGCTAACCTCAAAAGCTGTGAATGAGCCAAAACATGTTTTTGGGTCTGATGCTATGTAGCTAACATGCAATTAAAGCTTATGACCTACAATTAGCATCAAACATACTACCACAAATCTTACCACAAAGCTGTTTGTTTTGCTAATGAACAATAAACAATACTATTGACAAAATAAGATTTAAAAAGCACCTTCAATATGTTACAAATATAGTTAAAATAAAATTGACAGACACATACCTGCTATTTTATACAGTTAGACAAACAGACACAGAAAAATACGTTTTTTAATAGGTTTTTAACTGTACACTGGCTAATAATGTACACACAGTCTCTCTCTCTCTCTCTCTCTCTCTCTCTCTCTCTCTCTCACACACACACACACACACACACACACACACACACACACACTCGGCTAGCTAAACAAGCTAATAACCAGTATTACAATATTTTCTAGATGTTACCTTATGTATGTTATATGTTGTATAACAATTCAAGCATATAATAATAATGTATGTGTTTATAATAGTATATTCAGATATGGTTACGTGTTGTATCGTAATACAAGATTTAATTGGCTTATTGCTAGCTAAATTCTGACAATACTAGTATTCATTTTGGTTATTTGTATAATATACAATAGGTTTAGACAAACAATGATATTGTGTAGCTGCATCCTGACTGAATAACAGATGGATAAACAGATAAATGAATGAATGAATGAATGAAGAAACACTGAACTGACAGGATGGCTAAATAACAGCAGTAATAATAACGATACACCTGACAACTGGAAAACCGCAGCAAGAAATAAAGATAATAAAACCAAGCAAAAATTACCTCCAGATGTGAAAAATCCACAATTCAGTATTTGAAGAAACACCGATGTGAGGGTTTAACACTCCTCCCTGTTACAGTGTAATAACAGTCTTTCTCCTGTCCGCCTAGCAACAGACTCCAATCTAGCAATGCGGCCTCGGCTACATGACAATCGTACACAAATAAGATCAAACTAAATTACATTTTCCATTATAAAAGCTAAAATGTCAGTGAAGCTGCATATTGTCCAGCAGCTCGTCCACCATGGTCGCTATGGATGAATTGAGCGGTGCTGTGGCTTTAGAAAGCGGCTCGCCATTGGATTGAGCAGGTTTCTTTAGTATGGATAGCCAACGGGGTCACACATCTTATAGCGCTTAATTACAAACAGACTGCACATGCCCCGGATTTGTTTCTATGGATAGCCTACGAGGTCATCAAATAATGTTCCAATAGAAAAACACATGCTGTGGAACGTCCGCAAAAGTTATTTTCTTTCATCACTTATCTCTTTTTTTCTCTCTCTCTTATTTTTAACAGTGGCGGACCGTGCATTTCACACCTAGGCCTTCAGTAGTGCTCCGTCTGAATCAACCCGCCCCTCAAAAACCAATTTATGGTTGTAAAAACCATCTTAATATGCAGAAATACAGTATAAAGAGCCGTTGCATCGCAGATAGATAACTCCTGTAGCCACAATAAATGCCTTTATTGAATAGACAAACCAGGGGTGAACAAGTTTCCTCCTACTGCAGCTACAGCCGCGACACACGTAAAAAACATCAATAATAACCTCATAAACTTGCAATATTATTTAGAAAAATCGCAACGTTTTACTCAACAAAAATTCGTATTATTTGTAAACAAAATCCATCCTCCTCTCTTTCCTCAAAAACAGTTCAATTACTCTGTTGTACAGATTATCCGTGTGCTTCAGTTCCATCACGATCCCATCCAATCAACGGGTCTGAATACGGTGACGTTGCCGTACGCCTGCTAGAGGGCCCTAGTGAAACCAACTCAAAATCTGATTGGTTGAAGCAAAAGTTTCATGGACATTTATTTTGTGTTAGAGGGCCTGCAGAACGGATTGTGAGGGCCTCCGGGCAGACTTCTTTGACTTTGACCCTGCCTGGCAACAAACGATGGCTGAAATGTGATTGGTTAAATGCTTTAATACGAAAATACATGTCTGGAAGCAGCGCAACCATCGGAAAAGCTATGAAAGGAAGCTGACAGACCATTTGGAATTATTTAATAAGTATTCATGGACAAAATATAATTAACATCAGTTTGTGATTCAGATATTTTTTTAGGCCAGCAGAGAAGGCCTTGCAGGCCCTGACGGTCCGCCACTGATTTTTAATAAGTCAAAAATGCAGATTGTGGGGTTACAAAGAAACCACGAAAGTGCAAAATCCTCAAACCTGAAGACTTTTCTGAAAACATTACTACGTTTAGATACCAGAGATTCTTGCTATAGACCCTTTGCGTGCCAGTGTGTGCCAAAGGGAATACTGGAGGCGGTTAATACAAACCAGTACAGAGTCGGCTACACAAGGAACGCAAATGTCATCTTGTTGTGTTGTTGGGTGCAAGAATCGACGGAGTACAGGCTCCAATTTGAAGTTTTATTGTGTTCTGGTGCCACTGCCAGACATAAAAACCGATGACAGCTGTGGTTAAACGCAATAAAATGAGCGGACTGTACAGAAACCATCATCATAAATGCTCTCGTTTGCAATGCACATGCCATATCAGATAAAGTTAAAGAAATTATTGTTTATCGTTGCTATGGTTTATGGTTACGTGTCTAAATAATTCTTATGCATGCCCACCTCATCAGAAATTGGGGAACAAGTTGATTTCTCATGTAACACTAACTTTTTAGCATGTAAGTTAGCTAACTGGTAGCTAATGACCGGAGACTAAACAAAGGAAACTGTTTGTGTCATCTCCCTTTCTACATTTGCCAGAAGTGCTCAGTTTTTCTATCAGATAGGTATAGATGTCAGGTCACCCTATCACATCGTCCATCCATTGAGTGAGCATGTGTGGGTTGGCCAATCTGGTTCCGTCCATTAAAGTTGTTGTCGTTCTTTCAGCTGCTCCCTGCTTGGGGTTGCCACAGCGGATCATTTGTTTCAATTTGGCACAGGTTTTATGCCAGATGCCCTTCCTGACGCAACCCTCCCAGTTTATCCAGGCTTGGGACCAGCACTGAGAGTTAACTCTTCAGTGGCTGGGTTAGCACCCTGCCCGCGAATCGAACCCGAGTCACGGCAATGAGAGAGCGGGATCCTGCCCCTGGACCACCAGGAGGCTCTTGGGTCTATCCGTTAAAGTTCATTTTTTTCAAATAACATTTGTGGTCCTGGACAGAGAGTGACCTAATATAGTCAGATAAATTCTGATTTTGACCAGTCATTGTTTAAAAACAAACTAACAAAACTTGATAACTACCACTTGTAAAGCGGTCAAGGAAATCGTTCTGCCTCCACCTATGCTCTGCCCACAAAAAAACCGCAATATTTAGTAACAGAAAAAGGGTCTATACAGAAAATTAATAAACACTTTCCAATCACTTTCCAATAAACACTAACCAATCAGATTCAAGAATTCAAAAAAATTCATATAACTGATCTTTGTGGTAATCACAACCATCCCAGATGATGTCAATTTCTGGATGGAAATTTGGTTAAAGAAAACTGGAATATTCCTTTAATTACTTGGGCACCCAAGTGAACCTATTCATGTTGTACAAAAAGTACAAACAATGGGCTTCAGTTATCAAGTTAGATACAAACACATTTATGCATAAATTGTCCTTAAAAGGTATGTACAGAAGAAATCTGTAATCATCAAAATGAAACTGTAAATTCACAAAAACATGTTTTATTATTAATCCTGAATAGGCATCAGTTCAAGACTAAGAAGACTAACTTATGTAAACCTCAACCTGATTAACTTCAGATCATATCATATGCAAGGACTATTTTCCAGACTATTTGCAAAGCTAATTTAAATTTATATTTGCAATTCTATATTTGTAGTAGTGGGCAGTAACGAAGTAAATGTAATTCGTTACTGTACTTAAAGGAGAAGTTCACTTAAAGAACAAAAATTTACCAATAATTGACTCACCTCCTCGTCATCCAACATGTTCATGTCTTTCTTTCTTCAGCCGTAAAGAAATTGTTTTTTGAGGAAAACATTTCAGGATTTTTCTCCATACAGTGGACTTCAATGGTGCCCGCGAGTCTGAACTTCCAAAATGCAGATTAAATGCAGCTTCAAAGAGCTCTAAATGATCCCAGCTGAGGAAGAAGGCTCTTATCTAGCCAAACGATCGGTCATTTTCTTAGAAAAATAAAAAAAAATTATCTTGGATGAAAAGGGGGTGAGTCAATTATTTGTAAATTTTTGTTCTGGAAGTGAACTTCTCCTTTAAGAGAGTCTGAACGAGTTTTTTCATGCTAATCAAGTGCAAGAAAACGTTACAAGGGCTAGTTACGAGGCAGCCCACTTTATACCCCAGCACACAAAAACCATTCCCCTTTGCAGAGATTGTTACTACAAAACTGCTGCTGTCTTATGTTTACACCCAAAGCATATTTGTGTACTACTGTATTGTTTGTTTTGCACCGTCTCTTGTCTTTGCACTGTTTGCACAATTTTGAACTTTATGTAGAACTGTGTGATTGTACAACTCCCTAGTTCCTTGTTGTATGTGTAGCTTTATGTCTTTAAAAAAATCAAACAATCAAATATCTCACTGCAGTGGTGTTCTGTTTGCTCACTTCACACTGTACAGAACTCTTTCTGGTGGACAGCACGGACTACTTGAAAATCTCTTTCAAAGCCCCTGACACTCCTGTAGAACTGCTTACATGGCAGATTCAGGCATGCTGTAGATTAATGGGAGGAAAGATTAACACGCAATGGGCAACAGGCTAGCATACAATGTCAGTTTGTGTTCAGCAAGGACGCACAACTTCAGTGGGCGTGAATAAGTATATGTGTGGGTGGGGTTTGTGTAGAAAAAAAAAATCTCACTGTCGAGAATCTTGTTTGTCTCGTCTTGTCTGAATGCATGGCTCGTCCATATGATAATTGGGTGATATCATGATCATGACCCAAAGGTCCAGAACCCCGTAACCAGTTGCAAATGGTAATAAACAATGAGACTGGCATCTCAAAATTAAATATATTGGCTTGCATTGTGCTCTGAGAAAGTACAAAATTAGATTTGACTATTTATATGTGTTTTTTGATGAAAATGAAACTGGAAGCCAGATCGACAGACATACATTTAACACGTGTCCTATGTAATCCAATGTGTCCGATCTTATCCACAAAGGGCCGGTGTGGATACAGGTTTTCATTCCAACCGAGCAGAAGCCACACCTGACCCTATTGAAAGACAAGATCAGTTGATTAAGCAGGTGGATTCAGGTGTGGCTCCTGCTTGATTGGAATGAAAACCTGCACCTACACCGGCCCTTTGTGGACAAGATCAGACACCTCTGGTTTTTAAGCTACTGTAGTGATTGAGATGGGCAATCTCTCTGATGTCTGTCTCCCTCTATTGGTGATCTTAAAGAATAACTTCTCAAGTATTTAAAATGTCAAACCTCCATATCTCTTTGGTATTGTTCAGTATTACTGATTCTTTTTGGTAAATTCATCAACTGAAACACATTACAGTTTCTTCAGTTTCTTTTGACCTAACTGCAATTCAGCTGGAGTTGCTACGCTATGTACACTATATTGGCAAAAGTTTTGGGACACCCCTCCAAATCATTGAACTCTGGGTGTTGTTTTTCTGGGGTTGGGCTCGGCCCTTTAGTTCCAGTGAAATGAACTCTTAATGCTTCAGCATACCAAGACATTTTGGACAATTTCATGCTCCCAACTTTGTGGGAACAATTTGGGGATGACCCCTTCCTGTTCCAACATGACTGTGCACCAGTGCACAAAGCAAGGTCCATAAAGACATGGATGAACGAGGGTGGTGTGTGGTGGAACTTGACTGGCCTGCACAGAGTCCTGACCTCAACCCCATAGAACACCTTTGGGATGAATTAAAGCAGAGACTGCGAGCCAGATCTTCACCAACATCAGTGCATGACCTCACAAATGCAAAGATTCAGATAAACACACTCCTAAACCTTGTGGAAAGCCTTCCCAGAAGATTTGAAGCTGTTATAGCTGCAAAGGATGGGCCAAATCCATATTAAATTCATGTGCATATAAAGGCAGACATCCCAGTTTTGGCCTGGCTTGCAGGGCAGGACTTGAGGTCAGGATTCTGTGCAGGCCAGTCAAGTTCCTCCACAGCAAACTCACTAATCCATGTCTTTATGGACCTTGCTTTGTGCACTGGTGCACAGTTATGTTGGAACAGGAAGGGGTCATCCCCAAACTGTTCCCACAAATGTCCTGGTATGCTGAAGCATTAAGAGTTAGTCTCACTGGACCTAAGGGTTCATGCCCAACCCCTGAATTCAATGATTTGGAGGGGTGTTCCAAAACTTATGAAAATAGTGTACATTACATCAGTCAAATAATAAATACCATTTTATTTTGTGCCTTGAGTTAGTTCATTTAAGTTAGGCTAACTGACCATATGCTTTACATGTACCTCTGCCATTTGTCTCTTTGCCTTCTGTCCACATGTTATTTGCAAAACAAACCTGCAGTTATATCCAACATACACATGTCTGACCGCTGTTCTACTTGTGATTCATATTTTGAATTCAGTACAAATGAAGTTGAATACTGAAATATCTAGACATAATTTTGAACTTTGAGCAAAAATCGGGTGACAATAGTGAGACTAAGCATTGGAAAAGCCAAATGTTTTATTGTTTCAAGAAAAATATTTTACATATCTTCGGACAAAATTATTTTCTTCGTACAGACTACAAATGCATATATCATTATTCTGTCAGTAGTAAAACATTTGAACAGTGTTTATAAAACGTAACGTGTCAGACACCCACCGGCTGCGTTACACAACCGCGGATGATGTCATCACAGTGCAACACATACACAACTGTGTACATTCTTTGTCTTACACAGACCCATACACCTTTCAACATATCTAGTACATATTCTAGGGTATCTAGCCTCTGACAACCAGCCTGAAAGTTGCACACTCAGCTCCAGTGTGACAGTACAAAACAATAAAAAATTCTAACTTTTACAATTTTACATAACAGTTTTGTGATGGTTGTAAAAGGCAGACACATATCTACTAAAACAAATAAATTAACCACTTTGCTACATACACAGTAACTCCTGACCTCGACTCATGTGCTGTGAAAGGTCAACACAGCAGTGACTACACAACATCGTAAGACAAACTGTACACAATGTTTCGCACAGCAAACTGCGTGCTCAAAAAGGAAAATGTCCGTTCTGTCCATTCCGTGACTTTTCAAATAGAGAACTTTGTCATTCAGACATTATTCGGCTTTGTAACATTATTGAATCATCAATTTCAAAATATCATAATCCAGTCCTTGAGTTTGCTCGTGTTGGTGTGTGTGTGAGAGAGAGATTTCTACAGATATTAACAGACATCTAAAGATTGGCTTTAAAGGATTACATTAAGTTTACTTAATACTGAATTTCGAAAAATAACTATTAAAAAAGTCAAAGCATTTAACATGAACATGAAATTTTATATTTGCTCAGCAGACAGTAGTTTAGTTTTTTTCTGAGCAGCCTCTTGATAAAATACAAATAAAATGCATAAATAAAAAAGATCTTTTATATATGTAGTCCAAAAGCACATAAATAAATAAAAAATAAGCAGTTTAGGGAATAAAGTATAAGTATAAAGTAGTCAAAAGAATTTTGGCAGTACAGTCAGTTATCGCTGTCCTCCCTTGCGGTCATTTTTACTTGAATGCTTCAGGGATATGGTTCATGTGAAGGCTGGTGGGCGGGCTTGAGATTCCCTCTGACCAGTCAGATAAGTTGGAATGTGGAGAGCAGCTAGACCATTGGTCAGGAGAACCAGGAGATGGAGTCAGGAATGGATGATCAGGGACCTGTGGCTGGTGATTTGGCGTGTTGTCCATGGGGTTAGAGTAACTGTGCTGAGAAGGAGGAGTCAGAAACTGTGTGGTAGACATGGGCTGGGGCAGACGCTGTGTCTCCTGTGGCAGGACGGTTTGAATCGAGTTGGACTGAAGTTCTGCCGCGCTTATGTCACCCAGGAAGTGGTGAGTGAGGCCATGATTGGGGACAGAGTTTGAGTTTTGGTGCTGCAGATGGGTCGGATGCATGTGGTTAGACAGCAGGTGAGCTGGTGTGCCCAGGTGGCTGCTTTGCATTGTGGGATAGCCCATCACTTGAGGCATGTTAGCGCCATGGTGCATTGTAGGCATTATAGCTGAGAACGCACCTTGCTGCTGCTGCTGTGCTCTTGCCAGCCAATCACATGGCCCTGTCGGGCCTCCATTATTAGGCACTCCGAGATGAGACAAGCGTGGAGGAGCTGAATCAAATGCTTTTGCCATCCCCAGGTGAGCCCCGCCCATTTGGGAATCAGCCAACCCTTGCAAGTGATGGGTGATAGGTGGGGACTGTTGGAAGGGTGATGTCATCATTGGGGGTGAAGAGACCTCTGATTCCATCGGAGAGAGGATGTTTGTGTCTCCGTTCTTTTTCTTTTTCGTCTTCATTTCCTTTCCTCCCTCCTTTCCTCCAGGTTTGCGGGGTTTCTTTGCATTATTTGTGTTATTGGTGCCACCAGGGCTAGTTCTGATGCCTAGGAAAGCCTCGGGCGAGCAGATTGGGGGTGAATGAGTAAGAGTGGGAGGGGTCTGGACCAGGTTATATTCTTCCAGTAGACGCACAATATCATGGTGCATACGCTCATTGGCAATGTCACGTGGCAGCTGATCCAGGTGATCCGTAATGTCCCGGTTGGCCAAGTGGTCGAGGAGGAGTTTTGCTGTCTCATAGCTGCCCTCACGTGCTGCCAAGAAGAGAGGTGTTTCCTCCTGCAAAGGTATCCAAGATGTCAATGTAAAACATTTGAAAATTTAGAAATCTAAATAGCGCACAGTAAACGATGAGAATAATCACTAGGTATTCATGATAATGAATAAAATAATAGTCTTTTTGCATATATTATTCATACAATTTAGGAACAAAATACTTTTGTAGCACTTTCTCATTTTATTATTGAAAATAAATTGTGTATTGTATCGCGTTCACGTGTATAAATCTTTGAATCAAAATAATATACAAACCATTTATACTGTTTTGTGCAGCTCTACATAAAACCCATAAGTGCACACATATACACACCTTGTTGTTCTGTAGATCCTTGTTGGCTCCATTTTTTAGAAGCACTACAGCAGCCTCGACATTGTTGACAGCAGCAGCCCAATGGAGAGCAGATTTTCCTATATAGACAGAGGCAAGGAGAGAGAGAGCATGTAATTTCCATAAAATAAAAAATCTAATTGTGTGAATATACTCCGTATTCATGATTACAATTTGTATTTCTCATGATTTAATATTTGCTGTTTGCTTCCTGAGATGTGAGATTGCTGCTTATGTGTTCTTCCTGTTACTAACTAGACAAATCACATAAAAAATGGCCTTGCTTTGCTAAATAATGATGTTGTGTATATATGAATACGTACCAGAGTCATCAATAGCATTGGCATCGGCATGGCAATTGATGAGCTCCTCGACCATGCCCTCCACTGCTAGCCGTGTGGCCAGAATGAGTGGTGTTGTGCCATCATTCATGCGGGCGTCCAGATCTGTAGCCCGATTCCGGATTAAGATCTGTAACAAGGTTCAGATGATTTAAAAATAAATGCCCATCCATTAACCTTTTCACTTTGAATCTACAATAGTACCTTTGCTAAATATAAAGAAGACTTGAATAAAATTGTGTAACTTTTAACACACTGGGACATGCATAAAATCTTGTTTTCCTGAAAGATAAAGAATTACATGTGTGATTTGTAATAGCCTGTAGTGCAAATATAGGTCTCTCTCTTTTTTCATTCACTCTGCAAGCACCCTCACTTTAAATCGTTCTAAATACCTGGAAGACTCCTTGTGCATCGGCAGCCACAGCGGCATGTAGTGGTGTGCGTCCTGCATGGTCCTGTGCATTGGCATCTGCTCCAGACTCTAGAAGGCGCTTGGCGGCGTCAGATCTGGCATAACGTGCAGCCAGGTGCAGTGCCGTCTCACCTGCACGCTCCGTACGCTGATGTGGATCGGCACCATGCCAGAGGAAGTTGGCAATAACGCCTTCCTCCCCCTCTTCCTCCTCCCCAGCCTCACCACTGCATGAGGCGATCATCAGAGGTGTCAGGCCATCTGAGAAATAGAGCAAGAAAGATATTGGGCTCAAAATGTGTCCTTACTACCTCATTACTTCCTGCTTTGTCTTTATTCATTCTAAACATTTAAATTAAGTTTTCATTTGTTGAATTCAAGAATTACTGTCCTGAAATCATAATTAGCATTTGCATCTAGCTTCACCCATGTCTAAATTCAATTAAGATCGAGATTCATGGTTAACACTTTCATTATAGGGATTACTCATCATTCATTTGCATAGTACTCATTTGTTTATTTATCAGATCCTGTGATGTGATGGTCACTCACCGGGGCCAAGTACATTCACATCTACGCAGTCCGTATCCGTGTCTGCCCGCGGCGGTGTAGGAGCTATAGAGGTCAAGCGCAAGTCGGCCGCGTCGAGATGCTGCTGAGTCCATTGACGTGGATCTGGCTGGATACCTATGTCTGGTGTGGTGTGGTCATCAAACTGCATTTACACAAAAATATTACATTATAATTAGTTGTGCATGCACATGGAAAAGGGATCCACAGGGTTTCTCTGGATGTTTAATTGTTTATATCGTTATTCCCTTTAAGGAACAAGCCAAAAAAACGTTTGCTTACCCTGAAGCGTTTGCAGTGGTCTTCCTCTGCCCACTCACTCAGCTGCTCATCCATCAGAGTGCTATCAGAGTTCTTCAGAGGCCTTGAAAAGTACAAATTAAATTATTAATAACAAATCAGAAAGACAGACAGCTGACATCCTGGAATCCTTTAGTAAAATTCACAACAATCAATATATTATCTTTACATGCTGTTGGAGAATTTTTACTCACACAGCACAAACTATCCAGGACTCACACACATACACCGATCAGGCATAACATTATGACCACCTGCCTAATGTTATGTTGGTCCCCCTTTTGCTGCCAAAACAGCCCTGACCCGTCATGCACTGTGTATTCTGACACCTTTCTATCAGAACCAGCATTAACCGAGAACACCCCACAAGAGCTGCAGTTTTGGAGATGCTCTGATCCAGTCGTTTAGCCATCACAATTTGGCCCTTGTCAAACATTTTTCCTGCTTCTAACATCAACTCTGAGGACAAAATGTTCACTTGCTGCCTAATATATCCCACCCACTAACAGGTGCCATGATGAGGAGATGATTAGTGTTATTCACTTCACCTCTCACTGCTCATAATGTTATGCCTGATCGGTGTACATGTTGCTACATGTTTTAAATTCACACACACACTTACTTAAGTCCAACTGAGTCCTCTCCCACTGGTTCTCTACGTTTCTTTTTGGTTTCAGTCACTTTAAAACCCTCAGGGAACCAGAGCTGGCCATGCTCACGCTTTCGCTTGCGTGACAGCACGACACCGACGGCAGCCAGGACCAACACTGCCAGGACCAGTAGAGCCAGAAACATGGGGTACATCTCTCCATGACCAGGGGCCTCGTTCTCACCTGCAAACAAATTAAAAAAGTGAGAGAACGGCTTATATAAATACTATTTTCGTATAAGTCATTCGTTTAATGTATCCTGTTGCGAGTGCTCACTTGTGACAGCCTCTATAATGTAGGGAACATTGAGATTGCCGCTGGAAGCCAGCGCTCCCAGAAATGCAGCCACATCTGTTGCACTTTGAAAACACTCCTCTGACTGCTGGTAACATTGCCGGTTATCAATCTCCAGATATACAATAGAGCTGCAATGCATATTCACACACACACACAGGGTATGGTTAACATACATATTAGATTAGATTTTAATGTTGTCTTCTATCATTAATTGCTGATGTGTTATGCGTATTATCATTTTGCTGTATTGCCATCTTTCCCCTCATGAAATTTCTTGCATTAGCAATATCTGTCTAGCTATTCACTAGTCATAGTTTTCTCAGCACTCATTCTGTTTGTCAGTGACACTCACCCTTTAATCTCCATATTGTCCAGCTCTCGACGATGGCGGGGCCTGAGCAACGTTGACAGGCTCCTTGCAGTGCGCTGCAGAAGGTGGCCAGGGTTTGTGTTCCACTCATGGGCGGTACGTGTGTGTTTGCTCAGTTCATGTTCAGTGCCGTAGTAGGGGTAGACTAGAGGCTCGTCTGTGGCGGCGTGGCGCTTGAGGGCGACATTGGTGCGTAACAGGGCACTAAGCTGGCGCAGAAACGAGGAACAGTTGTTGAGCAGCTCGTTGGGTGGCAAGTGCACAACAAGCACAAGGATGCCAGATGCCAGACGCTGTGGCACGTCCTCGGCACAGTCCAGCCCGTCCCAGCCACACTCAGCACTGTTGCAGCCCTGATCGCAGTGGCCATCTGAGTAATGGTCCTTACAATACTGATCATACAAAGGACTAGAAAGGGAGAAAAAGAATTAGTGAGTAAGCTTTTTATCATTTTTCTGTATTTCTTATCTAAACCTTGTTCATATTTATTGTTTGTCGTTTACATAACTTTACTTGCTTAAACTACTGATAAAATATTTATGGTGGAGTCAGAGTTTTGTATTTTGTGTGACACTTACTTGCACTGGCCCTCGAGTTGGTGGCAGTCAAAACCATCGTAGAGACAGCCAGCACTGTGACACTGCATGTCACACTTGCCGTCGTTGAAGTACCTCCAACACTGCAGAGCAGAACTGCACTCATGCCAGGGGTCATCAAAATTGAGGGAACAGTCACCACCGTCCCAGCCACATGCATGACTGTTACATGCTGCATCACACACACCATCAGCACCTCGCTGCGCACACTGCGGCACCTCACAACGTGGCTCCGCCTCTTCTGACTCAGCTGGGGGAGGAGTGATGTCCAGACCCCGTCCCCCGTTGAATGAGTAGTCTAGGATGTGGCAGAAGAGGCCGTTGAAGTGTGATGGGCACAAGCAGTGGAAGAATGGAGCCTCTGCAGATGCCTGGCACGTGCCACCATTGTAGCACGGATTGGAAGCACATGGAGAATCAAGGCGTGTCTGGCACTCGCGTCCACTGTAACCTGGTGGGCAAAGGCAGCGTGGACCCGGAAGACAAGTGGCACCGTGGCGGCAGCGCAGGGGGCCACATGAGCTTGAGTCATACTCGCACGAGGATCCAGAGAAACCCTACAGCAGAGGAGAAATAACTTTGGCTGTGAGTAGTGTGTTGTTTGTGTAAATACTCTTGTTGTTGCTGTCAGGATAGAATTACTTGCATTTGCAGATATTACTTTAGCATACACGTGTCAGATATACGTGGTGTGTACTTACAGGTGGGCATTTGCAGATATATCCATGTTTGGTGTTGCTCGCGACTGCGCAGGTTCCACCATTTTTGCATGGTTTATCCTTACAGCCGTCAAACACAGTGTCACAGCGCTGGCCTACAAATATGCAAATCACAAATGTGATTAAATCTGATCCCACAGACAACTTTATAAATATTAAAAACCTTGACACAAATATTTCAATCCCCATCAATGTTTCATAATTAAGTTACTATCACAATCTATTCAAAATATTAGATACAATATGTACACCTTTAATTAGGCCTGTGGGAGTGTGTGTATGACAAATTTTTGTCTGTGTGCTCATACCTGTATATCCTGTGCGGCATTCACAGCGGTAGCTGTTAACCAGCTGAACGCAGTTGTAGGATCCGTTCGGGTCGCAGGGGTCAGACAAGCACTCATTCACATCACCCTCGCACCGCTCACCCACATAGCCCGGTGGGCAAACACAGCCATAGCCACCTATCCGGTCCACACAGCGTCCACCATTAAAACAACGTGGCTCGCCGGTCTCAGGATCAACATCCGGGGAACAATCGTCCACATCAATTTCACAGTGAACACCTACATTGTGACAAAGGCAATCAAAATATTCATTATTAATTACTATGTAAATAAGACTCATAGATGGATGACTGGACGTTTATTTTATATAGAGAGATTTTATTATATTACAGTAGTAGTAATAATAATAATAATAATAATAATAATAATAATAATAATAATAATAATATAGTATTATTTATAATAATTCTTCATAATTATATTTGTAGAATTCTGTAAAAATCTTGTTAAATTATTTTTTTTTTACGTTACAAAAAACATTGACTGTTTTCTGGGGTTTTTTTTGTACATGGCTAAAATTGTACAGGCTAATATTCTAAAATGTGATAAAGTCATATGCCAGATTCATTTATGCATTAATATTGCATGGTTAATTGTTCTGTGAGTTACTAGAGGTTTGTGTTTACATTTTAACCTGAAGAATTTGAAATCTTTAGTTTGTACTTAACACAAGTTAATCTTACCCATTCTGGCAAATGGGCCACTTTCTAGCTAATTTACACTAAAAATGTAAAACACTAGGAGATCGTGTGTATGCTCACCTTGCGTTCCTCGAGGGCAGGAGCACTTGTAGGAATTGACGAGGTCAATGCAGGTGCCTCCATTCTGACAAGGCTGAGACGCACACTCGTTTATCTCCTTGCTGCAGTTTACTCCATGGTATCCAGCAACACACTTCCCGAGCAGAGAGAGGAAAAAAAGGGGGAAAATACATATGTAAATCTAGTTCAGGAAACAGCAATAAGTGCTTTCTGCCACACAGTGTTTTCACCTGGAACATTAACATAGTTTAGCAGTAATATCTGGGATGAATATCAAATCTCAGAAGTTTGCAACACTTCAGCTTGTTTATCAGACATGTCCTGTTCATCAGACACCACATTCTGAGTCTGCCTCTGAGTCACTCAAATGACTCAGATTCTGTAATCTTAACTGTGGCATTTATCTGATGAACGATTCTGTCCACAGCACAAATGGCCAACAGCTCCTTCTGTAATGTACAAGGCAGATAAATGTATTATTTCATACCTCGCACGTGTATCCACCCAGATAATCGGTACAGGTTGCACCATTGTGACATGGGTTTGGCACACACTCGTCCACCTGTTCCTGACAGTAGCTGCCCATGTAGCCTGCCTGGCACCGGCACAGGTGTGTGCTGCCTGCATCTACACACTGGCCTCCATTGCGGCACAGAGCTGCCACGGGTACACCTGGAGAGGAAAAGGCGAATGGGCGGACAGAAAGAGAAAAAACAAGGGATAGTGTGAGTGTGAATGTTTAAAAATCTTAGTAGTCTGAGATAACGCAGATGCGTAGAGAACAGAAACACATTACCTTGCTGCTGAGCAGCGACCTCACAGCTAACGCTGGGCACATCGCAGTAGATGCCAGTCCAACCACTGGCACACTGGCACGTGAAAGAAGAACCTTGCTGCCAACACGAGCCTCCATTTTTACAGGGAGATGAATCACACCAGCGCACCAGGCTCTGGAAAAACCACACAAAGATACAGACATGATTTAGTAATTAATTTCATTCATATGTTTCATCTTTTTTAATATCCACATACCCCAAAACCTACACATGTTCAACAAATAATTTAGGACCTGGGGAAACAGGATTTAGAGAAAATGCTCATTTGTGAAATTTCATGGGAAAAATACAGCAATATTGCTTTTGATTGGTCATTGGGTTGCTTTTGTCTTTCAGACCTAATTACAATTAGTTCCCCTGTAAGGACATGTATATAAACAAAAGGTGTATAAGTAGTGAGCTGTTTTAATATTCATGCAAATATGCATCCAAAAATATTTGAAGCTAATAAGAAATAAGAAGCTGGAGTGCATGTGCGTCTACCTGGCAGTTGGTTCCGGTGTAGCCATGTGGGCAGGTGCACTTGTAAGTGCCATAGCCGTCTTGACATGTACCACCATTAAGGCATGGACCCGAGTCACACTCATTCACGTCATGTTGGCAGTAGCTGCCCGTGAAGCCAGGCAGACAGACGCATGAGAATGAGTTAATCCCATCCACACATGTGCCACCATTGAAACAGGAGCTGCAGACACAGATGGGGTTAAATTGCTATTTATAAAATATGTTTCATTCAATAAGAGATAATGAATGAATATAGTATTGCCTATTCATATTCACACATAGTATATAAGTGTGTGTTAATGGATGTGTGTTTGTGTGTGCGCATGCTACCTTTCAGTGCAGTCAGGTGTGTTGATCTCACAGTTGATGCCACTGAATCCGGCTGGGCAACTGCACGTGTAGCTATTCACACAGTCTGTGCAGTTCCCACCATTGCGGCAGGGGGCGCTCACACACTCATCGATATCCTCGGTGCAGCGCTCACCACGGAATCCAGCCACACACACACATGTGAAGCCATTGATGCGGTCAACACACACACCACCATTGCTGCAAGGGTCTGAGCAAAGAGAGACAGGGAAATTAATAAGATTTTTTTTTTTGAGTATGTGCTATATGGGTTGCATTGTGATTTCTGTATGTTTGGTGAATTTGTGTATCTTACTAGGAGTGCAGTCATCAATGTCTGTCTCACACAGGTCTCCTGTAAATCCTGGGTTACATCTGCATTGGAAGCCACCCATTGAGTTCACGCATACTCCGCCATTACGGCACGGAGACTTCACACACTCGTTGATGTCCACTTCACACGTCTGACCTACAGAGTTGCATAAAGATTAATAATGATGATTAAAACACTTTCTTGATCATTGATAATGATCATTAAAACACTTGATAAAATTTTGATCTACACATATGCACACATGTATGCATTCTTACCTTGCCAGCCATTTGGGCAAGCACAGGAGAAGCTCTGGTAGTCTTCAGCCTCGTGACAAACACCTCTGTTCTTACATGGGCGTGTAGAGCAGGGAGCCAGCACACTCTCACACAGCTCACCTAGACCACACGAATACACAAAGATATCATTTTAATATACTTAACACAATGTGAAGCACAAATTCCCGTGCACTTACTCTCTCACACATACACATTGTTAAGCAACACTATTATTTCCTTGACACTTTCCAGGCGCACAATATAGTGGTCAGCAATTTCCTGCAATTCTGAGTTTTCCCCTGAACAGGAAATAGGAAGAAGAAATACAGGAAACGTACCAAAGGTTCCCACTCTGATAAAAGGCACAAAGGATGTTCAGGCAAACACAAACACTACTAAACACCAAACAATGCTGTGTGAAACAGACTGAAGGATACCTGTGCATTTGTGTTAGTGTGTGTGAATGAAGGAGAATGAGAGAAGAACAATGTGTGTGTGTTTTGTACCTGTATAAGGCAGCAAGCAGTTGCACTTATATCCAGCAACATCATCGATACAGGTGCCCTGGTTCAGGCAAGGATTGGACGCACACTCATTGATGTTAGTCTGGCAATTAGGACCTGCAACAGACATTGAGGATTAAAAATACATCTACATACAGAAATACACACAAACAGGTGTCCACACTGAGACACTGAGTCCACACTCACCTGTGAATCCTGCTTTGCAGCTGCAGATGTAGCCATTGGTCATGTCTCGGCATGTTCCGCCATTTACACACGGGTTAGACAAACACTCATTCACGTTCAGGTCACAGTTACGTCCAGTCCAGCCCGGCTCACACACACAAATGTAGCTGTAGGGACAGTGTGTATGAGCAAGAAAGTATAACTATTTATGGCAAACTATGTGTATCGTAAAGTATGTTTATAAGCCAATGTTCCAGCACCTAAAAAGTCAGCAAAACAAAATGGGATTTGCTGTGTATTTCCATTAATGACTCAAAACGCAAAATTTCTAGCCAAACACACACAGTCAATAAGAGACTGGATTAATTAATTATTCAATAAATCTGTTTTCATCACGCTTTAGCATATTTTTTAACCATTTTTTCTACCTTTTTTTAATTGAAAAAATAATTGAGTGGTTCCTAATATTGTGTGGGAATATATAATATAAATTAAATCTAAAGTAATATAATATTGTAAATGAGTCTGAATGTTAATGCTAAGTGTGTCACAAAACAAGACAGAAAAGTTTCGGACATAACATTCAAATGGTTTTAAACAATAATATAGAGTTAGTGAGACAGAAAGACGTACGCGTTGGCTTGGTGCTGACAGTTGCCATGAATGCAGGGGTTGCTGGCACACTCATCCCGCTGTGAGAGGCACATTGAGTCATGGAAGCCATCAGGGCAGAGACAAGTGAACGAGTTCACACCGTCCACACAGGTGCCACCATTACGGCATGGGTTTGGCGCGCAATCATCGATGTTCATTTTACATGTCGCTCCTGAAATAGAGACAAACACAAGCAGAGGAAATAAAGTGAAATCAAAAACTTAATCATTTCATATATTTTTTTTTACTTGTGTTTTATTCAGTTCCCTCTTTCAGGACAAATAAACACACTGAGAAGCAATTCTCTTAGTCCCAAAAACTCTTGTTGAAACTTGTTAACTGCCTTATAAATAAATTTGCAATCAAAAAATATAGCCAGAGGAATTTTATGACTGTTGTGTAAAACATTTTTCATTTGTATTTTTAACAATTTAATTAATTTATTTATTTTCACAATTTTTTTTTTTTACAAAATTGTCTTTACAGAAGACCTATCATACTCATGAGGTGAATTTTGTCACCTATAAAAACTTTTCAGCATCAAGTTTCAGTATAAAAGCCTTGGATGTGGATGTTGAACAGCTGGGAAAGGACGGACCATGTGAATGGCAGGCCTTGTGAATGACAAAGACAGAACCTCCTCCTCCCTTCCTTTCTCTCTTCTTTCTCTCACACACTCTTCGATGGGGGATGTGTCCCGAAGAGGGACAAACACAAAGGAGGCTGCCATATTTCACACATGACCGGGTAACAATTACCACCCCACCCCCTAATTGCCCCCCCATACACCACCTCTGTGGACCGTGTCACCTAACCGCCTGTTTCTGGTATAACAATGGCCCTTTATCCCCCCACCTTTTCTTTCCCTCCCACACACACATTACTCTGTTCTTTCGAAAAAGTTTTTCAGAAGTGTGTGTGGGGAGGAAGGCGGATACTGGCTGAAATGCGGCATCCAGGGACAGGTGAGAGCTTAGGAGGACATCGTTGCAAAGCACACAGGTGTGTGTCTGTGTCCCAGTTAGAAAAGGGCGTCTCTGTCCTCAAATGTTATCCGACACCAAAGCCGGGCACCTCGCTTACCACCTGTTACACTCTCACATACGCGCACTCGCACAAAGATTCTTACCTGTGTATCCAGGGTCACACAGGCACTCATATCCGTTGATCTTGTCGATGCACTTGCCAAAGTCACATGGGCTACTTTTGCAGTCATCCACATTGATCTCACAGTTCCGACCTGCACATGCAAACATGATTTAGAGGGTATAATGACTAATTGTGGTGTGTGTGTATGTGTGTTTGTGTTTATGAGATACCTGTGGTTCCTTTAGGGCAGCTACAGGTGTACGAGTTCTCTCGGTCAAGGCAGGTCCCCCCATTGCGGCACGGTTGACTCAAACACTCATTGATGTTGATCTCACACAGGCGACCAGCATATCCAGGGCGACACACACATGTGAATGAAGCCACACTATCCTTACACACTCCGTAGTGGCACGGGTTTGAGGCACACTCGTTTATATCCATCTCACACATTGAGCCTGTGAAACCTGCAGGACGAATTCAATTTAATTTTAATCGAATAGTGCTTTTAACAATGGACATTGTTGCAAAACAGATGTACAACAATATACAACAATATATAAGAAGATGCAATGACATAAGACGATTAAGATGCATGGCTAATATTTGTGTATATGCACCTTCTTTGCACTCGCAGGTGTATTTGTTTGGACCGTCAGTGCACTTGGCTCCATTCTGACATGGCGTGCTTGCACACTCGTCTACGTCCACTTGGCACAGGCTCCCAGAGAATCCTAAGAAATAAAATGTGTTACAATTCTCCTTGTATCTCCTAAATTGTTCTGTGCTTCAATATATGATCTCATGATCTCAATTAAAACAAAAAACAAGCTGTCCAGTTCAAAAGACACGTGACAAACGGTCCAATGACCAAAGCAACTACCTTTAGGACACTCGCAGTGGAAAGAGTTGATCTTGTCGATGCATTTGCCATTGTTGAGACAAGGCTGGGAGGAGCAGTCGTCTATATTGATCTGGCAAAACATGCCCTCATACCCTACATACATAATACATAAAGTTTTCAAAAACTGCAAGAAACGACAAAATAATGAACAACTTCTAAAACAGAAACCTTACATATCAGGCACTTCCATTTTGGTGCAATCCTCACCTGGCATACAAATGCAGTGAAAACCACCAATCTGATCAAGGCAGGTGGCATCGTTCTGGCATGGGTTAGACTTGCACTCGTTCACGTCCATTTCACAGCGTGGCCCCTCATAGCCTTGAAGGCACTTGCACTGGAACGAGCCCTTGGTGTTCAGACATCGGCCGCCATGCTCACATGGATTGGCCCCTGAAAAAAACACAGCAATAATGAATATCAGCCAATCAATCCTAATGTCCCTTGTTTCCATTGAAAACACTTCAAACACTTCAATCACATTTTTTTTACCTACGTTTAATTATTATTGATTATTAAAATGTTAAGGTGAATCAAATATACCAGAGCAGGGTATATAAACACTACAATCCAGCTGCTAACACTCTAACCAATCAGGGCTTGCTCCTGTGCCCTGTCCCTAACTAATAAACTGTGCTGTGATCGACTCTTACCAAGGGAGCACTCATCAATGTCCTGGTTGCAGGCAGAGCCGGTGTAGCCAGGAGGGCAGGTGCAGATGGCCATGCCATTGACGGGGTTGGTGTCACAGTTGGAGCCTTTCTGACATGGGTTACTGATGCACGCATCATCCAGATGACACAGCAGACCTGAAAATAAACAAGTAAATAATCAACAAACTGATAGTTAACAGCACTGTGCATGGGCTGTGCATTGCAACTGCATTCTCAGAGCATATTCACACACAAACCCAACACACTTACCAGTGCGTCCATGTGGGCACTCGCAGTAGAATGATGCGACGCGGTCGTGGCATGTGGCTCCATGGTAGCAGGCTGCACTGGCGCAGTCATCAATGTTCTCACTGCAGTCATCGCCTGTCCAGCCATTCACACACACGCAGTGGAAGCCACCCACTGTATTGTGACATGTGCCACCATTTTGGCAGGCATTCGGGGACAGCTCACACTCGTCCACATCTTCTGTGCAGTACTGACCTGTATGCGAGAGTTGAGATTAAAGGTCATGCATCAGAGTAATGGTTTGAGTGGTGCAGATTTCATACAAATGTATTTAAATACATTTCTTGACACTTACTTTTGTACATGTGACATTAATTGTGTATCTTTATTTCATATTTGTATTATAATACACCTGCAGATCATTGTAGATGCTGTGTAACAGTGTGTTGTAATGTAATAATTTTTAGTACATTTTAAGTAAATGGTGCTGTAGAGTTAGCACAAAGGTATACACAAAAGGTTTCATCTACATAAAGTTTTTTTGTCATCCTTGTGGAAACTGTGATGGTTTTATAAAGCACCATAAAACTACACTGTGGGCCTATTTAAGTAGAAACTAGGAGTTTCAAGTAAGAGTTGTGCTGTGTGTAATACTGTGTTTCAGCTGTGCAGTGCTGTGTAGCGTGTTGTACCTGTCCAGTGTTTGTCACAGTGGCAGTTGTATGTGTTCACTCCATCCATACACCTGCCTCCATTCTCACATGCATGCTGAACACAGTCATCAATGTTATGCTCACAGTCCTGCCCAGTGAAGCCTGAAGTCAAGAAAAAAAAGCAAATGAATAAACAGTGAAAGTGAAAGACAGCCTGTGGGAACCTGCATGTCAGTGTGTGAAAAATTCCCCAATCAACTGTACATAACAAGAGTTGTGTGTGGGTGCTGGAAAGTACACTAAACTAGATGAGATGTTGAGGTTAATCAGAAACCTAGAAAGGAGCTGTGTTTGCAGAGCATCACACTGCTTGTTACTCTATAACTACCCACACACACAAGCATAATTATGTACATATCCGGGCACACTCATTCAATTACCCATCTGTACTATAGCACACACACACACACACACACACACTCGATTCCTTTACCTGGCAGACAGGTACAGGCATAGCCAGTGCCACTGGTCTGTGTGCACGTGCCCCCATTAGCACAGGGAGAAGGCTGGCAGGGCTGGAATGGGCGCTCACAGTGTGTGCCAGCATACTCAGGTGGGCAGCGGCAGCGGTATGAGCCCACTTCGTTTATACACACACCACTGTTTTGGCAGGGTGAGAGAGTCGTGGCACACTCGTTTACATCCAGGCGGCATGTAGGTCCATGGAAGCTTGGCGGACATGTGCAGATAAAGTGGGAGTCAAATGCTGAGCACCGTCCACCATTCGCACAGGGGTTTGACGCACATGGGTCCGCCTGTTGGCATGTCTTACCTGCACAACACACAGATTTTATGGGGTGCATTGATACTTGAAATACATGCATTATTACACAACGAATCTAAATACTGCATCCCAAAAGTGTTTCAAATTCACATGACTATATTTATGTATGTACCCGTCCAGCCGGGTGGGCAGCGGCAGCTGTAGGTGCTGAGTGTAAGGAGTGAACAGGATCCTCCATTGCGGCACGGTGAGCTCATGCAGGCATGATTGACAGGTGTCAGGCACAGCGGCCCACTGAAACCCAACGTACAGTCGCATGTAAACTCCACGTCATTGCCTTGTGTGCGCGGGCGACACACACCGCTGTTCCGGCATGGTGATGGACTGCATGGGTTCGGGAACTGACACTGTGCACCTGCATAGTCCGCAGGACAGCTGAGAGATAAACAAAATAAAACAGAGACACAAAAAATCCATCAAAGATTTTTCCAAATAACATTTGGACATTTGATTTTTTTTTTTTGCCTTTCAGAACTTTCTTGAGTTTCCAGGAAAATTCTGAATATGGCAAAACCCGTGGATTTTTACTTTTTTGTATTTTATTTGTAAGTTTTTCATAGTAATTAACAAATAATACAAAATACTAAATGTGGCTACATTGTTTTGGTTAAATCATTACCCTCAGTAGTTAGCTAGCTCATATTTGGCATCCAAATTTCATTTCTAACAAGAATGTTCTCAGGACTGTGTGTGTGTGTGTGTGCAGCAGGTGTGTGCATTATTAAGTGCAGTTGTGAGGCAGGCCCCCCCTGCTCTCTGCCTCTCCCCTGAACCCTGTTGCTATGGCAAGTGGCGTGAGGTCACAAGGGCTGATCCCCAGAGAGAGCACACTCCTCCTGTCATCCCTCCATCCATCCACCAATTCAACTTTCTCCACACACTTCATCTGTATTTCCATCTCTGTATGTATATGTATGGGTTTGTGTGATATATATACATATATGTATTTTGTGTGTTTTTTTATATATATATATATATATATATATATATATATATTTTTATATATATATATATATATATATATATATATATATATATATATATATATATATATATATATACACACATATAAAAACACACACACACACACACCTTAGTTCTCACTACTTCTGAATGTTAAAAGTTCTCTCTTGCTATGTTTTCAAATTCTCTCATTTTTACTTTCTGTAATGATTGGAATGAATGAATTTTCCTTATTGGGCAGTACACCAATAAGAGTATGTACACCTCCCGAAATGTGTGTTTACTTTCTGCATTGATTTGGATAAACACTCTTTGTCTCTGTAGCACTGCAGCAGCAGGCATTTGTAGCTTTCTGTGGCAACATGTGTGTGTGTGTGTGTGTGCGTGTGTGTGTGTGAGAGAGAGAGAGAGAGAGAGAACAGATGCATTGGTGACCTATGACCACATTTGTGACTCCAGGCTACAGCCTTCACAGGGGGCTGGCCTGCCATCTGCTACTGATTGCCCTCAATGTGTGCATGTTTGTGTCTGAGTCTGTGTATGTGCATGTTCACACCTCCTGCTTCCTGTCTCAGTGTGTGAAACTAAACAAGAAACTTTCATTCTCTCTAATCTAGTATAGTCTCTTAAGATACAGTATCTTAAATTCTTCAAGATTTCTTTGCTGCTGGCAGCCCACACACACAACCAACTAATACCCCAAACACACACATATATTTACACTTAGCAAATGAAGCTCCTAAGCTATAAACAACCCTAGAGAAATCGAGAATTGCTATGATCAGATTTCTTAGGGGTCTGAAATGAAAATCTGTGTGATTTAAAACAAAAAAAGTCCCCAGAATTTCACTTTCCTATTCTAAGGACCACCTCTTTAATTCCCTTTACTTCTAATCAATGAAACTGATTTGAATTAGAATTGAATGATGACAATAGAAACAGAAAACGGGCCTGTACATGGACCAACATACCCCACATTTTTTGCTCCATGAATTTAAAAACTAAACTAATGCACTAAACTAACTAACTTGCACTGAAATATAATATAAGTTAGAATGTTGAAAAGCAAACCTGGAGTGCTGATGATATGCTGGGTTTTGATCGTTAACACACTGACACTGTAACCAACATTACACACCAGCAGGGGGCGTAAGGACCTGTGCACTAATATGAACAAGGCTGCTGTCCTTCAGCACTCTCTAAAGAAAAGATGCCAGCTAATGGGTTGCACGTACAATACGTTCATTTGGAAATGCAGGGCCATTGAACCATGCAGGAAAGAAGGCACTATTGAGAAATATTTTTAGGGAAAAAGGAACCCAAATATATCTTTGCGTTTCCTGTTTTGCTGTTAACACTTTCAACCAGGATATTCAATCTGTGTGGCTATTTTCATCCTATTGTACTGAAGTTTACTACACTGCATCAGCACAAGGACCTGTCCACATTTCACCATTTGTTCATTCAGACAGAGGGGGGGAGGAGGGGGGCAAAGCAGGAGAGAGGGAGAGAGGGGGGGGGGGGGGGGGGGGGGTGAGGTGGAAAGGAAGAACTCATGTGGGATGTGGCCAAAAAGCTCTCACACTTGTTTGCTTTCAAATCTTTGCCCCCCTCCCCTTCCCCCATGCCAACCCCCTCCACACACACACACACAGAGTCTGAATGGTGTCCTGTTCTGGGGCAGATGGCTGTGGAGGTAATGAGATTGGATGAAAGTATAGCAACAGAGTGAGATAGAGCGAGGTAAACTAATAAAACTATGAACGTTATAAATGTATGTGAGGGTGCAGAGAATAGACAGAAGAGAAGTGTGTACAAAGTGTAGACAGAAAAAACAAAAGTGTGTGCAAAGAGTAGACAGAAAAGACAAAGCATGGTTAGAAATGTTCACACATTATATTCAAGGTGTGTGTGTGTGTGTGTGTGTGTGCACTGTGAATATCAATATGCCTATTCAAAAAGAGAAACATTTTAAGACCCCACAAAATGTGTGTGAGTGTGCCTGCTTATGTGTCTTCGTGTCCGTGTGTGTGTGTGTGTCTGGGTTTAGGACAATAGAGAGAGAAGGCCAGCTGTCGGATTGAATTGACTGAATAGGCTTCAGGAGTAACGGACCACTGAGCCTCTGGGAGAATGTCTATGGGCGCGTGCACGCTCACACACACACACACACACACACACGTGCACAAATGCTCAGAGTGGAGCCTCATTCATATTGAAAATTCAGCACAGCTGCAGTGTGTCTTGGTTTGCTTGATCTGTCTACATCAGCCCTTTCTTCACTCTCCTTAGTGGATATCTTGATCTGTTTTATAGGTATTAATTGCTCTGACTCACCTGCAGCCTGGTTTTCCATTGGCTGCAAGCTCGCACGTTCCACCATTCTGACATGGCTCCAAACACCGGAGACCTACACAACACGAAAAGGAAAAAAACAACAACTTAGGCACATTTTACAGAAGCACACAGAAATAGAATGATCATAATTAACTGTAAAGTGTAATTGCCCCTTTTTGGGTTTTTTCCTTTTTGAAAAGACTCCTTGATGGATGGGGCCACAGCAGCTCAGTCTTTTTAATTTCAGTCGTTGAACTTTCAGAGGCCACACACACACACGCGACTTCGTTTCTAAACACTCACCTGCAACTCTTCACTCCAGAACCGCACTTTAAAGAAACGTCTCGCTCAAAAACGCTCGTGTCACTAATAATGAATGAAAGTCACGGGGGCCTGTTTGTATCATGTAAATGAGAATGTTAACTGGTTCTCACTTGTTTTAGTCCATTGTTTGCTGTGCTAGTGTGTTTTCTTTCTGCGCGAAGCACTTTTGTGCACTCAAAAGTCTATTTTAACACCTATAAATGAGCCATAAGACTTTCTGTCGTGTTTAACAATTTTTATGTTGGGACAGCAAAAAGACAGAACCCAACAAACACGCTCAGATGAGCTAGATCTGTGGACATCAGTGTAACTGAATTGATGCAGTATAAGTTAGAGAGCACAAATGAATTTACAGAAGTTACTAAAACGAAGTCTTAGTGCTGGAATTGCACAGTAACGGTGAGTTTTTCAACACATGACGTTTGTTTAGAAAGGGTCTCAACGTCCGTGCTAGTCTGATAAATCCATCATATGTCATATTTGGTGCATTTGGGTTCATCTCCAATACTAAGACACGACATAACTACCCTCCATCACCTCAAAAAGCTGTGATTCATTCTATTCAAGGCTCCTTAGCTCCTACACAATGAACACATCATAGCACTACATATGATATGTAAGCTTTGTTGATGTTTATTTGGATAATAAGCAAATATCTATTGGACACTGGGTGTAAACATTGGGCTGTAACCCAACCGGCAAAAGAACACAATAAAATTTCGGTGTAAAACTGAGTGCTCATGTGCATATAGTGGGCCCTTAAAATATCAGTAAAATATCAGTAAAGGCAAATACTGGCTTACTGTCCAATATTGTGTTTACTGATATCTATCTGTATATATCTTACACACAGATATACTGTGTCCACTGTCCAGTAACAGAGGCTGCATAGGTGTTATATACACTGCAGGAAAATATCAGGAATAATCTGATCTC